>CM076570.1:1185031255-1185119705 GCA_034641835.2 Pinus albicaulis
ACTGGAGCAATAAAAACATGTAATAATGCCAACTGGCAGCCTGCAGGAGAAAGGGTAACAGAAAATATATTATGAAATGGTAACTATAAGTTTGCCTGCTCATCTAGGGCTGCACCAAGGTTCAATCACAACACTTGTTCTCTATGGTACAGGATTTATTTTTACTGTATTATTGCGGAATTCAACTAAACCATGCACCGTAACATACCTCAGCCCTCTAGTACATTTATTGTTACAAAACCAGGACTCTATGCACTACAATGACTTGTTGCAAAAGGGTAGCTGCCTACCAGGAATAGGCACAGTTGCAGAAAAAATATGAAGCTTGTTTATGTATTAGTATGATGTATTTTGCAAGAGAGAATAGTAAAACAAAATTGGCATTCCAGAATGCAATTTAAACCAAACACAACATCTGAGTCAAGCTCATCATCCAAATGTGTCCTATTCAGTAACTAAAATGTACCTATCCTAGAGAGATATATTCTATCTCGTAAAATAGACAGCTCGAGAAGATTCTTCAGTGCCCAGGAGCTTTAGATACTCCATAGCTGTAGTTAAAATTCTTTGACTTGCTAGCAATTCTGCATAATTCTCAACCAACTTTGACAGAGAGGGACTAACCCGCTTTTGTCCAGTTGCTAAAGCAAGAACAACAATCTTTTCCATCATGTCCTATGCATTACAACAAGCTAGTCAGAGGATATTGTCCACAAATACTTTTGATATGAAAACAAAGCAATATCTACAAATAAAAAATGAAAAAAGTAATTTGGTAGCTCACTTGTAAATGATCAACAAAGCTCCTCCTGTCATAATCATACTTAAGACTTCGAGACCATATTTCTACTATCTTTTCAATATTCCCAGAAGATATGTAGCAAAAAGTTGCTTCCATCACATTGCTTGCTGCCACCAGTCTAGAAGCAAGCATATCGCATAAAACAGTCCATTCCTCCCTCTGCGAATACTGCACAAAACATAATAGTTTATAAATACAAATCGATCCATGTTTTATCAATGATTTGCGAAGCATTGATGCCACATAACCCTGCGCAGCCCTGTATATCAACAAAAACCATGAATCGGGCACAGTAAGAAGAGTATTAGTGACAAAGATCAAAATGAACCAGAACAGAGGATTAAAGATAGATTTCGCGGGGATCATGGCTAAGAATGTTTATCAAAAGCCTAATCCCCAAGTAAAACACAGTTTAAATAAAATTTGAAGTGTTTTATCGACAGGAAAACATCCACCGCCACAATTGAGGCAAATTGATCCGTCTAGCTACCACGATGCCACCTGTGCCTCAAAGTATTCAATCAGAGGCCGAATTTATTGATCAGGATCAGATATTTGTCTCAAAACGCAGCCAAAGAGGAAACTCTGCCAAAGAAATTAATGAAAAACATCTGCAGAGTTACTTTGACGCCACACAGAGCCTCAAAGGTCAACAAAAGCTCCCACCAAGCTTAAAATTTATGTAAAACATTTAATACAGAGTGCACCCATCTAAGTTTCTTCATTGAGCTCCTCAAAGGCCAAGAAGCCATTAAATCTGTATTAATTGTAATTGGAAATATTTTATCAGATCTCACCTCCTCATTCTTCTATATATACTTCTACAGAAGATGAGTGAGGGGTTGGTTGCAGAACTTTGATATACACTTGAGCTTAAACTTCTGATTGTAAATAGTGTTCATTGGCTCTTGGAGCTCTGCTAGTTGTAGATAGGTTAGGCTGAGATGTGTAGATGGTTGCTAAACTAAAGCATTGGACTTAAAGATGTAACTGGTTTGGAGCATCAATACAAGCTAATTTATGGGATCCTGGTCTATGTTGACGGTGATGTTTTTCTCATTGTAACTTGTCATTTTGTTTCTATTTTCACTGTGTTCCAATTTCTCTTATGAAGAAAAGCATGCATAGAGTTAGGACCTACTGTACATCAGTAACCTTCTCTGACTGAAAATATTTATCTGAATGTTTTCTTCCAAACTATGTTATTTAGGAATGATTTAATTCAGTTCAAGCATAGGAATGCTGGCGTTCCCTCGTCTTATTGTCTTAGCTGAATGTTATTCTTAAATGTTATTTTTAGTATATGTTTAGTGAAGATGAACTGAGGAAGATATGGTGAGCCCTGGTCTCGGTTTATTTCCACAAGTTGTTTGAATGTTTCCCTTGGAATGTGTTAGAAGCTGGCTAGTTTAAAAGTACTTACTAGATCTTAGGCCATTCTGTGTTATCTTTGTGTTTATCTTGAAATTAACCAAGTAAAGCAGAGCTAGGAGAGGATTTGTGGTGAGCCCGACCCGTTAGTTTCTCCTCCAAACGTTTCCTTCAAGTTTCCCTTTGTTTTAAAATGTTTTCTATTGAAAGTGTATCAAAGGCTGGATAGTTTAAAGGTACTTACCAGATCCTAGTTTACTTTTATGTTTTTCTTGAGTCTATGTCAAAGGCTGGCTAGTTTAAAAGTACTTACCAGATCCTGGGTTGCTCTTTGTTCTGCATCTGTTAATTTCTCCTTCTTATTGTATCATTTCATTCCATAAATCAAATTTCAAAGAGATCCTTAGACATAGATGACTTGCCCCATGGACCACTCTTGCCTCTTGCTATTCCAATTAAACCCTATTATGACTCCATAGCCCAATGGACTAAAACCTGCAATTATCTATCTTTTTGGCCGAAGCTTACTCTGATTACTTGCAACTTCTCACCTTTGAAACTCTTTGCACTTAGGATTTTCCACCTCAAACAATATTCATGCTCAACCATCCAAAAAAAAAACAAACCCTTGGCCTTCATAACTAGCCTAATATCATTACCCCAAAACTTCAAAGACAAATCCATCTTTGCACTTATTGGAGAGATCCCTCTCCGGATTCAGGAGGGCTAGATCCTAGAATCCCAAAGTTGGTTGAAATAATGTTGCTTCTGCAGTTTTAGTCTCACCAATCTGCTAAAATTACAGATTCCTAACAGACCCAAAGCTAATACCCAAAAACCGGCTGAAGACTTTCAATGTGGTTTGATTAACTGTTAGACAAAGGATTTCCCAACCCAGGTGAAAAAAAAGTGTCGTGTTCAAGAGTGGTTAATAGCTTTCCGAATAATCAAAATGTAACAAACAGGTTCGTTTTTCTCTCTTTTCCCCCACCATTTCTGGCAAGTACCTCTTTATTTTTGACAAGCTTGAGGAGGATAACATTTGCTTGTTTATAAGCTCATCCTTCGGATGAGTCCAACTTAGTTTAAGATTCGAACCCTAAGAAGGAGTAGTTCGTGCCTATTTAAAATTGAACAGGTCCTTTACTGTTTAAATTTTAACGAGTCCAGTATAGGAGAAACTCGGTGTTTTTCAATTTTAGGGAGTCAGAAGAAAAAACTTAAGAAAACTCCATGGGTGTAATTTTTTGTAAATTTAGTCTCTCGAGCTCGGAAAAGGATAAAATAATGTGGGAGAGAACTCTATTGATCGTAATTAGTCAACTTATACCTTTTTCGTAAATAGTCCATTTCAGTCTGTAAAAGGGGTAAACTTATACTAAAGGGACGATCATTCATTTACTTTAACGAGTTTGAATAATCAAGTGCTCGGCAATCTTTTCATGTTTAGAGAGTCTGAAGAGGGCTTAAAAGAGAACTCAAAATTTCACTTTTTCGTAAGTTTTAACGAGTTCGAAAAAGGGATAAAAATGTACTCATGGTTTTCAATTTTTCATAAGTTTTAATGAGTTCGAAAAAGGGATAAAAATATACTCCTGTGGCCGACTTTCAATTTAATTTACGAGCAGGAAAAGACGAAAAGAACTCGGCATTTTCATGTGTTTTACGAGAATGAAAGATAGCAAAATAATCTCGGGATTTTCATGAGTTTAACGAGTCTTGAAAATAACCAAAATTGACTCAAGATAGGTTTCATTTTTACAAAATCTTGAATCAGAGAAAAACTATGCTTCAGAGTGGTTTCATTTTTACACAAGCTTGAAACAGAAAGAAAATTGTGCTTGATGCCCCCTAAGCATAACTGCTAGAGCGCATGCCCCCCCAGCTTCATTTCATTCAACTAAATACACTGCTGGTAATTAATAGCTGGATGGAATGAAGGTTCATTTACGAGATGATACGAAAGACCCGACCTAAAACTGTACAAAAATTATGCGAAAACTGAAATAACTAACCTAAATATACGACTTAACATTTATGAGATCTAGTCAAAGATTCGACTCAATTAGGGGAGGATTTGTTTCATTTTTTAACGAGCTTGACACAGCAAAAGAACTATGCTCATGGCAACGTGTTTCATTTTCTAACGAGGTCGACACAGTAACAGGAACTATCCTCACCTAAATGTTTCATTTTTTTAACGAGGTTGACATAGTAAAAGAAACTATCCTCGTATCTACTCTCTAAAATCTATCTACTGATTCATTTTTTAATGAGGTTGACACAGGAAAAGAAATGTCCTCATACTTGATTCATTTTTTAACGAGGTTGACTCAGTAATAGGAACTATCCTTTGACCAACTGATTCATTTTTTAATGAGGTTGACATAGGAAAAGAACTGTCCTCATACCTGATTCATTTTTTAACGAGGTTGACTCAGTAAAAGGAACTATCCTCATAAGCTACTTATTTCTAATCTATCAGTCTATTCGCTACAATCTACCTACTGATTCATTTTTTAATGAGTTTGACACAGGAAAAGAAATTTCCTCTTACCAACTGATTCATTTTTTAACGAGGTTGACACAGTAAAAGGAACTATCCTCACACTCACTGATTCATTTTTTAACGAGGTTGACATAGTAAAAGGAATTTTCCTCAGACTCACTAATTCATTTTTTAACGAGGTTGACACAGTAAAAGGAACTATCCTCAGACCTAATCATGGCTTCCAACTGGAAGAAACACATGTCAATGGACACCTTGATCATGGCTTCCAACTGGAAGAAACACATGTCAATGGACACACCTTGATCATGGCTTCGAAGAGGTCTTCATCAGAAGGAAGAATAGTTCTTTGGAAGGAACACATGTCAAGGGACTCGAAAGAGATAAGAACATTGCGTTCAAATAATCCCATAGAGTTTTCCATGTCAATTACTGGATCTAAGTCAAAGGAAGACGAGCAAACAGTGAGAAGCTCACTTACATCGGTAACTGAAAACATGGGACTAGTTGCCACATAATTAACCCGTGGTGGGGTAGATACCACTTGCGTATGAGAAACATTCAGGGATGTCAGATTATTGGTAGTCGAATCAAGATTAGGGAACGAAAGCTGGTCTATAGTCACAATATTTCCATTGTGAGGGAAAGACATCATGCGAAAGAGTGTCGATATGACAGCTTTCATTGCATAGACATAGTCTCGCCCAAGGAGTAAATTGAAATCCAAGGGGCCTCGAACTACCATAAGATCAATACAGACAGTTTTACCTTCCAAAGTAATAAAAAACTTAGGAAGGATCCCTAAAGGTTCACTAATGGTTCTGTTAAAGGCTTTCAGATTCTACGTAATAGGCACAAGCTGAGGGGAACCAAAAGCTTTCCAAACAGTTTAGGATAAAATACTAACAGAAGAACCTTCATCTACCTGTGTGCGGTGTATGTCCCTACCACCAAACTTCACAATTATTTGGAAAGGGATGGAGGAAGGAAGAAGAGGTTCTGTTAGTCTATTCCAATCAAAGGAAAAGCCCTCAGTACTTGGAGGGGGTTTTGTAGAAACAGGTGAAATTCCCCCTAGTTCACTCTCTACAGGGAGAATGGGATCGACCGAATGTGAAATCGAATCGACCACTTGATCAACTAATGGATCATCAACCTGAGTGATATGAGTTTCAATCTCCAATGGAAGAGTGTGATCGATCGTACTTGAAATTAGATCAATCACTCCGTCAGTTGACAGTAGGTTGGGAGAAAGTTTACGGTAACCAGTTGGAAATTATTGCTGTGGAACAGTAAGGTTTTCCAACAATTTTGAGGCTTCATCCATGTGAGGGAAAATGTGAGTTTGATGACTCCCTTTGCATAACTTACAAGGAAACCTAACTTTACCCTTTTTCCCAGGAACCTAACTATCACTGATTGATGGATCAACGGAAAGTTGATGATATTTTTCTGACCATACTTCCAAGACCTTTGGAATACCGGGACAATTGATAAGGAAGTGGTCACCCTTACAAATCCTGCAAGGGTATTTGGGTTTATGATGCATGTTGGAGGTTTCCTCAACACAACTAACACTTATAGCCATGGTTGATTGGTTGACTTATTTCTTATCTTGCTTCTTCTTCCCTTTCTTCTTCTTCGTCACCACCTGGTTACTAGCATCAAGGCTTTTACCAAGTGAAGAGGAAGAAATGGAGGAAGAAATATTAGGCGAAGAAGGTAAAGGGTCAACAAAAGGTTGGTGATGTTGAGATGGTGAACTCTGTTGAGGTGAAGCATCCGGTTGAGGTGGAACAATTGGAGTATTCGGGGCCAACGAAGTTGAAAATAACCATATCGGTCAACCTATTGTAAATCCAGGTAATGAAAAAGTAGCCATATAAGGAGGACCAACATTTCCAAAGCGAGGAAAAGTACTAGGATTCTCGTTAAATGGGGTTCCTTGGTTGGTAAATTCCAGAACAGTTGCCATTATATTCAACTTCAGTGAATTTTATTAACAATCTAAAACTAAAATTAACAATTCACAATTCACACCTAACAATTAAAATTCACAATTCACACCTAACAATTAAAATTCACAATTCACACCTATGGTCTCTAAAAGTAAAAAAAAACAAATTAACACGCGCTATCAAATCTAGGAGTCAAACCACACACAAACAGTAACTTCCCGTACTAAAAACACTAGTTGGTGATGAAGTCCAACATCGTAGAATTTAATACAGAAAGGGTGGTTGGAACAGTTACCCCGACAACCTGCTTAATGAAATAGACTGGCACAAGTTTCTTCACAAAACCATCTCGAGTGAAGAGAACCCCCCAGAGAGTCCAAGTGAGTCTAGTCGACGTCTGCTCCAGGTACAGTGAGATCTTTCCTTCACCGTCACCTTAGGAAATAATATTAAGATTTTTGACACTAAGGTTACCAACAGTAACAAATACAACTGGGGGAACAGTCTATGATTCGATCCCACGCACAAGGGAAGAGTAACAAAGCTCAATCCCCTTGAAGGCTCCTCGACATGGTTAATCCGAGGTTTACTGACAAGTGACCCCAGGCTCCTCGACAATGGTTAATCCGAGGTTTACCGTTTGTAATGCGTGCAGAATCTTCTATCTTTCCCAATGAAATAGAATTTATTGTCTCAAAGGTTCGGACATGATCTCGTGATTAAATCCTTTAAGAGAAGCTTCCTAGAATGTACCAGTTACAATTGGATTTATTTCTTACCGCAAGATTTATCTACTTGTTTGTTTTTACTATCTTGGAGAGTTAATTACTCCCTACTCCAAGATACTATCCTAAGCTATGTTGGTGGTAAGAACCCTAGAAATAAAAAGATTACTAGATGAATTTTAATTAAGCGCTGTGTTATTTAGGCTGTTATTACTCAAAAGGGTAAATGGATATGAAACCAATGTTGTTATGACCCGAACCAAAACTGAATGAAATCAAATATGATAATGTAATCTTTTCAATTCGATGAATCCTAACTAAAGTAAGGAGAGAGTTTCCATTCACTTCCAATAATGCAAAGATTGATAAATAAGAGAAAATATAACAAATTCTCTAATGCACTAATTTAATCAAGAAAAACTAATGCAAATCAATTCCAAAACAATTTTTTTATTTTTGTGTTTTTAAACAAGCATAAAAACATCTAAATTCAAATCAAAGAAAACTAATCTAAATCTATGATTGATTTTTCAGAATGTAAACTATGCAGTTGTAATCTATGCACAATTCACTTGAAAAGTATGCAAATGTAATCTATGCACATTTTTCATTCATATTCTGAAAATGAAAATTCTAATTATGCAAATGTGATCTATGCAAGAGAATTCTCAAACACAAGATGATTCTAATGTAATCTAAGAACCAATCAAGTGGAAGTCAAGAAAATCGGGTGAGAGTTCCAAAGATCAAAAAACACTCAAAGGCGATTAACACTCATACACAATTTAGCCCCCCCCCCCCGGCGAATGAGGGGGAAATTTTTTTGCAAAAACAAAAGGAAAAAGATGCAAAATTGTGAAAATACTGAGACAAATCTCCAAGTAATGACCAAAGGAAATCAAATTAATAATTTCTCAAAAAAGAGACTCAAAACACCCAATTAACTTAATGGAGATTGATGAGATGAAAAATTGTTGAAAGAAACTCATAAACAAGGCTTTTTAACAGAAAAATACAGATCTGGGTAGATGCTAAGAATCCTAAATCAAATCTAAACTAAACTGGAAGAAGAAATCTAAATTTTTCTAAAAATTTAACAGGGTCCGCATGCTCTGCGAAGTAATAGGCGCGGTCCCGCACTGTTTACTCAAGGAAAGTGCGAAACTGCCCGCACTGTGCAGAAGAACAAAGTGCGGTCCCCAGAAAAGTTCAAGAAAAACGTAAAAGATTTCAGAATTTTCAAAAACAGAGAAAACCTAAGCTACCCAGTCAGATATCCATCAATAAAAAACTAGGAAAATTTTTTCCTCAAATCAAAATAAAAGAGAACCAAAAACAACAAGTTCTTTCCCCAGTGGAGTCGCCAATTTGTTGGCCGGATAAATTGCTCTTGCAGACAAGATCGATCTCCCTAGTGTCATAAGACAATCTAGCCACAAACTAACAACTAAGTTTGTCTTTCTCTAAATATATTCGTTTTACAAATAAATGCTATGAAGGTGTCGATCCTACCTTAGATCCAAATGCTTTTTTGTGGTCGTAAAGCTTCCGTCGCATCAATAATCCTTCGGTCGCAACAAGAATCCTTCCGTTGCAACAAGAGTTCTTTTGTCGCAACAATAATCCTTTCCGTCGCAAGAAAGTGTCATTTTTTTGTCGACCTGCAATCACAAACAAGAAAATATTAAACAGCACCTATATAACAAATAATCATAAAACATACTTATCATAGTGATCAAGGAATCTATGAAATAAATGATCAAATGAAAGCTTATTGAAATAAACAATCGAACACCAATTTATTGAGAAAAAAAAAACTTGATTGTATTAATCTTAAAATATACAGAAGAACCTTACAACCTTAGCCTTGATGTTTGAAAGGCCTTCCTAGGGTCTGAAGCAGGAGTCTCCTCTACTTTGATAAGTCTTGCACTCTTCCTCCAGGAGCACAAAGAGGTATGTGATCTTTCCTCTCAAAAGCTCAGCAGAAAGAAGTCTGAATCTCAACAGAACTTCAACTCAATCATCCATAAATCTTTAACTCCAATTCTCAATATCCAAAATCTAACCATTTGAGGCTACCCAATGCCTCATTTTATAGAGCAGATGAGGAGGTTAGGATTCCACCTTTGAAGGGATAGAATCCTCCTTCAAAGGGATAAACTCCTCACATCAAGGGATTAGTTCCTTAAGGCGAGGGATACATGCACCTTATCAAAGCGTACTCATCCCCAAAAATTCTCATCTAGAACCTTCTAGAATTGACCTCAAACCAACTTTTTAACTTTACTTTCTCGCTCTTTTGAGTTTGGAGGGGGTATGCAGGCATTCCAAAGGAAAAATGCGTTCTAGAACGCAGGTAAGCCATGCATTACCTGCGTACCCAAGCCAGGAACGTAGGCAGGCTTCATGTTACATGCGTACCCATTCTTTCAGAGGTTTTTAGGGTTTTTCTTCTTGTTTTAGGGCCTTACATGAGGAGTAAAGGTTGTAAGACTTGCATAGGAGGTATGTATGAGTGTTAATGAGCTCATACAGTTAGCAGAATGTCAAGGTGACATTTTTTAGTGTAACAATAGCGGAATATGAATCCCTTCTCTTAGGCTTATGATTGTTGAAAAATTTAGGAGCCAAAAGAATAAATGTGTATGGGGATTCAGAATTAGTCATTAGGCAAGTCAATGGGGAGTATAACGCAAATCATCCCAGACTTAGGGCCTACCGAAATGATGTCATGGACCTTTTAAAAAATTTCGGGGAGTCCAAACTGATTTTTGTCCCAAGGAAAAGAAATATTGTGGCCCACAATTTAGCCTTTGCAGCTAGAACATGCTTAACACCGTATGACACCAAAGACTGCACAACTCAGATAAAATTTAGACCAGCCGTGCCTGATAATGAAAAGTATTGGCAAGTGTTTGACGGAGACAAACAAATAGAAGACTTCTTGCAATTCAGAAATGAATTCGAACTAAACAGTTCGGACTCATATTATGATACAGACTGCAGTGAAGAAAATTTTCTTGGTGAAGAAGAGCTGTCTCCTGAGCTTTTCAATATTAATCTTCTGACAAGCAAACTTAAAAACAAAACAGAACTAACTGCAGAGTTAGAAACAGAGGAGTTAGAAACTCTGCACTCTAAAGATCAGAGTTTGCCTAAGGGTTTGGCCCCTTTAGAAGAGTTGTTCGATTTTAATGATGTGGCCAAGAAACCAAAACTGGAACCTGTAGAGACTGAAGTGGAAGAGTGCAATATAGGTAGTGAACTTAAACCGAAAATGATTAAACTGTCTAAAACTTTACCAGCTCACATTAAACTCAAATACATAGAGCTGTTTAAAGAGTTTTTTGATGTTTTTGCGTGGAGTTACGAAGATCTGAAATCCTATGACACTGAAATAATACAGCACAAAATCCCTCTCAAAGAAAACCAAAAACCATTCAAATAGAAACTGTGCACAATAAACCCTGTTCAGTTTCCCTTGGTTCAGAAGGAGATCATGAAAATGTACAATGCTGGTATTATTGTCCCTATTAGATATTCTGAGTGGGTGTCTAATCTAGTGTCAGTTAGGAAGAAAACTGGAGAGATCAGGCTTTGTATAGACTTTAGAGACTTAAACAAAGCTTCATTAAAAGACAACTACCCTTTACCTAAGATGGATCATATTTTACAAAGGGTGGTAGGGTCTAGAAGAATTTATTTGCTTGATGGCTACTCAGGGTACAATCAGATCTTAGTTCACCTTGTTGATCAATTAAAGACAACCTTTACTACACCATGGGGCACTTTCATGTATGTGAACATGCCCTTTGGTCTAATGAATGTTGGAGCAACTTTTCAGCGAGACATGGACATAGCATTCTCGGAAGAACTAGGCTACTTCATCATTATATACCTTGATGATGTCACTGTGTTTTAAAAAACATATGAAGAGCACTTAAAACACTTAAGAAAAGTTTTCAAGAAATGCAGAAAGTTTGGGATATATTTAAACCCTAAGAAGACACTATTCGGTCTCCAAGAGGGTAAAATTCTTGGGCACATCATTTCAGAAGAGGGTATTAAGATAGATCCAAAGAGGATTGAGGCCATATTGCAAATCTCTCATCCTCAAAACATTAAGGAGTTGCAATCTTTCACTGGAAATATTAACTTTTTGAGAAGGTTCATCCCCAACTGGGCTGAGCTCCTTAGAAACATCACAAACATGTTGAAGAAGGAGCAAGGGGTAAAATGGACCTTGGCAGCAAAGAAGTCCTTTGAACTGGTGAAACAAACGTTAACCAAAACACCGGTTCTAATAAGTCCTGATTTTTCAAAAGATTTTTATATTTTTTCGTTTGCATCAAAACATACAATAGTTGTTGTCCTTTTACAGAAAAATCCTCAAGGACAAGAGCAACCTATTGCATTCTTTAGTAAGGGATTGAGGGATGCCCCTCTGAAATATAACATTATGGAGAAGCAAGCTTTTGCTTTGGTTAAAGCTTTGAAATACTTCAGAGTGTACATCCTTCACTCACACATCATTTCCTTTGTCCCAAACTTAGTTGTTAAAGACATTCTAACACAGGACCCAGATGGTAAGAGAGGTAAGTGGATTGTTGTTATTCTTGAATATGATTTAGAGACAAAACCCACTAAACTCATCAAAGGCCAAGGTCTAGCTAGATTGATGGCTGGCTAAAACCAATTTTGAAGTTCTTGATAAATATGATTAATGCTTTAGATGATCAAGAGGAAATCTCAACTTCCATTGTTGAAGACCATTTTATGAATTCCTCTTGGTATGTTGATATTATTTATGTTTTGCTTAATTTGAATAAACCTCCTGGTTTGACAAAAACAAAGGCAAGGTTCCTAAAGTTAAAAGCTATAAACTATTACATTATAGATAGATGTCTTTATTGGGAAAATGCAAGTGGTGTATTGCTTAAATGTTTGCCTGAGTTTGATGCAGAGAAGGTTAAGCATGAGTTCCATGAAGGAGAGTGTGGAGGTCATTTGTACTGCAAGACAACAGCCAACAAAATTTTGAGGGTTGGTTTCTATTGGCCTACTTTTTTTCCTGATATACACAAGATGATCATTGCCTGTCATAAATGTCAACTTTTTGAAAAAAAAAAAAAACTGCTACCCCTACCTCTACATCCAATCATTGTTGAAGCTCCTTTTCAATAGTGGGCACTTGACTTCATAGGAGAAATACATCCACCATCTTCTGCTCAGCATAGATGGATTCTCACTGCCACAAACTATTTCACTAAGTGGATAGAAGCCATACCTTGTAGGCAGGCCAATGATTTTGTTATTATAAAATTCATGGAGACTAACGTTCTCTCCAGATTTGGCTGTCCTACCAAGATCATCACTGATAATGTAGCAGCATTTGGATCAAAGAGAATGGTTGAATTTTGTCACATATATCAGATAGCATTGGGGCATTCCACGGCCTATTACCCTCAAGGTAATGGACTTGCAGAATCCTGAAACAAAATTTTAGTGAACATAATCAAGAAACTGTTGGAGGACAAAAAAAAGTCTTAGCACACAAAGCTAGTCCATGCACTTTGGGCTGACAAATTGACTTTGAAGAAATCTATTGGCATGTCACCTTTCCAGCTTGTGTATGGTACTGATGCAAGTGATGGTACTGATGCCTTGGTGTACCAGTGATGAAGTTGATTCAAGAGTTGCAAACTGAAGATAATGACATGATCAAAAGAATAAATCATACCATTCATCTTTAGCAAACCATAGAGGAATTTTATAACAAACCATTACAGAAGCAGGACAGCATTAAAAAGATTTTTGACAGAAGAACAAAGGCTAGCAATTTCAATATTGGGGACAAAGTTTTGAAGTGGGACTCAAGGAGGGAAGACAAGGGCAAGCATGGAAAATTTGACAACTTATGGCTTGGCCCTTACTCCATCCATTCAGTTGCTGGTAACAATGCATTTTTCTTACAAGAGTTTAATGGAGCAGAATTGTTTGGGGGTCATGTCAATGGCAGGATGCTTAAGCATTACTTCTCTTGATCCATGAGATCTTCTGAAAGCCTTTTTATCTTTTTTCTCATTGTAAATACTTCACCCATCTTTGCATTCAAAGTTATAAACATCAAAAATACAAAAACATAGAAGAAAGAAAAGAGGGCAGATTGTAAAAATAAGAAAGGTATAGCCCCATACCAAAAAAGAGAAACAAGTCTGAAAGTGTGCAAGCTCAAATGCCACTCCTAAAGAACACACTTCTGGTTAATTCAAATAGCCTAATCTTGACTAAACTAGTTTTAAATTTTCTGTTGATAAGATAGTGAATTCGATTTTCCAAACTGTTTAATATTGGCTTATCAATAGATAGTTTAGGATAGAAATTAAAGGTTCAAACATGCTCAAAATCTGAAACTAAGTTTCCCAAAGAGAATGACTCAAATCCGTTTCAAATTCTGAGTCAAAAATATGTAAATCTGGTTCCAATTAGCTCAAAATCTGAACCAGTTGACAAAGGAAAGACAACTCAAAACAAAAGTCAAAACAGAGTTGTAAAAAAGATGAAGGAAATCCTTTGAAAGATCAGATCCTAAGCCTTCCATTTTGTTTTAATTTTCTGCAAAATAAGATCTATGTGCAGCTTGTTTTTCATGCCATAGATTAGCATCAAGTTAGACTGTTCAATCCTAACTTGTGTGCTTTTAAATTTCTGTTGTAGAATATAGAGAAGGAAAATCTGTTGGATAGTTTAATCCCAACAGATAGTAGATTAGGTAGAGAATCATATGGGCTCAACTATTTAATCTGAGTCCATGAAGAAATAAGGAGTAGAAAGAGATTAGATTTCCTGCTTTCAAAAGAATAAAATGTTGTAAAAGAGTTTTCCAATCCAAGTGCACTCTAATGATGAAAAAATGTTAGATATGTAGGATTGGGTAGATATAAAGCTTTTTGATGAAAGGTCCATTGTTTTTACGGTTGCTAAACTAATTTCAAACCGAAAGAAGAACATCCAAGGAAAGAAAGGCAGCCCAATGGATGAGGCACTGATCAGCCTCCCAGAGAATGCAAGTCTGAAGTTCTTGATGCCTTCAAGAAAGCACCATCCCCAAGTGGAGCCACTGTTAGCCACCTATAAAAAAATTTATACCAAAAGGTGGCTAAATCATTTTTGGAGCCTTCAAGGAACAAATTTTATTGCAAAAAGTGTTGGCTCTTGAAGACTCTTAAAGTCCTCATGCCTCTGTCCAAAATCTTCCCTATTGTGCCCATTTTACACTCTAGAATTCTGTTGATTTCATGAGGAAAGACTGCTGCAAAATCATCATTTTTCCCCTCCTTCCACTTCCAAAACTAACCTCATTTTTACCCCTTTATTCTCCATAAAAAATCCTTCATTTTTATATTTTTCCCCTTTCCCCTCCCTCAAAACCCCTTTGATAAGGTTTAAGACTCTTTCTTTGCCTTATCGAAACCCTCACAACCATTGAAAAACTTGAAAATTTTCATAAAAACACATTTTTTGTATTACAGACTTAAGCCCCCTTGGGCTAAGTCTTAAGCCACTTCCCCTCCACATGCTCGCACCCTATAACCAGGTGCTAGACCCACAAAGCGCTTATCGCATCGCAAAATCTAAATGCATAAGTCTGTTTGGCGTATTTAAAACTCTGATGCCGATTAGCCCTGCGTATTATAGCCCTCGATCATATTGCCTGTCATATAGACCAAGGCCCCGCAGTCGAGCGCCTACCCACTTCGTATATATAAAACCCTCCCGACACATGAAACCTTTGCTTTTATTAATTTTTGTGTTTTTGCAGGGTATGAAAATATTTCCGCTGGTGCAAAGCTTAAATCGCTCTTTGTTGTCGATCTGATCCACAGATCAACGACCCACAAATCAATCACCCCGGTGGTCCCCACGGTCAATCACTGTTCAAAAGCCGGAGTTGTTTTCATCGCACCACCTTTGAAGGGAAAGCTGTATTTCCCATTTTGTCGCGATCAATGCCACAGGCCGACATGTGGCCTTGAGCAGTTTGGAGATACCGCCCTCCCTGGGCGTTAAAGGTCGACTGAGGGCTTAGCACGATATTGGCGTATGCCGTCCGATCTGAGATCGGCTCATCAGATGATGATCGCACTCAAATGGAACACAGGGGATAAAATCATGTACGGTGCATTTATCAAAGTGTCTCCATCGTCGATCTGATCTGCAGATCGATGGCCCAAAATCAGTCGCTCTGGTCCCCACAGCCACGACAGTAATCAGCGGTCCCACAGAACCAGTGGTCCCCGACGCCTAGTCAACATACATATCAACGCACATGCGGCAGCAGTGGATTGGAGCGAGCCTTATTTGTTTGCTCGTATGGTCGAAAAATCCGGACCCGGGGAGCATTATAAAGCGAATTTGAAAGAAATTTCGAATCACACTCACCCTGACATCAGTAGGCCCCAAAACAGACCTGGGGAACTTTATAGGGTGGATTTCATAAGGATTTCGGGTCACAAACACCCTGACGTCATAAAGTCCCTTTTGTGACCCGAAATGGTTATAAAGCTTGGTTTTATCAAAGTTTGAAGTCCGGGTATGTTATTTAATAAAGGGTGATTATATGGTTTTTCTGTTATATGCTGAAGAAAGGCCGAAGGCTGGGGTTTAATTCTCACGCCTTCGATTTATTGAAGAGAAGCCATCTATGGTTCAAATTTCCGCACCTCGTCAATACTCCAAAGGCACTGATGCCTCACGACCCCTGCGTAGCACTGCACACCAATAGAACACAGTAAATGAATCAAAAAATCAAAGGGTATCAATGTCAAAGACAGAACGCACTAGAATGGAAGATTAAAGACAAATCTGGGGGGATTACGGCTAAGATTGATTATCAAAAGCCTAATCCTCCCAATTAAAACACAGTTCAAAGAAATCATAAATGTTTATCGGACAGCAAGGCCTCCACCGCCACATCTGAGGAAAATTGATTCCTCCCAGCTACCACATTGCCACCTGTGCCTCAAAGCATGCAAACAGAGGCCAAAGTTATTGATCAAGATCAGATATTTGCCTCAAGCACAGCCGAATAGTTATTTCTACCAAGGAACTTAATGTAAAAAATATCAACAGAGTGACTATTACACAACACAGAGCCTCAAAAGTCAATAAGAGCTCCCACCGAGCTTAATCTTAACTGAAAAACATTAATACAGTCAGAAACATTTGTAAGCTTCTTCATCGAGCCCCCCAAAGGCCAAGAAGCCATTACGACTGTATTAATTATCTTTAATTAAGAGATCTTCTATCAGATCTCACCTCCTCATTCTTCTATAAATACTATTGGAGAAGATGAGAGAGGGGTTGGTTGAGTTAGTTGCTGAACTTTGAAATGTAATTGAGCTTGAGACTTCTACCTGTAAATAGTGTTCATTGGCTCTTGGAGCTTTGCTTGTGATAGATAAGTTAGTCTGGGAAGTGTAGATGATTGCTAAACTAAAGCATTGGACTTAAAGCTGTAACTGGTTTGGAGCATCAATACAAGCTGATTTATGGGATCCTGGTCTATGTTGACGGTGATGTTTTTCTCATTGTAACTTGTTATTTTGTTTCTGTTTTCACTGTGTTCATCTTCTCTTATAAATAACAGCATGGATAGACTTAGGACCTACTATATATCAGTACCTTTCTCTGACTGAAAATCTTTATCTATATGTTTTCTCCCAATTTGTGTTATTTAGGAATGATTTAATTCAGTTTAAGCATAGGAATGTTGGTGTTCCCTCATCCTATTGCCTTAGCTGATTGTTATTCTTGAATTTTATTTTCAGTATATGTTAAGTAGAGATGAACTAAGGAAGATATGGTGTGCCCTGGTCCTAGTTTTATCCCCAAAGACTATCTGAATGTTTCCCTTGGAATGTGTTGAAAGCTGGCTAGTTTGAAAGTACTTACCAGATCTTAGGCCATTCTTTGTTATCTTTGTGTTTGTCTTGAAAGTTACCAAGTAGAGCAGAGCTAGGAGAGGATTTGTGGTGAGCCCGGCCTGCTAGTTTCTCCTCCAACAGTTGCCTTCAAGTTTCCCTTTGTTTTAAAGTGTTTTTCTATTGAAAGTGCATCAAAAGCAGGCTAGTTTAGAAGTACTTACCTGATCTTAGATTAACTTTATGTCTTTCTTAAGTGTATGTCAAAAGCAAGCTAGTTTAGAAGTACTTACCTGATCTTAGGTTGCTCTTTGTTCTTCATCTGTTTAATTCCCCTTCTTATTGTTTCATTTCATTCCATAAATCAAACTTTAAACAGATCCTTAGACATAGATGACTTGCCCCATGGACCACTCTTGAACCTGATTGTTTCAATTAAACCCTATTATGACTCCATAGCCCAATGGACTAAAACCTACAATTATCTATCTTCCTGGCCAAAGCTTGTTTTATTTGCTTGCAACTTCACACCTTTGAAACTCTTTTCATTTAGAACTCTCCACCTCAAACAATAATCATGCTTAACCATCCAAAAACAAACAAAACCCCTCAGCCTTCATAACTAGCCTAATATCATTACCCAAAACTTCAAAGATAAATCCATCTTTGCACTTATTGGAGAGATCCCTCTCCGGATTCAGGAGGGCTAGATCCTAGAATCCCAAAGTGGTTGAAATAATGTTCTTCGTGCAGTTGGAATTTTTCCAATCTTGCTAATTACAGGGTGCTAATAGATGCCATGTGGTGATTATGTGCCATTCATCTTGAATGGAATGGTTTGGGTTGGCATGAGTCATGATTTTGGAGGAAGAGTCCTTGGAGGCTCAATCTTCTTCTTGCCATTGGAGGGCAATCATGTTTCAGCACAAGATCAGCATGCCCTCTACACTTATCATGAGTGGAGAGGAGGATAGCATGGGATAGGCCCTCTTTCCTATCATGTACATTCATTCAGCCCACCTTCATTTCAGGTGCATAAGGTGGAGGATACTTTTCATGAGTTGCCATGTTGGAGGGTGACTCACTTCATTTGGATGATAGCATGGGTGAGGGAGATACTCATTCCCGCATGATAATCATCACTCCTGCTTTATGGAGGCCATGAGACAGCTAGCAAGTTTCCATTCACACTTTCCACCTTTGATTGATGCAGACACTTTGGTTTTGCACACTTGGGAGGAAGCATTGGATGACAATATATTTGCAGATTCTCTTGATGCAGTGATGGAGGCTATTGATGGAGGCCACATGAGGAGGAGGGGAGAAATTGTGTTCTACTTATGCATTTTCTTGAGGAAAAGAAAATATTTTGGAGGGGAGGACTGTAATGTTCCAAAATTTTAGCCTCCAAGCTAAATGGAACATTAGAGTTAGCAGTAGTTGTAGTCGGTGAATAAATGGGAAGAAAATCCCATAAGTCTCCTAAGGAGGAATAAAATACTCCAAATGTGAAAGGGAGACACTCTTTCTAGCTCAATAAGACACCTCCATGTGTGCACAAAGATAAAATGAAGCTGATTTGACCAAGTCAACAGCGTAGTTTTAGTGGAGGAGGAATCCTAGGATGGATAACGCAATTTTGGAGGGAGATGTAACTTGGGTTAGAAGTAACCTAAGTGAGTGGGGCCAAGGGAAAGCAAACTCATATCTTATATAAGGAAGAGGATGGCAGCATTTTCAATATGTTATGTTGTAGATTATTATTCTTGGCTGCCAAGAATTGTTGCTGCTTTGCTGCTTAGCAAAGCTGTAGTGCTATTTAGCACTGGGTGTTCCCAGGCGGGAATCCCACCTCTTTCCTTTGAGGAGCTCATTGGGAGAGTTTGTATTCCTCATTCCACATCAGGTTTTCAGGCCAAGCTTCAGCCATCTTCATCAGCACAACTTTGTCAGAGATTGTGTAGTGTTGCTGGGTGCAGCAGTGGAAGGGATTGGAATCCCGGCTTCTGACCTAGTTTCTCATTGGAGGAAGGTTGCTTTCACTTGAGAGATCTGTTTGGAGAGATCTAGAGCTTATTTCAAATCTGTGGTATTAGACCACACAGACCCTTGCCAGTTTCTTTTGTATTTTGTAGTAGGAGCTTGGATCTCTGTTCTTCAATATTATTTATTAATACATGAGTAGATCTATTTTTCTCCTATCATTTTCTGTGTAAACCCTTTCTTAGAATGTGCAGTCCCTTGAACAATTGCTCCAGCATTTTGCAGTCTTAGGGTTTTGGCACTTTTTGGCAATCCTAGGTGTGGGAGATCTATTTAACCCACCTATTTTGCTTTGTTTCGGCTCATTTCTTGGATTTAGGTTGATTATTGATTAATCTATGGGATCCAAGAGTCCATTTCACTGTTTTATTGCATATGTTGCTGGAAATGCGTTTTTGATGCATGTTTTATGAGCAATCCTGAAAAAGGATTATTACAAACCTTCTCTCATTTTCCAGCTACTACTGGAAGGGAGCTACAACCCCCTATTCTCATTTACCATCCATTACTGGAAGGGAGCTTCAACCCCCTGATCAGGACACCATATTTTACTAGCAGGAAGCTTCTACTTCCATGCTGAAGGCTTCAACCGTCAGAACCACTGCAAACCATGTTTCATCAATTTTCACACTGGATCAAACATCATCAACACAACTCTTCATAAACATCAACAATCATAAACTTTACCCAATACTCCAATCAGAACAGTGAGATCACTGTAACCAAAACTCAGATATAACCTAAACTTCAGAATACATATGCAGATACAAAGTCAACCCTGAATGTTCATCAACTTAAAATGCATACGCTACTTCTCTTCATTGAACCCGCGTGTATATGTGCTTTCCTTCACACCAACTAGTGTATAGATCTGTGAATACTGTTTTTCAAAATGTAATCAGTCCCAGATCCAAATCTAAGGCTTTCAGTCAGATATCTTTATAAATGCAGAATCCTTCATTAGTTAGTCATCATCAACCATGTTTATTCTCTCATTGATCAGATTTGATTCTTCATAACCAAATTTATTGCAATAAGTACATTCAATCTCATTTTGAAGAGGAGAAAAGTTGTTATAATTATTCTTCTTTATTCCATTCTCATTTCTTTGCTTTCTTGCTTCTCTCGTCATGATGGTTTTGTATGCAACACATTGAGTAGCCTTATGTCCAAAATTATGACATGAGAAACATTGTCCATTAAAGAAGAAATTTCTATTTTCACGAAACCTTCAATTTATATTTACCTGCTCATTGATATTTCTGTTATTGTTCTTCCTTGTATTAGAGTGGTCATGCTTCACCTGTGTGGTTTCTTTGTTCTGTTGTAGGCCGGATTTTACAACATTGAGATAGCTTGGTGTTGAAGACTGAGATGATTCTCCAATATATCCAAGACCTGTCTTTATAAGAGGAGAGTGTTGTACCTTGATAATTTCATCTAAGGTTTCAGATCCTTTAGCAAATCTAAGATTTAAATTTTTCACTTTCTCAATTTCCTTTCTTAGACTTACTATTTCACATTCTAATTCTCATTATGCTTCTCCTTTTCCATGAGCTGATTTTTTAGAGTATCTATGGAAATTTTGTTTTCTTCCAAACATATTTTGAGATGAGTTATTTCTTCAAGAAAATCATTTTCTTCTAAAGCATCCATAAAAGTATCACTAGAGTCTTTTTCAAAATCCATGAGTAGTCTAATATCTTGATCAAATTCTTCATCTTCACTATTTGATAGACCTTCACTATCTTCATGAGTATAATAGCTTTTTCTATTGATAAACTATTTCTTATTTCCTCTAGCCAATTCCTTCCCCTTTTCATGACTATCTTTATAGGGACATTTAGCAACATAATGACCCACTCTTCCACAAGAAAAACATTTAAAGGGAAGATTACCTCTGAATCTTCCAGTACCAAGTTGTAGCTTCTTTACAAAGTTTATCTCATCTTCTTCTGAAACATACCCTGATCCTTCTTGTTCTTCTACCTCTTTTCCTTTTGCAGCAGCTCTGAAGACAACTTCCTTGACTTCGAATGGACCTCCTTTTCTCATTTCACAAGCAGTCAGAATCCCATGAAGTTGAACAACAATTAGAGTTTGTAGATCATGTTTCTCTTCAATAGCAAACACTTTTGACTCAAATTTGGGAGTTAGAGATCTTAAAACCTTTTCCACCAGAGTGGTGTCAGATATAGTTTCACCTAGATTTCTCATACAATTTACAATATCATCTAGACGTAAAAAGGAACTGGCAATGCTTTCTTCATTGTGCATTCTAATTTTTTCATAATGAATTCTGAGAGTTTGGAGTTTAGCACTTTTTACCTTGGCATCACCTTCATAGCTTAGAATGATTTTGTCCCATATCTCCTTTATTGTATTCAACTGCATGACTTTGAAAAATTCTAATTCAGTCAGACTCCCCAATAATGCATTGACCGCCTTTGCATTGGTTTCATAGTTCTTTCTTGTTGTTGCATCTGTTGGAATGGAAGTTGGATATTGATAACCTCCCTTAACTATAGCCCATACATCTACTCCAAGAGACAGAAGATAGAATCTTGTCCTTGTCTTCTAGAAGATTAAGTTGTTTCCGTTGAAGAGAGAAGGCCTGATAGATGCTATCCCACATTGATTGCTCATCTTGACTAATCTTCCTTCTAGCGATTAAGCTTCTTCAGAAGGACCAGCTTCGATACCAATTGTTGGGAAAAATACTGAGAGGGGGGGGGGGGTGAATCATTATTTAGAGCTTACTGAAAATATTTCAACTTTTTCTTTACAGAATTCCATACATGGCTTTGATGAGCCCAAATCACGTATACACGTGCATATGCTAAAGGAAACTAGCATATACTGATATAATTTTACAGATTATCAAAAAATTTCAGGAACAATCTTTAACTCAGTTTATCAGTCATGCATCTGTTAGACAATTAATAAATATGTGCAGTAATTAGCAGTATAAAGCATCACACCACACATGAACACCAATATTTAAGGTGGAAACCCAATTCGGGAAAATACCACCGTTGTTGTTGTCTCTGTCTTCAATATTTATTATATGGAAAACTGTTTACAATATTGTACTAATGCAGACTCATATCAGTACGCAGGTACCTACCTGCAGAAGGCTGCAACCTTCTCTCATTTTCCAACTGCTACTGGAAGGGAGCTACAACCCCCTATTCTTGTTTACTAACCACTACTAGAAGGGAGCTTCAACCCCCTGATCAGAACACCAGCCTTTACTGGCAGGAAGATTCTACTTCCACGTTGAAGGCTTCAATCCTCAGAACCACTGCAGACCACTTTTCATCAATTTTCACACTGGATCAAATAGCATCAACACAACTATTCATAAACATCAACAATCATAAACTTTACCTAATACTCCAATTAGAATAGTGAGATCACTGTAACCAAAACTCAGATATAACCCAGACTTCAGAATAAAAATGTAGATACAAAGTCAACCCTGAACCTTCATAAACTTAAAATGCATATGCTACTTCGCTTCACTGAACCCGTGTATATACGCGCTTTCCTTCACACCAACCTACGTATAGATCTGTGAATACTGTTTTTCATAATGTAATCAGTCTCAGATCCAGATCTGAGGCTTTCAGTCAGATATCTTTAGAAATGCAGAATCCTTCATCAGATAGTCATCATCAACCATGTTTATTCTCTCATTGATCAAATTTGTACATAATCAACTTAGCAACATATACAGTATTCAACCAGCCCCGATCTACAAGAAGACTTCATTGACAGATAGTAGACAAATAGCAGGAATAACAGAAAAAGCCTCTGTAATAAGCTTCAGAAAACCCTAACTGCCATATGCGCCTTTTCTGAAGCAAACCCGCGTATATACGTGCTTTTACTGAGACGGACTAGCATATAGATCTGTAAATATGAACTTTGCAGAATGAACCAGATCCATAGAACTTACCCAGATTTCTCCACTTAACTTCAGCAAACTTGCGCCAGATCATATATCTAATCATCTCTTCAATGAATCATGCAATGACATAGATGTTTTAAGTCTAGAGATCTTGATCCATCAATTTACCCAAGGGTGCATCATAACTTCAGATTTATCAATAAAACAGAATTCATCACATGCATATCTACTTCAGAGAGAAGTATTTAGTAATAGCCCTTACACATGCACACACTTTCACTATGATCTTCTTCTCCTTATATAGATTTATCCTTTATCAATACCATGAGTCAAAACCACACAACAGTCAATGGTATTCTTGGACGAAAACAACTAGACGACACAACGCTCAATACAATGGTCCAATACCATGGTAATGCCCCCTGGTATCTTCTTTTTAGGGTGCAAAAAGGCATACACAACTTGGAACGTTCTTATCCGCATGTATATGCGGCTTGGCCTAAACAAACCCGCATATAAAATCTTCAATATGAATATTATCAATTCTTTTGTCAATTCTTCTGCTGGATCATATACGCGGCTTGGCCTAAACAAACCCGCATATAAAATCTTCAATATGAATATTATCAATTCTTTTGTCAATTCTTCTGCTGGATCATACACACTTCTTCTGATAGACTTCTGAGCTTCTACTGAAGACATATATTCCAAATTTACTAGAGAGTTGCCATCAAGGACACATAATAAGACATAGGAATCATATTTCCAACAATCTCCCCTTTTGAACTGGATGGCAACCATGATAGCCATGACAGCCATCTCAACATAAACATTATTCATTCAAATACCCAAAATATTCTCCCCCTTTTACATCAAGTACAAAGGGCACAATTTGACCATGCTCCCCTTGAGTACATGCTGAATCTTGAGATATTCTCAATGAAGTACAGGACTCTAGAACTCAACCAAGTATGACCTTTCCTATCACCAAGGACTCATACTTACATCGATGATCTAACCAATTGGAATTACATATTTGGCTTGACTACCCAACCAAGTGGACTTACAAATTTGAACGTGCCCTTACATGACTGGATATAGCAATTTTACATCATAGGTCTCAACATGACCTTTTCATCAAATTACAGATATGGCTATTTATGACCAAAACCAAAGAATCTCAACCATGAGATCATACCTAGCAACCAATCAGAATGCCAACAATGCATCCTGTTCCACAAGGCAGGTGCTCCCCCTAAGCTTGTGCATCCTGAACACCTTCAACAACCAAATCATCAAAGCATCTTCATTAAGGAGATAAATAACGGAGAATGACACAGAAAGATGAATACTGGAACAACAATAGAGATTACTCGTCAACACCACAATTGTTATGAATGCTGACTCGAAGAATTTCTGTCAGTGAAAACCCATACGCGGTTTTATGCACAGCAACTCACGTATATACGTGATTATCCTTTATGAAACCCACGTACCGAAATTAATCTTCTGAAATTAAGTAGATCTGATCTGAGAGGAAAAGACCACTCCCAGCTTCTGTCTGAGATATTTGAATGCTTCCCTGGGAAGAGGTTTAATGAATATATCAGCAACTTGTTCTTTGGAGGGAACATACTCCAATCTAACCTTTTGTTCAAGCACTTGTTCACGTAAGAAGCGATACTTGATAGGAATGTGTTTGGTCTTGGAATGCATAACAGGATTCTTTGAGATACTAATGGCACTTGTATTATCACACAAAATGGAGATGGGAGGTGAACATTCGATTTGAATGTCTTGTAAAGTCTTCATCATCCAAAGTAGTTGTGTGCAACATGATGCGGCAGCCACATATTCTACTTCTGTTGTAGATAAGGCAATAGAACTTCTTTTCTTGCTGAACCATGATACTAATCAGGGCCCCATATAGAATGCACCACCACTAGTGCTTTTTCAATCATCAAAATTTCCAGCCCAATCCGCATCTGTGTAAGCATGAAGAGTGAGATCAGAATTCTTTGGATACCATAGACCAAAGTCTTGAGTCCCTTGTAGATATTTGAATATTCTTTTTACAGCCTGAAGATGAGACTCTTTTGGATTAGCTTGGAATCATCCAACAATCCCAACTGCATGCATGATGTCTGGTCTTGTTCCACTTAGATAAAGCAGACTTCCAATCATGGATCTATATACAGGTTGATTTACTGTGGGAGAATCATCATGAGAACTGAGGTTACATCCAGTTACCATGGGCATACTCACAGGTTTGCAGTCTTCCATCCCATACTTCTTTATAATTTTCTTAAGATATTTTGCTTGTGATAAGAATATGCCATCTTTTGATTGTTGCACTTGTAAGCCAAGAAAAAATGTTAGTTCCCCAAGTAGAGACATTTCAAATTCTTGCTGCATAACAGAAGCAAATTTCTGACTCATGGACTCTTCATTACTGCAAAAAATGATGTCATCAACATATACAACCACAATCAACAGTTTATCATTCTCTATTTTTGTATATAAGTTACTATCATCATATCCCTTTGTAAAACCTTGTTGATGTAGATATTTGTCAAGATGATAGTATCGTGCCTGAGGAGCTTGTTTGAGACCATATAAAGCCTTTTTAAGTTTACAAACAAGTTTTTCATCATTTCCCAAAATGAATCCTTCTGTTTGTTCTATATAAACTTCTTCTTCTAGATCACCATTGAGAAAGGCAGATTTAACATCCATTTGATAAACTTTGATTTGTTGAAAACTTGAAAAAGCAAGAAACATTCTTATGGCTTCAAGTCTAGCTTCTTGAGGAAATGTTTCTTCAAAGTCTATACCTTCTTGTTGAGCATACCCTTTACAAACAAGTCTAGCCTGGTTTCTTATAACATCTCCATTTTCATTTATCTTGTTTTTGAATATCCATTTTGTTCCAATCACATTTTTATCATGAGGTCTTGGAACCAATTCCCAAGTATGATTCTTTTCAATCTGATCAAGTTCTTCATTCATGGCTTGAATCCAACATTCATCTTTACTAGCTTGATTGACATTCTATGGTTCAATAGTAGATAGAAATTCCAGATAGCTAGGAGATCCTACAAGAGTTTTTCTTGTTTAGACACCTGATCCCTTTTCTCCCAAAATTTGAGATTCTGGATTATTCTTTTGTACGTACCTTGATGGAGCCTTTTCATATAGATCTTCTTCTAATGCTTCATTGGGTTCACCTTCTATATTGTTTTCATTTGATGCAGGAGGATATCCATCATCATCAACTTCATTTGTTGCTGTTATTTCCTTTTTGGGGGCTAAGAGAGACTCATCAATTACAACATCAATACATTTAAAAATCTTCTGATGTCTTTTGTTGTAAAATTTATATGCTTTACTTCTAGAAGAGTAGCCAAGAAATATTCCTTCGTCCACTCTTGGTTCAAACTTGCCAAGTTTTTCCTCATTGTTCTTGATAAAACATTTTCTTCCAAAAACTCTAAAATGCTTTACAGTGGGAAGATTTCCATACCAGAGTTCATAGGGGGTTTTATCATTGTTAACCCGAACATGAGCCTTGTTCAGAATATTTACCGTAGTATGTGCTGCTTCTCCCCCAAAAGATATCGGGAGTTCCCGATTCATCAAGCATAGCCCGAGCCATTTGTTGAACTGTTCTATTCATCCTTTCTTCCATGCCATTTTGTTGTGGGGTTCCAGCTACAGAAAACTGTCCTTTTATGCCATGATGTTCACAAAATTCAAAGAATTCATCTGATATATATTCTCCTCCTCGGTCAGATCTGAGACATTTTATTTTTAGATCTAATTCATTTTCAACAAAAGATTTGAAAATCTTAAATTTTTCAAATGCTTCATCATTATGTTTCAATAAACCGATCCAACACATTCTAGAGAAGTCATCAATAAATAAAATATAGTATTGTTCTCCACGAGGTGACTTTTTCCTTACAGGACCACATAGATCAGTATGTATAAGTTCAACAGGCTTACTTGTTGATCCTTCTTTAGCATTGAATTGCACCCTGGTTTGCTTACCAAATTGGTATGATTTGCATATGGTACTTTCAAGTGGAGTGATGCTGGGAAGATCACGAACTACTTTGAGTCTGCTGGATTTGCTTATTTGAGAGAAGCTCAAATGTCCCAACCCTCTGTGCCATAACCAATTTTCTGAAAATTTTCTCAAGTAGCATTGTGTTTGACCACCTTTCAATAGATACAGATTTCTTGGTGTTCTAGTTCCTTTTATTACTGTTTTTTCTGTGTCAAGTTCACGTACAACACATTCTTTTGAACTAAAGACAACTTCATTTCCTTGATCACACATTTGACTCACACTCAACATGTTGTGCTTTAATCCATCCACATACATAACATTGTTAGCTTTTACTCTTTATTTTAGAAAAACATAACCTTTTCCTTTAATGATAGCAGGAGAATCATTTCCAAAGGTAACATTCTTTTCTTTCTCTAGAGCATTGTATGAAAGGAGTTTATTTCTATCACCTGTCATGTGTTTTGAGCATCCACTATCAATGTACCATTGATTTTCTTCCCCTTCTACAAATAATGCTATGCCACAACTCTCAACCTGTAAATGCTTCCTTTTCCAAACCTTGGAATTTGAAGGTATATGCTCTTTTGGCTGAAGTTTGCTCCTGCATTCTGATTCTTCATAACCAATGTTATTGCAATAAGTACATTCAATCTCATTTTGAAGAGGAGAAAGGTTGTTATAATTATTCTTCTTTATTCCATTCTCATTTCTTTGCTTTCTTGCTTCTCTCGTCATGATGGTTTTGTATGCAACACATTGAGCAGCCTTATGTCCAAAATTATGACATGAGAAACATTGTCCATTAAAGAAGAAATTTCTGCGATCATGAAACCTTCTATTTATATTTACCTGTTGATTGGTATTTCTGTTACTGTTCTTCCTTGTATTAGAGTGGTCATGCTTCACCTGTGTGGTTTCTTTGTTTTGTTGTAGGTCGGCTTTTACAGCATTGAGATAGCTTGGTGCTGAAGACTGAGATGATTCTCCAATATATCCAAGACCTGTCTTTATAAGAGGAGAGTGTTGTACCTTGATAATTTCATCTAAGGTTTCAGATCCTTTAGCAAATCTAAGATTTAATTTTTCACTTTCTCAATTTCCTTTCTTAGACTTACTATTTCACATTCTGATTTCTCATTGTGCTTCTCCTTTTCCATGAGATGATTTTTTAGAGTATCTATGGAAATTTTGGTTTCTGCCAAACATATTTTGAGATGAGTTATTTCTTCAAGAAAATCATTTTTTTCTAAAGCATCCATAAAAGTATCACTAGAGTCTTTTTCAAAAGCCATGAGTAGTCTAATATCTTGATCAGATTCTCTGTCTTCACTATTTGATAGACCTTCACTATCTTCATGAGTATAATAGATTTTTCTATTGATAAATTGTTTCTTATTTCCTCTAGCCAATTCCTTCCCCTTTTCATGACTATCTTTATAGGGACATTTAGCAGCATAATGACCCACTCTTCCACAAGAAAAACATTTAAAGGGAAGCTTACCTCTGAATCTTCCAGTACCAAGTTGTAGCTTCTTTACAAATTTTATCTCATCTTCTTCTAAAACATACCCTGATCCTTCTTGTTCTTCTATCTCTTTTCCTTTTGCAGCAGCTCTGAAGACAACTTCCTTGACTTCGGATGGACCTCCTTTTCTCATTTCACAAGCAGTTAGAATCCCATGAAGTTGAACAACGGTAAGAGTTTGTAGATCCTGTTTCTCTTCAATAGCAGACACTTTTTGACTCAAATTTGGGAGTTAGAGATCTTAAAACCTTTTCCACCAGAGTGGTGTCAGATATAGTTTCACCCATATTTCTCATACGATTTACAATATCATCTAGATGTAAAAATAAACTGGTAATTCTTTCTTCATTGTGCTTTCTAATTTTTTCATAATGAATTCTGAGAGTTTGGAGTTTAGCACTTTTTACCTTGGCATCACCTTCATAGCTTAGAATTATTTTGTCCCATATCTCCTTTTTTGTATTCA
This sequence comes from Pinus albicaulis, assembly GCA_034641835.2. NCBI lineage: Eukaryota > Viridiplantae > Streptophyta > Pinopsida > Pinales > Pinaceae > Pinus > Pinus albicaulis. Next base: position 1,185,060,566 of record CM076570.1, read on the forward strand.
ACTGCATGACTTTGAAAATTTTTGATTTAGTCAAAATCCCCAATAATGCATTGATCGCCTTTGCATTGGTTTCATAGTTCTTTCTTGTTGTTGCATCTGTTGGAACAAAAGTTGGATATTGATAACCTCCCTCAACTATAGCCCATACATCTACTCCAAGAGACTAAAGATAGGATCTTGTCCTTGTCTTCCAGAAGATTAAGGTTTTTTCGTTGAAGAGAGGAGGCCTGATAGATGTTGTCCCATCTTGATTGCTCATCTTGACTAATCTTCCTTCTAGCGATTAAGATTCTTCAGAAGGCAGGGTGAAATGAATTGAATGGATGTCGAGGGAAATGGGGGTTGTTCAGCAAACGATAAGGCATCATAGAAAATGTGAAGAGACTCAAACAGGGAAGAGGGGGGAGATTTCAAAGTAAGTGGGAAATTTTGCAATGGGGAGCCATTGAACAAGAGGATGGAAACTACTGAAACCCTAGGCCCACCTACCAAGGAGGAGGGGAGTTGCAGAGATAACAATGCAGAAGGAGGGGAGAGGTGTGGTGGGGATGTTGTCCAGATCGACACCTTCTCAAAGGGATCTGAGATATAGTCCACGGGTTCCTCTTCCATCTCAGGCAACAGATAGTGATGGGCAAGAATAGAGGCAAATGATCGATACTTGTCGGGAACGGTCACAACAGCGCCTAGGAAAAACAGTCGTCGACACGACAGCTCCAGGAAATCTTCAGGCAACAAGAGCATAATTCAACAGTCTACAAAACCTAACCCTACATGGGAAACCCTAACCGTATGTAGTCGGGTAGGAGTTCCACAGTGACCGTAATGCCATCCTCTCGTCTCCCTTGTTCTCCTTCCAATGCATAAATTATCTTCCAAACCATTTATTTTATTTAAAAGTAAATAACTAAACAATTTTATTAGCAATTGTAAACAAAATACTAAATAATTTTTCTCTTCATTAATCAAATAAAATAAATATTAAAATAAATGTTCTAACAAAAACTATAATTAAACAATTTTATTAAATATTATAAATAGTTTTATTACCTATCATAAATGAAACAAAAGCTAAAATAAATCTCACAATAAAGTTATATATTTTAGTGTGTACTATGTTCTATTTGCCTTTTTACTAAGGTGTAAGTTTAAATTTCAAGAAATTTAAGATATTTAGATAGTGTTATTTTAAATTAATTTATATATGACTAATGTAAAATGGTGATTTAAAATATTAAATTTTGTATTAGTCTTTATTAAGATAGGTTTTTAATAATGGATTTGTTTGTTGATCATTATTAATTTAGTATTGATCAATATAGATTATAATTTTTAATTTTTAAAAATAAATAGTTATTTTTTGATATTATTAAAAATACCACTTTTTATTAACCATTTGATTGGACCATAATTTGAAGGTCTTATTCCAATTTTTTTTTAAGAAAGAAGAAATCAATAATTTTCATTAAAATGAAAAAAAAAAGTTTACATAAGTTATGAAAAAACATGATAATAGGGCACACATACCTGCCAAAGAACTTCGTAGGGATCATCAAATATAACCCAACAAATAAACAACCAATCATTGCAATGTGGGTCAGTAGAACCAACATAAATCTGAAAGGAATTAGGGTGCAAGGCCTACAAACAAAATAACAACTGGAATATGCACTAATTGGCTTGGATGCACCTAGAGATGCTTTGAAAAGTCTCATGATCAACATTGAAAGATACTTTGGTCAACTAGAAAAAAAAACACCAGAAGATACTATGGTCGACAAGAAAAAATGGAGATCAAACCAAGAAGCTAATGACTTGAGCCAAGGGATAAGAACACGCATTATTTTCATAAACATGTTAGGTGCAGACAGAGAAAAATAATGTTAAAGAGATTTTTCTCATTGTGGGAAACTTATTAATTCCTTTAACCAAAAAAAAACAAAAAATTCCTTCAACCACTCAGTGATCTTTATGTAGGAAAGCATGGTTGTAAGCCTAAAGTTAAAATGGCTATGCTAGAACACATTCCTTCTATTATCTCTCTTGAGGAAAATAATATTATTTTGCAGAAGGTGTCTAAAGTGGAAATTTCAGAGGATATTTGGGATCTTCCCCCTAATAAGGCTCTTGGCCCATATGTATTCACCATTCATTTCTATAGGGAATGTCAGAATGTATTCAAGTTTTATCTTATTTGGGTGATTCAATATGTGAAAACATATTTTAGAATAAGAGGGGCATCAAATTCTTCCTTCCTTGCTGTTATTTTAAAAAAGGACAACCCCTCCTCTTTCTCAAGATTCATAACTACCTCATTATGTAGTGTCTCGTACAAAATTATGTCCAAAATTATAGCAGATAGACCTAATAATATACTTAAGTAAATCATCTCCTATAACTAAGGGGGGTTTACACAAAAAAAGACAAAATGTTGATAATACTATTTTTGTCCAAGAAGTGATCCACTTGAGCATGAAAAAAGGAAACAAAGATATGATTAGGAAAAATTTTATGTGGAAAACTCTTTTGATTGGGTGCAACATTCCTTCCTCTTTGATGTTCCTCATAGATTTGTTTTCCGTGTTGATTGTATGCACTAGGTTCCTTCTTATATCAATAACCCTTGGATACCTCCACTTGTCAATTGGTGTCCCTCAGGTTGCTTCAAAGAAATCATGGGGTTAAGAAAAGGTTTCGCTATATCCCCTTTGTTTCACACTATTATGTTAAAACCACTTAATCGATTATTAGAACCCAAACACAACTATTTAAACATTCTAAGTATACAAATCATAAGATTAGTTAAAAATATTAACCATCCCCAATTTTTTTATGAAACCCTTCTTTAAGGAGGGGCTTCTACTACTATAGTAAGAAGGTTAAATAATATCTTGGATTTTTTCACTCAAAACATTTAGAGGTTTTATAAATCACAAAAACAATCTAGATTTACACTTCTATTGTGAGCCAAAATATAAGAGTTGTTTTCTCCATTTTTTTTTTTTTTTCCTTATAAATATGTTTGGTCTTCTTTAAATATATAATATGCCCATTTGTTTCCATTTTTTCTCTTGTAACTTGTAGGAACATGTTATAAACAAAATCAAGACTAAATTTTTCTAGTGGGGTGTAGTGGTTGAACCTTGCATAGCTCTCATAAAATTTGTGCTATCAACTTGACAATTTTTCAATATTCAACACTCTTGGCCCTTGTAGGTTTAAAATAATAGATAGTCCAAGAGATATAAAATTTATAACGACAATAAGGAGGAAAAATAACAAGAAGAGGTTTCTTCTAGTCAGTTGGTCTACTGTCAAAGCACCCAAGGAACATGGTGGATTATTAATAAAGTATCTAGTTCTGATGAATTTTGAAATGGGAGCAAAGCTTCTATGACAATTGGTTATAGTAAAATATGATCGGTGGAAAAAATTGCTAGTTAAAAAAAATTCATAGGTGAAAGGAAAAGATGCTTGGATTCATCCTTAACTTCTAGAGATGCCTCTCATATTTGGAAACAAGTCAAAGCTATTATCCCAATAATTCAATCTCAATATTCTTGGGTCCTCAAGAATGGGAAGAATATTGATCTTTGGAATAACAATTTTTTGGGAAACCAACCACTAATTCAATCTCTTGAGCTCCTTCCTTTAAAACACTGATTATATCCTCATAGAGAAAAAGTCCTTTTATGACATTTCATCATGGTATTTTGATGGTTGGTGGAATGCCCAAGATTTTTTCTTTATTCCACCTAAAAGACCCCTCTAGTTAAGTAGTTAGCAACACATCTTAAAGGGTGTATTTCAAGAAGACACTCCCCTCTATTGATCAGTGTGGTGGGAACATTATAATTTTTTAGTAAATAAGGGCTATAATACATAGTTAGCAAAAGTTGATTTTCCTCCTAGTTCCCCCTCATGGAGTAAGATTTGGCATCAAATGGTATCCCTAAAATTAACATTTTTCATAAGGAGAGGGGTACATGGTGCTTCTAGATGTGCTTTTATGTTTAGACAATGTAAAAGTTATCTCCCATTTATTCTTGGGTGGTTACTTCATATCTCAAGTTTGGTAGCATGCATTGAAAGTGATTATGCATCACTTTTATAGTTTAAATTCTTAGAGGTGTCTATTTAGCAAATGAGGATTCAAGTAACAAGGGATACTTAACAACAAACCACTGTTGAAGTAGTTTTGGACTACTCTCCTAAAACATATCTATTAGAAAGTCTAATTGGCAAGAAATTTGGTAATCCTCCAACAAGAGTAGACTTCCAAGCCTAAATTCATAGCAAATAGAGTTATTGCACTATTAGCATAATACACTAGCTCTAAAGGCTACCATCTCCCCTCTCCATAATAGCTAGAACTTGATAAAGATATTTGGTTGGTATAATTTAATCTTCTCGCTCATTCTCCTAGATTCAAGGGGAGATCAATCTCGTTGAGATGAAGTTGGTAGCTTCACATGAATCGAGAAGAATTCCCATCCTGGAGAACTAACTAGACTACTTATCTTCTCTTATTTGATGGATCTTCAAGACATAATCCAAGTTAAATAAGTGTAGGGGAGGTGGGGAGGTGGGGGCAGGGTTATTTATAATGTAGAGTAAATTCTATATCCACATATTGTTGGAGTCTAGGGTTTTCATTCAACAACTGGTAGAAATCTATGGACTATATTAGTGAAGCTCGGGACATACAAAACTTGACAGATTCATTAATAATAAATAGGCGTTTGATCAAAGAAACCAATTAATTTCAGGTTAGGTTTGCTTTAGCATAATTTGGGCTAGGCACCTTTCTTCTTTTTCTCAACTAAGTTCTTTTCATGTCTTGAGAAGCAAAAATGTTGAAGCAAATAGAATGGCATCCCAAGCCACATCAAGAACAATTGGGACCTTAGTCATTAAGCATGAGGCCACATTAGAAATCATCCCCTAGAAGTAAGTCATGACACTTGGCAAATCAATTAAAATGCATGTCCCAAAGCAAGTTGCACAAATTATAGTAAACAATCTAGTCAAACATCCTATTGTGAAAAATGGCTATTGTGAACAAAGGCTTAGAGACAAAGGCAAAGAGCATGAAACTCTTCCTTTTATTAAATTTCATTTTTGATTATGTACTTCAAAGTATATAATTTGTATATACTTTTATTGTGATTTTTTTTTATAATAAAAATATATCAATTAATATTAATAAATTATATTATTTTAGCGTATATATAAAAACTTATATATAGATAATATAAAATTTAATACACTAAAGTGTGGCAAAACAAAGTTTTCCATGTTATTATCTAATTACATATAGGAAAATTACAAATAAATTTAAGACATATAAAAAGTAATTAACTATGTCTAGCCATAATCCATTGATTTAATATCTTTGAATTTTCTTTACTATTATTGATTTTTCAATTACAGGTTTTCATTAATATAAATTTATGTAACTAATGAAAGAAGAAACCTGCTTAACAAATCTGAGAATATGTATATGTTAGATTAGCCACAGAGATCAATAAAATTAGTATAATTATATATACAATGTAAATATAAATATTTTTAAGTTAATAATAATATAAAAAATATAATTACTAATATATGGATTACATACATTGCAGCGTCAGAACTTGAAAGTCCATTTCCATGATCCACAATTTTGGAATCTCACAAAAGTTGGTCCTGATATTGTTTGAACCCTAAAAGGATAATTTAAAACCGCTTGGATTCATCAGAATTTGTATAGCGCCATTTTGTTTCGAAAAACCTTCGCATCAACAAATGCAATGACGGTGGATTTTAAAAAGCCAATAAAGATGAACGTAATAAGTATTTGGAATTTGGAACAGGTTTGTGACCGTTTGAAGTGGAGGCTATATATGCAATTTTGGGCAAGGAACATCGTATCAGTTTTCAGCTTTTTCTGTAATCGCCTTGGCTTGGCTTCTTGTTCCTCTGTTTCGTCCACTGCATCAGTTTCATCTCAGCTTTTTCTGTATTAGCATTGGCTTGCAGGCTTCTTGTTGTTCTTTGTCAGGTCCATTGCATGGCCATGCATGCTGTTTTTTACTGTCGATTTTATTTATTGAGTTTGTCTTTCTCTATTTCACTTTTAGTATCTGATTGATCTCCTTTTAGTTTTCCAATTTTGTATGTGTGCTTGTCTGCACAGTTTGTTCGGCACATTTTATTTTTCTGCCAGATATAGAGAAAAAAGCGAACAGCCAATTTTATTTTGCTGTCAGATTTAGGGGTGAAGGTGGACAGTTGGAAATGGATCCATGGTTTCGGATTCTTATGAGGTTGTAATCACTGGAATAGAGTAAGGTATGCTATCTTTATTTACTATAGAGAGGAAATATGGTTATGCATACGGTCCGAGGTTGTTTCTGTGAGAGGTTTAACACTTGTTATCATTTCAGGGAAATACAGGGTTTGAAAAAGGGAAATGCAGGGGTAGAGTCTCTTTAAGATGTGAATCAAGATATACATCGCCATTAAGGTAAAGGTCTCTCTGTACTGGTCCGTGCTGTTAACTGTTAATTTTATTTGGTAAAGATCTTTCTGTACTGGTCTGTTTTTGCTTATTCGCAGTTTTGGCCAGCCGATTTCTGACCTCATGATTTTCTTTTCTGAAACATTGAAACGAACCATACCTACCTAGGTATCTGAGTTTGTGTTTCTTTAAAATCGTTTTGCAGCATAATTGTGTGGCTGGGTTATCGGCTTTGTTGTGTTGTATGCCGTTTATGCTCATTATAGTACTAAAGCCCTCTTTCTATATCGGGGTTCGGTTAAAGCCCTCTTACACCACGGTGTTTGCAGTGGGAGAAGAAGAGGAGATGGCCGGCGATGAATCTTTTCTCAATTATTTGATGTGGATGTAATTGCGGGTCGTAGTCGGCGGTAGTGCGTCCAGATCAGCCTACGCCTCGATGCAAGGTAGGCGGAGCTAGACCTTGGCATACTCTTTCCTGCCATTTTCTTTTTAAGATGTTTCGCCAACAAATAGAATGATCTCCTGTTTTAAATGTTTTGCCACAAAATAGAATGATGCATTGTAATTGTGAGAATAGAATGATCTCCTGATTTAAATGTTTTGCCACAAAATAGGATGATGTATTGTTCTTTATGCATCCAACTGGAAATTGTGAAAATAGAATGATGTAGTATTCTCTTTTTTGGCTGTTTTTCCGCCAAAACTAGAATGATATCTTGATCTTTATCACTATAACTAGAATGAGAATATTGGCCGAGAATATGGGCAGTCCATACCCAGACACATTGATGAGTAGTTAATGGAGGTGGTGTGAGTGAGAATGCGTCGGTAATCCATCCTCATGCGCTTTAATGAGTAGGGAATGGAGGTGTGAGCCGTATCATTGTCAGGCCATTACTGTCATGGTTTTACTTGCTTCGGTTTCTGGTTTCTCAATCACTTAGGTCGCCGTTGCCGTTTTAGTGGTCTGACGTTTACGAATTGTTGAGTCATTAATAATAAATCAAAATTATAATAAAATTAAATATATTCATTGTCAAATATTTTTTAATACAATTTTTTCAGATATGATAAGTTTAAATATATAATGAAATTAAATATTTATTTATGATAAGTTTTAATATATAATGAAATTAAATATTTATTTATTTTTAAATAAAAGGGAGAGACCGATAATAGGATATCCAACACACGTTGTAGCGGAATGATTATTGCACTTCCAGGTTCTTCTATTCAGAGGAAGAAAACGGAGAATGAATATATATATGAGTCTGAGGCTTGAGCGGGCAGGCTCTTAGGTTTCACTCCCCTCTGGATCTATCTTTTATGTGCGGTTTGTTAAACACCGGTAACAGGGAAAGGCTTAGTAAAGGTTTGGAGGTTAATTTTTATTTATTTATCAATTTTTGATGTATAATAAGATTAATTATTATTTAGTATTAATTATAATTATTTTTTATATAATTTAATTAGATTTTGTTTTAAAATTAATTTGATTTTAAAATATAATTTAAAAATAATGTGTAATTATTATTTTATGGTTTTTATTATACAGATATCTACTAAGTGGAGAATAATATATATACATATATATATATATACATACATATATAATTTTAATTAAAATGTTAAAAATAAATAAATATTAAAATTTTTAATTATTTTTAAAATGGTTTTATTTTTATTATTTTTTTTAAATTTGAAATATATATATATATATATATATATATATATATATATATATATATATATAAAACTTTGTTTTAAATATAATTTAAAGATAATTGGTAATTATTGGATCATATTTTAAGGTTTTTAGTGTATAAATATGTATTTAAATATTAAATTTAAATGGAAAATAAATGTTATATTTTTTAAATAATTTTTTTAATTAAATTATTAAACATAAATAAAATTATGAAGAAATTTTTCGGTAATAATCACATTATCATGAACAAAGTCTACGCGTTTGGAACCAACCAATGTGGTTCATCATCAAGACTAGGTGAGAGATCAGATTAATTAAAAAATAAAAAATGGCTAGTTTGAAAATTAAAATTAATAATTTAATTTAAAAAATAATAATAATAATAATAATAAAAATAAATAAAAAATTTTATATATCAATTTAATAGTTTAATTAAAAATTATTTTATTTTTTATTAATTGATTATTAAAAATACAAATATTATTTTATTATAATTATATATTATTTTAATGTAAATAAAAAATAATAATAATAATAATAATAATAAATATAAAATTAAACTATTAATTTGAATATTCAAACTACCCGTTTCAATTTGTAATTAAATATTTAAATTAATGAAGTATTTTTATTTTTATATTTTTTATATTTTTATATTTATTATTATTATTATTATTATTATTATTATTATTATTTATTTTTTATTTATTTTTATTGACATTAAAATAATATATAATTATAATAAAATAATATTTGTATTTTTAATAATCAATTAATAAAAAATAAAATATTTTTTAATTAAACTATTAAATTGACATATAAAATTTTTTATTTTTTTATTTATTTTTTTATTATTATTTTTTTAATTAAACTATTAATTTTAATTTTCAAACTAGCAGTTTTTTATTTTTTAATTATTAGAACTAACCGTTTTGGTTTTCATAGTCAAATTAGCTAATTATAATGGTCTTCTTTGCCTCTCCTACATCTATTTAAACTTAACGACTAATCTGATCTCTCACCTCTCACCTAGTCCTGATGATGAACCACACTGGTTGGTTCGAAAAGCGTCGACTTTGTTCATGATAATGTGATTATTACCAAAAGATTTCTTCATAATTTATTGATGGATCACAGAAGCCAAAAATCTAGTAACATAAATAAAATATTAATATTAAGAGAGTATGGTTTTTTTTATAATGGTTTAAATTTATATTTTAAAAAATATATAAACTTTTTAAATTCTTAATTCATAAAATTATTAACATTAAAATTTATAAATAATTAAAAAAATAATATATTGAAGTGTTGTATGACTTTTAAATTATGGATGAATTTAGAATTGTAAAATTAGATTTATTATGAAACATATTATATGTTTAAGCTCATTATATGTTAATTTCTAGATGTCATTAATACATGTATATGACATAGTTAATAGTTAAGAGCATGTGTTTCCTCTTAAGAGGTCACAGGTTCAAAAACCAGATGCGGTAGAGTATGTATGTCTTGCTAGACTTAGCAATCAAATAGCTAGCAAATTGTATAGGCAAGTCATATTAATAGATATTAATGGAAGTGTAAATGTCATAAATAAATATAATCTTATTGCAATGATTTGATTCGTAATTTAATTTAAAGTTGTGGAGTCTACACAAATTTAAATGCTCCAAATTTTCTGGAAGCCTTTGATTTATCTATATATTTAAAAATATAAGTAAATAACTAAGCATTATAATCTTACTCAAAATTGAATCACCAAATTTTAATGAAAAAAAATCAAAGTAACACCTTATTAAACTATTAGGATTTTATATATTTTTCTTTCAGTTTTTTCAAGCAATTAAATAGCCATTGTTGTTTTGATAATGAAATAACAAAATACTATGATTATTAACACAATTGTAGTGGGTTAAGAGAAATTTAATTGTTAATACTAAATACCAATGATAATACAATTAAATTTATTTAATAATAATTAATATTAAATATTGAAAGAATTTTCTAAATAAAATTATGTGGGAAATTTTAATATTCACGTATAGATACAATTTCATTTTTTATTCATTTTCCTTCTTATTTATATGTTTTTATATCTAAATAAAATTACATAAATTAATTAAATTTGTCTTATTCTTTAATTAATTTTAGTCAATTCTCCTTTATTTCCTAATTCTCTCCCTGTTTTATATTTTATTTTTTATTGAACTACTTATAATTTATTTCCTTTTCGTTCTCATGTTTTCTGTTATTTAATTATTTATATTTTAAAATATTTTTTTAATGTATTATTAATGTTGACCTTTTTCTCTTAATGTAATTTATTATTTTAATATTAATTTTTAACTCCTAATTCACAAGTTTCTCACTATTAAATGTTTCAAAGAACTCATATGTGATCATCTATCTGGTCATTGATGATGGGTGGAGTGTCTATAGCAGAATTTTTTTTATGAGTTGTTTTTAGTGCTACTTTTTGGAAGTTTTTCCTGTGGATTTTTCCCATCTAATTTTCTCTAAAATCCTATTGGAATTCCTTGAAATTGCAAGCTTGATGGGTAACCCTTCACAATCGAAGGCACAATAGAAGTGCTCTTGGAGTATTTCATGGTGCTGAATCCATATATATATACAGTAAAAAAAAATAGTTTAAATAACACAAATCAAGATTATTTTTTTATGACTATTCAAGTTTAAGATATATTGAAATAAATATTTACTCACTATCAATTTTATATATTTAAATTTCAACATTTAATATATTTGATTATTTAATTAAAATTTATTTTGAAGGTTATTCATTTTTTATCTAGTAATTTAGTAGAGATATTGTAATGTGGTAGTAAACTTTTTGTAATGTTGTTAAACATTTTGATTTGATCAAAATACATTTTAAAAAAAGCATAAAATTTATAGTCTAATGTCTTTGTCTAATGTCTTTTTTAACATAAATAGGCTCCAACAAAATAAATTTGGAGTTAAATAAACTTAAGCCAGTAAATTTTATTTAAATTTATAGTTAAAAAAACATAAAATTCATAGTCTAATATCTTTTCTAACATATATAGACTCCAACAAAATAAATTCAGAGTTAAATAAATCTAAAGCAGTAAAATTTAATTTAATTTAAAATTATAGTTAATTGGATTTTAAAATATAACGTAAAGATAGTTAGTAATTTTCCCCATGTGAAGATAAGACGCACTCTATATATCTGCAAACCTCCCGGAGAGAAAAAGAACCAGGTGGAGTCACGCAGGTGACTTAGGAGCTCCTATTCAGCATGCAACCCTCTCCGAAACTAGTCCATAGATAATCACTCAGTCTTGGATATGATATTTTATATTTGTTGGCTTACCTGGATAGTTTTATTACACATGAGGAGGAGACTGACCTAACCCATATGTCATGTTCTGGACTGACTATAAAAGGGTTATCCGTCTCTCTATTCTCTTTGTGGTTCTGAGAGATTGTTTGTCCAAAATGAAACTCTAGTTATCCATGACGTATAGGACAAGCGTATGATCAGGTTTAACCCTTTAATTGATAGTGATAGGGGGCAAATCCAGAAGGCAATCCATGTTGTAGCGCAAGTTGCAACCATAACAATCAACTGAATAACTCTCCACCTGGAGAAACTCGTCTTTTGAAAGGTCATATCTACTGTCCTTTCAAGGCAAATTCTTCGACAGTTAGTCAGCATTCATGTAAGGTCAATGTTTTGGAGTCAGGTCTTTGTTCTAATGGGGTTGTTTAAGGGAGAAGTTCGTTAGAGAGTTAGTGTCTAACTGGGGTTGGCTCTGTCGCGAAGAATGACTCCCTCTAGAAGAATAGGGCAGAGGTGGGACAAGAAATTTCTTTGCATAGTCTAGACAAATCACAATTCAGCTTTGAAAGGAAATTTTAGCTAAAATTCAGTGTAAATTTTTGCAATTGCTCGTTATAGTTGAATTTTTGAAAGTGCTAGTTATAGTTGCCCAAGTTCAAAATTTTGAGTGCCCAAGAATTATTGATTGTGTGAATCCATTTCTTCTATTAAAAACAATTTAAACAAGGCAACAATTAAATTTATGTAAAATATTTTATCCTGATTACAACGAGAAATAAATCTTCTCACGAAATTGTTGTCCATTAAATCTTCCCCAAAAATGTGGCCCCAATGGACAACGACATTTCTCTTTACTAAGATTATTTTTCGCTCACCAAGTCAATCAATCTTCCCAAAAATGTGGCTCCAATGGACAATGCCATTTCTCTTTACTAATATTATTTTTCGCTGGCCAAGTCAACTAGCAACGAGATGAAGTCCAAAATACTTTCAATACTAGATCAATAGAACAAAAAAACCCATCTGACATCTTTGGCTAGCAAAAAAAACTCATCTTACACCCACCCAGGTAGGCAAGAGAATAATGTTGCGATCCCCATCTAACTTTCCTGCCTATCCCTCCCATTCCACACATTAAAATCCCTTAAATGAACACACTAAAGCCCTCTTTCCCAGAAATGACTATATAACTGAATGAAGGGTGTAACCTTCTTTTATCCAAGTTTCTTCTTATAAAAAAAAGAAAAAACTTGTTTTATCACTGTATAATGACGGGCTTCCCACCCTTTAAATGACTGCATACCCAGATCAGTTTTCATCTTTAGTTTTAGCATTTCTTTCTTTTTTATTGTCTCCCTACCCCCACCTTGGTTGGTTGGTTGGTTGTGCTCAGCCTCGGTTCAGGTCCCATATAAATTATAGTGTATATTTTGATTTATATTGGTATAGTTTTTTTTTAAGCTAGATATCAAAGTGGACTTTTTTTAATATTATTTTTTATAAAGATTGAAATATAAATAAAACACTTAATATTAAAATAGAATTAAATAGAATTTGCAAATTATTTATAGTTAAAAATAAAAATAAAAAGATTATAATGAATTTAAAAAGAAATATATATATATATATATCATTGCTAGAATAATTAGCATTAAAATTTGTAAATAATTAAAAGATAATACATTGATGTATTCCATAAAGATTGAATTGGAGTTTAAATTTAAGTTTATGAAATTAGATTTATTATGAGGCATACCATATGCTAATCTCAAGATGTCATTAATGCTTATATAAAATATAATTAATAAAGTTTGTGATCACTAAACTTAATTTAAATCTAACATGTCAAAATTTCAATAGATGCATTGATAAAATTTAATAATTATATCTTTGTTGAAAGGTTCATCTTCATAAATAATATAGCCATACCGAAATGCTAGTCTAACATCATAGTTACTCAAATGCTATCAACTTAAGAACGTCATGACTAGAAATGGAAATTCACTACTGTAAAAGATTGTGGTTGCATAGAGGTAAAAAAAAGAATGACATAATACAAATACATTACATAAATGGATGTTATTATCAAAGATTTCCTTATATGTTGGGTTTGCAATCTAGATGGTGTCTAATGCTACCATGGCTATTCAAGACTATAAACACCTAATCCCAAATTAGGTTTGTAACAGAGTAACATAGCATTGAATATGTTAATTTCACTTGTTTCCATAATAATAAAGGACCTTCTCTCGCAACTTTCTATGATTTGGTCGCATGATATTCTCCCTCTTTCCAAGGTCTAGTGTTTCAACCAAGCAAAATTAACAACAATAACTGATTAAATTTGTTTATGTGTCTTTGATAGATTGATATAACACTATAGCTTAATTAAGTTATACTTTGTTCAGATTGATTATTAAATTTTAATTTTTTCATAATTGTTTAATTATCAAGTTGAAAAAACAAAAGTCTTGGAATTTCAAGTGTGCAAACAATGTTGTCAAAGTTGCCCATTGGATAAACATATGAATGCTATATAAATTCTACCTAGATTGTATTTGACACAAAGATGATGATTTAGAGGTTTAGTTAGGCGCTATATTCAAAGATCAAGCTACAAGTGAGTTTGATGAAAAATCTTAGCAATGTTGTGCTTAGTGGGGTATCATAATCCAAGGGCATGAAGTGGGACCAACAACCACGCAAATAGATTGGTGAGGTCAATTATGCATTGAAATTTTGAGTAAAGATATGGGTGAATATCATATGTAGCTAACAACAAAGTTATTTAATCACAATGGTCTTTTATATGGAAACATCCACAGAAAAAGGAAAGTAATGATCAATCTTGAAGACAAAAGCACCAAATAGGTTTGGGAAAGGATGATAGCTATGGAATCAAATATTTTCTATACTTTATGCCTGAGTATTTCATTCTAAAAGCTATTTTAATATGTATTTAAATGTTAATATCGTTGCATAAAAAAATAACCTTTTGTAGTAATCTTTGCTAGGATGGTTTTTAGAGAGGCGCTTTAACCTTGTGTAGTTGTTCCTTCTTCCTTTATTGTCTATTTTACTAACTTTTGTAGTTCAATTTGATTACTGGGGATCATCCCTATGAAATAATCCTTCGCCAAACTTGCCTTCTCACATTATCCCAAGGTGCATCTGAGTATCATTCGATCACTTGGTAATTGGCAATCACACCAAATACAACCACGTGAGAGCTTTGAGTTTGATTATTCGGTTTAATGTGTGAGTCTCACTCATTTAATTAAATTAGTCTAGTGGAAGATCTCTTGCTTTGTTTTTCTTGTGGTATATGTTTGTAATCCCACTCATTTTTTCAGTCCATGCCTTCTTTTGTTCCAATGGCCAAACTCCCATCCTTTTCACTCTACCCTCACATTTTTCCATTGAGGACATTCTTTCCCCTTGACTTTTATGAATTTTGATCATTCATGATTTTATATTTTGTTGTTTAGTAAGAGTTTACTAGTTTCAAATGGAACAAAGGGTTGTTTTTTCTTATTTCTTGTGGAATATAGAGTGCCCTTCATTAAACTTGTTGAGTTTCCCATTGGTATGTACTGATTTCCATTATTCTCTAAATTGGGTGGAATGATCTAAGTATGGGTTCCCCTGGGAGAATCTTTTGTTTAGTTTGGTTTCTCTTAGATTACCATCTCCGTTCATGAAATTTTTGCTTTTCCCCTTTGCTTTCTTGGATTTTAAAATTTCCTTGAAAATCCATGGCTTCCATCACAGGATCTAGCATCTATAGTTAGGGGTATTTTGCACATGAATCCTCATTCTCCACTATTATCTTAGGGACATCCCATGTTTTGTTGCCATAATATTGGTACATGACTAAATTCATGTAGGTATAGTTAGGATTTTCACCTTTATCTTCTTATTCATGGTTTGAAATCTAGTATTCTTATACTATGCTAATCGTTTCTCACTACCCCATTACTTTGGATATAGTTTCCTCTTGTTTGCGCCTCCTCTTCCCTTACCCTTTTCCCATATCCACATTCTCCTTGGCTCAGACCTTGGAGAAAAATGGAAGGAGAAGACTACAATTGCACTAGAGATGGGAGGACGATTGCATTATAGATTGGAGGTTTCATACCCTTTGATTTTGAGGGAAATTTGGGGATTCCCATTTTTTATTTGGTTGGCTCTTAGATTTAGGATTTTATTTTGTTATGCTTTTTATGCTACTACATAGCATTTCATTTTCTTTGTACTATTTTATGAAGTTTGGGGAGGATTTACCTTTGTTTTGTCGTGCTCCATCACAAATAAAGATTGACAATAAGTCCCTACCCATTTATTTATATTATTTTCCATGTGCTTATGTTTAGAGTATGAGAATCTAGCTAGTAGCAAGTCATCTTTCCGTTACTTTTTCACAACTTAATTATTTACATTTTGGAAAGGGAGATCAATCTTATAAGAATGATATATCCATTAATATTATGAGAGACAATGGGTTAGGGAATCGAGTTTGTTTTGAGATTCTTTAGTGAATGTGAAAGAACCTCTCTCTTCAAGGAGGTCAATCTTATAAGAAATGATATAGCGATTAATATCTTAAGAGACAATTGGTTAGGAAATTGAGGTTGTTTTGAGATTTTTTTAGTGAACGCAAAAGAACCTCTCTTAAGGGAGATAAATCTTATAAGAAACGATATGTAATATTCCTAATTAGCGATAGCTAATTGGAATATTCGATTTTGTATAGTTTTGCCATCTAAAGTTTGTAAATAAATAAAAAGTGAGTAAAGAGGGCCTAACTCACTTAAGTGAAATAAAACATCCTCCTAGTAGCGCCACGTTATGACTTAAGAGGATCCAAGGGGGGCCAAACACCACATAGAGGAGGGGACCCACGTACACTCTAGAAGCTTCTACGCAGACGAGGATGAGCACGTGGAGGAGAGAGAGGCTACGTTGGGGTTTCGGAGGGAAACCAACGTTATAAAAGATGGAGAAGCCTCCTCATTTGATTCATTCTGTTGTTGATGATATTGAGCTAGACGTTTTGTCTTCTTGAGCACGCTAGCTGTTCAGCCTGTCTGCAGCACTGTTTAGTGCATTGAGTGTCTCCGGTCGGAGATCTCGCCCTTAGCCCCGGGGGACTTTGAGTGCCTGCTCGAGCAAGGTTATTTCTTCAGTATTTTGTGAGAGGTTTTGGTGTTTGGGTTTGTTGCGGAGCTAGGCTTTCATAGAGACTGCGCAGTCATTGGGAGAGAGGACGCAGTCCATTTTGGAGGTGCTCCGGATCGGGATTTCTGCAAGAGATTGAGCCAAGATTTTGAGCAGAGGATCATCCTTTGCCTGTGGGAGGATTTTGGTGTAGTTTGAGGCGGTGTTTCAGTCATTTCCATTTAGCCTTTGCGCAGAGCCTTGGAGGCCAGCGTAATTCCCCAAGGGGTTGTTTTCTGGAGGTTTTCGGGGGTCGGCCATTTCTGATATGGTTTCTGGGTTTTGTTGGGATTGGTGAGTAAAGGAGGATTGCAAATTTTCAGCTCATTCTGGCAAGGGTATCAGCCCCTAGACTTCAGTCCATTCCAGCAGTAGCAGCTACATGGCAGTTTTCCAGCAGCTGGGACGCAGATCAGAGAGCAGCCATTTTCTGTATATTCTGAGAGTATTTCTTCACTTGCCTTGAGCAAGTTTAGGTGCCATCACTCTGATCACCTATTGTACTTCATTGTATTTCTCAGTTTAATAAAATGGCTTAGCATTTCCTCTCTATATTTCTGGATGAGTTGTCGTATATTCTGTCTATGTTATTATATGTCTACTACACTGTTATTTTTATATATTCTTGAGCATTCTAGTTCTATACCACTTGGTGTGTTTATCTTTCACTCTTAGACAGAGTTTGGAAAGGGCCAGGTAGCCTCCGGATCTTGTCCTCTTTCCAGAGGCAGTACATCCGGTAAATGCCCTCCCAGTCTATCTCTGGTTGGAGTTTGTCGTGTTTTAGAGATATCCCCGAAACGGGATATTACAGTGGTATCAGAGCATAGTTCTGGCTCAGCCTGTGGTCTACGACACCGAGGAGGAGACCATATATTTGTTATAGAGGCAGGAAGTATAGAGACCATGAGCGTAGGTTGGAAACACCTATGGAGAGGGAGACTGTGTTCGGGTGGTGGACACAGAGCAGGAGAGAGAGCCTGTGACAGACGCAGAGCAGGAGGAGCCTATATTAGATTCAGAGCAGAGAGGGCCGATGCCAGATGACACAGAGGCCAAATAGTTTGGGGAGGCACTCCTCAAATCGGTGCAGGATTTAGCCAGACAGATTGAGGTGATGGGTCAAAGGTTCACTGTTGTGGAGGCTAGAGAGCGTGAGACCCCACGGGTTTTCCAGGTAGGAGAGGGATCAGGTACATCCCATCATTTGCCGGAGCATGGTGCTGCTCAGCGTGATATTCCTCAGCCGATGGCTTCACGTGCACCTACCCACTCTACTCTGCCCACTTTCTTGGGAGCAGACACAGGAGCAGGAGCCCAGCAGGAGGTAGAGCTTGGACACATGGGCGAGTATTTTGCAGAGTATCAGGCCTATGGGCAGGAGTTCAGGGATGCTCTCTCATTCCGAGATTTTGTTCAGCTCTAGCGGGACAGTAGACCCCGCGACCATCATAGAGGGCACCGACATTACCATGATGGAGATTCCCACCGCACATCTGGCAGATTCCATTTGCCTACGTTTGATGGCTCATCAAACAGTTCAGCAAAGTCTTGGGTGGAGAAGCTGGACTTCTATTTCCAGCTTAACTAGATGTTGGAGACGAAGGCCATCAAGGTGGCGACATTACATTTGGATGGTGAGGCCCAGGACTGGTGGTTCCATGGGATGGTTACACTCGGACACTCTACAGTGACGACATATGCCGAGTTTACCAGGAGGTTGATGGAGCGTTTTGACCGGAGGGATCCGGAACAGCATTTTGTTGAGCTGACGAAGCTCAAGAAGACAGGTAGCCCAGAGACATACATCGCAGATTTCTTGAGGGTTTCGGTGATGGTGCTAGATCTATCCGTGACACAGATGATCTATATTTTTGTGGAGGGATTGGCAGAGCCACTTCGAGGTCTAGTCAAATCTACTAGACCAGCTACACTCCAGGATGCTATCAACGGGACTAGGGACTTACAGGATGCATTGCTCAGGACATGGACACCTTACCCCCAGAGACAGGGCTTCCAGCCCAAGGGGAAGGATGTGAGGGTTCCTCCTCCAAAGGGGAATCTGGGGCGAGCACAGATAGATGATGATGCCAGGAGGGAGTTGATGAAGAAGTGGCTGCGCTTCACTTGTCAGGAGCCGTGGGCACCAGGGCATAGGTGTGCTGCTGGCAAAGCACACTTCATTGAGGTCTTCTCTGATGATAGCGGGGAAGAGGATGAGGAGGATGAGGAGGAGGTAGGAGATAGTCAGACGGCCCAGGATCAGTTGCCGCCTCCACCTCCAGGGACAGGAGGTGCAGCTTTTGCACCCACAGGAGGGACCCTTGCAGCTTTGCGAGGAGTTCCCAAGTATTTGACGTTGCGCGTACGAGGGACAGTACATGGTCAACGAGTATCAGTCTTGGTTGACAGTGGGGCGACCCACAACTTCATTGATGCACAGATGGTCGAGAGGAGGGGTATACCGACCGAGAGCTTTGATGGATTTTCAGTCTTGGTCCCAGGAGCCCAGACGATGCAGTGTGCCCGGTATGTTCCAGAGTTGGCAGTGACGATGGGTACCTACACCGTGACCGATCATTTTTTCGTGGTCAACATACCAAATACCAATGTGGTATTGGGTGTTCAGTGGTTGATTACTCTGGGGAAGGTCACCACGAATTGGGAGGCCTTAGAGATGGAGTGGGATGACAAGAAGACTGGAAAGCATGAGAAGATCCGCGGGATGCATACTTACCCACCTCAGACAGTTTCGGCGCACTGGATGGAGGCAGACTTCCGGAAGGGAGACATAGAGTGGGCGGTTGAGTTGCGGGCTTTAGAGGCAGAGACCACTGGTCGGGCAGTTCATCCAGATATACAGGCCATCCTTGACAGGCATGAGGTAGTGTTTGGGGATATACCATCAGGTTGGCCACCAGATCGAGGGTTTGAGCACACCATTGAGCTTGAGCAGGGTATTCAGGCGGTGATCACTACCCCCTATAGGCATCCCAAAGCCTATCGGGATGAGATTGAGCGGGCCATCTAGGAGTTGTTGGCTCTTGGACACATCAGACCGAGCACGAGTCCGTTTGCTTCTTCTGTAGTGTTGGTGAAGAAGAAGGACGACACCTTGAGGATGTGCATTGACTACAGGGCCCTGAACAAGAAGACTTTGAAGAACAGGTACCCAATACCCAGGATCGATGAGTTGATGGATGAGTTGAGAGGAGCTAAGTTCTTCTCGAAGATTGATTTGAGATCAGGGTACCATCAAATTCGCGTGAGGGAACAGGACATTCCCAAGACCGCCTTCAGGTGTCATTATGGGCACTTTGAGTTTTTGGTTATGCCTTTTGGGCTGACCAATACACCAGCCACTTTTTAGTCTTGCATGAACCATATCTTCCGCAGTCATCTGAGGAAGTTTGTATTGGTTTTCTTTGATGACATACTCATATATAGCAGGACTTGGGAGGAGCATCTCCAGCATATAGAGGCAGTGCTACGCATCTTGGAAGAGCAACAGTTCTATGCTAAGCTCTCCAAGTGTGAGTTTGGGATGACAGAGATGTTGTATCTGGGTCACATTATTGGAGTGGACGAAGTGAGGGTCCATGATGAGAAGATTAGAGCCATCAGAGATTGGTCGGAGCCAAGGAACATGACGGAACTTCGAGGGTTCATTGGGATATGTACCTATTACAGGAAGTTCGTCAGAGGTTTCTCTTAGCTTGCTGCACCCCTTACAGATTTGACGAAGAAGGGGGCATTCAGTTGGTCAAATACAACACAGCGAGCCTTTGATAGGCTCAAGGAGGTGATGAGTAGCTGCCTAGTGCTTGCATTGCCAGATTTTACGCAACCATTTGTCTTGGAGTGTGACGCGTCGGGAGAGGGGATCAGCGCAGTATTGATGTAGGGGGGACACCCTATAGCCTTTGAGAGCCGGAAGCTCCTTCCGCATGAGAGGTTGTATTCTATATACGACAAGGAGATGTTGGCCATCATGCATGCTTTGGCCAAATTCCGGCAGTATTTGGTAGGGAACAGGTTCAGGGTGAGGACTGATCACAACAGCCTCAAGTTCTTTTTGGAGCAGAAGCAACTATAGGAGAGGCAGCAGAAGTGGATCAGTAAGATCCAAGCATACGACTTTGACATTGAGTATGTCAAGGGTAAGAATAACATGGTAGCAGATGCCCTTTCACGTAGACCAGCCATGTTATCTCTTATGAGCTTGGATACAGATTGGAGGGCTCGACTTTTAGTGGAGTACTCCAAAGACAGATTTGCATGCGAGGTGCTGGATGGACAGGTGGCAGATGACAGGTACAGGGTGGTTGATGAGATCATCTATTACAGGGATAGGATCTTCTTGACTGAGGGATCTCAGCTAAAGAAGAAGATACTCCAGGCATCACACGATTCTCCATTGGCAGGCCATCAGGGGTTTACCAAAACCTACAGGGCCATTAGAGAGAGGTTCTCATGGAAGGGCCTCAAGGAGGACGTATTTGTCAGAGGAATAAGGGGGAGATGAGCCACCCCGCCGGATTGTTGCAACCTCTTCCCATTCCAGAGGGGAAATGGGAGAGCATATCGATGGATTTCATCACGGGGTTGCCCATGGTGCGGGGCAAGGATTGTATCTTTGTCGTCGTCGATCGACTGACAAAGTATGCACACTTTTTCGCCATATCCGTGCATTACACAGCAGCACAGGTGGCCGAGCTGTTCTTCAGAGAGGTTTTCAGGCTGCATGGTCTTCCTAAGACCATCATCGGTGACAGGGACAGTCGTTTCATGGGCGGATTTTGGCAGGAGCTTTTCCGACTAGTGGGGACGGAGTTGACACCGAGTACCAGTTACCACCCACAGACGGATGGACAGACGGAGATAGTTAACAAGTGGCTGGAGGGCTACTTGTGTAACTATGTCAGTGGGCAGTAGCGAGCATGGTTGAGATGGTTGCATTTGGGGGAGTACTGCTACAACTCGACACATCACATGTCTATTGGTATGTCACCATTTTATGCGTTGTATGGGTACCATCCTTTATCTTTTGCTGATGCGATGTTCGGTGCTCGCAAGGCTCCTAAAGCCAAGATTTGGATCCAAGAGAGTCAGGACATCCTCCGAGCTCTCAAGGAAAATATGGCTACAGCACACAACCAACAGAAGCTGTATGCCAACAGAGGTCAGGTGGAGAGACAGTTTGAGGTAGGCGACTTGGTCTACCTGCGGTTACAGCCATACCGACAGTCATCGTTGAAGCAGAAGGGAGCTGAGAAGCTCAAGCCTCGCTTTTACAGGCCATACAGGGTGATACGCAGGATTGGGCAAGTTGCGTATGAGTTGGAGCTTCCCCAAGGCAGCAAGATCCACAACATTTTCCATGTATCATGCCTGAAAAAGGCGCTGGGGCAGCAGGTGACAGTGACAGAGGAGCTACCACCTACAGATGATGAGGGGCACTTGGTGATGCAGCCAGAGGCCATTATTGATACCAGGGAGAGGCAGTTACGGAGCAGGATAGTTCGGGAATTCTTGGTGAGGTGGAAGAATTTTCCAGATGAGGATGCCACTTGGGAGAGCGAGAAGATTTTGCAGCATCCATCACTTCAGTTGCTTGAGGACAAGCAACATTTTGCCGGGGGAGACTGTAATATTCCTAATTAGCGACAGCTAATTGGAATATTCGATTTTGTATAGTTTTGCCATCTAAAGTTTGTAAATAAATAAAAAGTGAGTAAAGCGGGTCTAACTCACTTAAGTGAAATAAAACATCCTCCTAGTTGCGCCACGTTATGACTTAAGAGGAGCCAAGGGGGGCCAAACACCACGTAGAGGAGGGGACCCACGTACACTCTAGAAGCTTCTGCGCAGATGAGGATGAGCACGTGGAGGAGAGAGAGGCTACGTTGGGGTTTTGGATGGAAACCAACGTTATAAAAGATGGAGAAGCCTCCTCATTTGATTCATTCTGTTGTTGATGATATTGAGCTAGACGTTTTGTCTTCTTGAGCACGCTGGCTGTTTAGCCTGTCTGCAGCACTGTTTAGTGCATTGAGTGTCTCCGGTCAGAGATCTTGCCCTTAGCCCCGGGGGACTTTGAGTCCTTGCTCGGGCAAGGTTATTTCTTCAGTATTTTGTGAGAGGTTTTGGTGTTTGGGTTTGTTGCGGAGCTAGGATTTCATAGAGACTGCGCAGTCATTGGGAGAGAGGCCGCAGTCCATTTTGGAGGTGCTCCGGATCAGGATTTCTGCAGGAGATTGAGCCAAGATTTTGAGCAGAGGATCAACCTTTTCCTGTGGGAGGATTTTGGTGTAGTTTGAGGCGGTGTTTCAGTCGTTTCCATTTAGCCTTTGCGCAGAGCCTTGGAGGCCAGCGTAATTCCCCAAGGGGGTGTTTTTTGGAGGTTTTTGGGGGTCGGCCTTTTCTGATATGGTTTCTGGGTTTTGTCGGGATTGGTGAGTAGAGGAGGATTGCAGATTTTCAGCTCATTCCTGCAAGGGGATCAGCCCCTAGACTTCAGTCCATTCTAGCAGTAGCAGCTACACGACAGTTTTCCAGCAGCTGGGACGCAGATCAGAGAGCAACCATTTCCTGTATATTCTGAGAGTATTTCTTCACTTTCCTTGAGCAAGTTTAGGTGCCATCACTTTGATCACCTATTGTACTTCATTGTATTTCTCAGTTTAATAAAATGGCTTAGCATTTCCTCTCTATATTTCTGGATGAGTTGCCGTATATTCTGTCTATGTTATTATATGTCTGCTGCACTGTTATTTTTATATATTCTTGAGCATTCTAGTTCTATACCACTTGGTGTGTTTATCTTTCACTCTTAGACAGAGTCTGGAAAGGGCCAGGTAGCCTCTGGATCTTGTCCTCTTTCCAGAGGCGGTACATCCAGTAAATGCCCTCCCAGTCTATCTCTGGTTGGAGTTTGCCGTGTTTTAGAGATATCCCTGAAACGGGATATTACACGATATAGTCATTAATCTCATGAGAGATAACAAGTGAGGGAATCAAGATTGTTTTAAGGTATTTTAGTGAATACAAAAGAACCTCTCTTTGATCTCACCCTTTGACTTTTATTACCTAGCATATTTATCTCAATTTGTAGTTCTACTTCCATTGTTTCTATCCATGTAAAACTATAAAGCTTGTTTCTTGTATACCTTCACACCCCAATATGTTTAGTTATGGTTATGCCTATGGGATAATCATATTCGTTCTTGGAAGCTACTAGTCTGGCATCATACACATGCAAAATGAGCTAGTTGACAGAGACAAGTTTTTATTTTTCTATGGAAGATATGGATAATATATTTATATCTTCTAACATTGGCGGTGATGAAGAATGGGATATAATTATCTTCACAACCTCTTATCTAGACTTCTCATTGAGGAATACATCAAAGGGCTTGGAGAGAGGAACATTTACGAAAGTTTTCCTAAAACATGGCTTTGATCTAGAAATGGGGATATGGATAATTGGAATGATCAGCTACAAGATCAATTAACTTCTTCCAAAAAAATGTGCTAAGAAAAGAATTGGATAAATGGACCATTTCCTTTTATTTTGCAATAGAATATGCAAAACAATGTGAAGCATGAAGTGAGATCCACTTAAATGAGCATAATCCCAAATAACCAAGATTATCAAACTCTTTGTTTTTGGCCTATCTTTGCATTTTTCCAAGCCTAGCCTTGGACCATATGTTGCTCAAGCTACCTTTCAAAGTCATCCATCTCCTTTGAGATTTGAGAATTAGTTTGGTTATTGAATTATCTGTTATGTTTTTTGTTACTCTATTATGGCCCTGCATAGAGCCCTAAGCTAATTCATTGTTTTTGTGGTTTCTTGTGGGTTAAATGTACTATCTATGGATTGGATATACTTTTATGTAGGGAAGATCCCCTTTTCTTTATTTTTGTGTGATATATCTTGACCACGTTTCTATCCCTTTTTTCCTTTCCTAGTTCCTTCACCCTTTCCTTGTAGTGTTTTCATGTTTGCAAGTAACTCCCATGCCAAAATCTTTCGCTCCCTCCTTTTTACTTTTTAAATATTATGTGTCTTTTGGAAAATGGAGCACTTTCACAACCTACTTTCAATTGTAGTGGTGTACCCTTCAATAATAAAGATTTAAGTGGTGGGACTACATCCTCCTACCACTATCAAGATCCTATGACATTATAAAACTTTACTCATATATCCTCTATCAGGTGTACTTCACCATGCATCATCCAAGATCCCCCATAAGCATTCATGAGAAGAGATCATAGCACATCACAATTCTAGCCAAGAAAAGTAACTCAACTTATCTATCCATAACCAAATTATAAGAGAGAAATCAGATAAATTTCAGACTTCCCAAGGGATTTTCCCCCAAAAATATCCACCATGCCAAAATAAAGAAAGTGTGCCTCTATTTATAGACGAGCTGCTGAACTTTCCTTACAATAAAACATTATTTTTCCAATCTAAAATCCCCTGTTCAACAATTAAATAATCCAAAACTGAGCATGAATGTTCACAAAGCAAAGGCTACAAAATACCCTATGATATGAACACATCAAACCCAAAATAGTAGCATGGGACCTCACGGATAGGACATCGTCTTTGTGAATTTGATGAACCAATTATTGAAGCTCAGGTAGGGGTTGGGCTTAGTCAAATTTACCAAATTACTGGCACTTGAAAGGTCGGTTCTAATTCAGATTTGTAGGTAGTTCAGGTGAATCTATTTTGAAAGTTGTTGCGAGCGCGCATATATATATATATATATATATATATATATATATATATATATATATATATATATTCAACGTTGTGTGTGCATTAGTTTCCAAATTCCTGAAACAGTTGAGTGGTGACCTGCATCCTCTGTGATGCTTGATGCTTAGCACTGTCATTGGCATAACTGTTTTGGTCCCTGCACTTTTGAAATTTTGAAGCAAAGTAAGAGAATTTTCTACTAATTTACTCCACTAGACTGCAATAATCCACCTGTCATTGAAATTCTTTCATGCTCATGTCTTCAAATCCATAGGACCAAGAAGAGTATATCACAGTGTTTGGATGAGCCGAATAGAGGGAAGTCGTCTTCCTTTCCTCATAGACATCTTTAGCTGCAATGTAAGATGCTGAATCAGGCTTTGGTTGATGAAACTCCTAAGGATCTTGATTTTAGACTGATCAAGAATGTCCCTGTGAATTTTGTCTAATTGGAACCTTTTTTGGCACTTACTGATTGTTCGTACCGTTCATACCACTGTTGAGCAGACATGTGCTTACTGATTGTTCATACCGTTCATACCACTGTTGAGCAGACATGTTGTCCAGATCTAGCAGATGTCTGCTCTTTTTATGGTAGTACCCTGCTGTTTACAGATCTGGACAACAGTGGGTTGAGGATGTTTATGATTGTCTGCTCTCCTTGTATTGCTTACACTGAAATTGGTTGTTGTTTTTTCTGGAGAACGTTGATGTCAAAACCACCTAAGAAATAGCTTCCATTACCAGTGACAACAACGGCCTTCACAACATTTCTCCTCATTGCCTCGTCATATTTTCTTTTAGGCTTGCAAGAATTGTTACTACTAGAGCATTGACTGAGCTCACCAACTGAACTATATGGTCGTGCCTTAAGATCATTGATGCCTAAGCTAAAACTTCCAAATTTACCATTCACTGGCTGTTGACTTCCATTTTCTTAATTGTTGTAGGCAGACCATCCCATAATATTGCATAGTAAACTCTTCCATAGGACCCTTCCTAAATAATGAAACGTATTATAGGTCTGCTTGAGCCTTTTCATAAAAAATGATCAGACGTTCCAACTCTGCTCCCTTTACCTCATGCAATTTTTTTTTTATTAGATCAACCACATGCCTTCCATTGTCTTTGGTTAGATGTTGCACATGACCATACCCTGAAGGGTGTCCTCAACCAAAAATTATAACATCTGGCTCCTACTTGGGGACAAGTGCTCCCTTGAGCACTTGAGAGTCGTAGAATCTCAACAAGTAAAAACAGTAAGCCAATGAAGCCACTTTATCATCACAAATGTGCAATGGCCCTTTCCTCAGTGTTTGATTGCCATCAAAACAAAGACACATCGAAGCACGAATGTTTGTAACTCAAAACATCCTTCTAGCTCCTTAGCAGTTCAAATACCACCACTTCATTTCCATTCATCAGGTTTGTCTCAATCCAAATGCAGAAGTCAATCAGAGGGGCAATTCTTTGTATATTAGGCCTAAAATTTCAACATTGTTGATGAGTGTTTTATGGAAAAGAATACTTGAAAATTTATAGCCAACTTCTGGGCACCTGTCTGAGTGAGGAAGCATGTGTCATTTCTTGTACATACCACTGGGAAATTTAGAAAAATGATTCTTCTTTGTCTAGGCTCCCATATCCAACCATTTCCCTCCATGCTGCTGCAATTTTTGGATTGTGAATTATTTAAAATTGTACCCATACTTTCCAAACGGATCAGAACAAATTGGCATGAAGTTGATATCCCAAACTGATCCATGGAATCCAAAATGCATAAATATTCAATGAAATCTTCAAGAAACTGATCCATGGAACCCAAAATGCATAAATAGTCAATGAAATCTTCAACAAACTGGTCCATGGAACCCAAAATGTATGTGTCATCGCGCATCTGTTCAGCAGGAGTGCCTTTTGAAGAATTGTCCGAGTTTTCACTTGATTAAGTAGATGTTGGAGATAATACCAACCTTCCAAATACTTCATCAGTTAGTTCCATCCTCACACTTCTCGTAGGAGCAGAGAACAGGTCCATTCAGACATCATATGTTGAAGGGCCATCAAGGGTTCTATCATATGCATTTTCTGCTTTTACGTTACCACAGAAATCTTTCCTTAGCATAAAATTGTCAGTACCTTCATCCTGGTTGTCATCATTAGAGGGATCATGTACCAGCCAGGTTTTATCACTGTTTTTATCAGTCTATCCATGTAAATAAGGGCTCTCAGCAGTACTAATAATTTTATCTTTATGGCTGCAATCAGATTGATCATCAATTCAAAGAAATTAATTAAAAATCCCCCCCTTAACATGTGTCTTAACTCCAAGCTCTGTTTTATTTTTGTAACCATTTTCGTCCATTTTGTAATAAGGGTCAACATTCGTCTCAGCTCTAGAGTCCAAGGTTTGGGTGCCAAATCACATACATCATAGACAAGGGTTTCATCATTGCCTTTTCCCAGACACAGGAAAAATTGGTCTGGTCTGTACATCATCATATTTCCCATCGAGTTGTTAGGGTTCAAGCGTATTAGATTTTGGAGCGTCATCTTTACAGCCCTGAAGGTTCTCCTTCAGATCTGGTACATGAGTGCCGTCATCTTCATTTAACTATGCAGGTTCATGGTTAGGTCACTGATGTGCAGTGTTTGCCTCAACAATACCACTGTCATCTTTCAAGAAATCAAAGACACCTTCATCCCAGAGGGCTGCCAATAATTCCTGATATGTGTCTTCACAATTCTAAAATCTTGGGCCATAATGCCTGAGAAAACTTTTAGTGAGAACTGCCATAGAGGATGCGTTCTTTGGACCGCAAGAGTGCCTAACCCAAATTCTATGCTTGTACTCCAAAGAAGAAGAAATGATTTTATCATGGTATCTTCACGTCTTTATTTATAAAGGCCAAAACAGGTGGAACAAAATCATTAGAATCACCATATAACTTCAAAAGCTTCTTATCATATTTTCGGGGAGGCTTGCTTGGGTATCCCAGGATATTTTCAACATCTAATGAAAGAAACAATTCATGCAAATCTCATTTTTTTTTCACAATTAGTCGACAAGGTGAGATAGATGTCAATGCCTTCACAATGATGCTTATCTCACCTATAATGTTCCCACTAGGGACTGATCCAAAATGCCACTGAGTTTTTCGGAATGTGAGTAAGTTTTCCAGTGAGTGTTTTCTTCAAATGATTTGTGAATGAACCGATGTAGGTGTTTATCTTAAATTTTGTTTCATTGAACAAAATCCCCATCACTTAATGGCCATTGAAGTGCATTCAGTCCAACATATATTCTTTTATTAAAACTCATAATTTATACAAGTCACATCAGAAATAATAACACAAACATACCCTGAATCTGGAAACCGGCATACGTATATAAATAATTGATAACAACAAAATAAGAGTAACCTTGTTTATATTTGAAGGCTCCTTCATAGGTACATGTGTCAAATGAGTTCACGTTTTTACAAAGTGTTAAGTTCAGCCACCATATGTCAAGAGTACTATCCCCCTTTCCAAGAGAACTATCCCCTTTTCCAGCCACTACAGTCGCCATGCAGAGAAGGTAGCTTGTGCTCCTTGCTGATGGAAATACAACCCCAAATATCTTATAACTCAGCCACCTTTTTGTGCATTTTCCAGTGACTAGCCTCATCTGATTTAACCCATAAAATTGACCCAAAATAACGGTAAACTTGGCAATGAGGAACAGACAAACTCTGGCAATGGAGCACAGTGAAAATCGACCCTCTGGCACATGTAGACGCAGCCCCTATCTGGAAAATATCTTCAACAAAGATAGTGATAGCAGCCCTTTCACTCTTCAGCCCTGAAAATCAGAGCATAACCATGACACCCCAACAATGGGCACTCAACTCCCTTCACACTTGAATACTCACCAGTGATATATGGCAGATTTCGACCCACTTTTGGAAATGGCATTCAACACTTTGGTGTGAAAACTCAGCCATTGAAGCACAGTGAGCACGTCCACTTTCAGCAGGAGAAGTAAACCTCAGAGTTGTGAGGGAACTTGGCACAATAGAGAGGTAAGGAAAATGGTTTTTTCAACACATAATGGCTCTATTTTAGTGCAGGTGTACCCAACCCTTGGCACGCTATCTTGACTGAGTCAATAGAGAGAACTCATTTTGCATGTATAGTCAAACTCGTCTTGAATGTACAGTCAAACTCGTCCTTATATCATCCCTAGGATTTGGCCAACAAGGAGAGGAACTTCAATTATTAACAATGGGTAACTCGGCCTCCAAGGAAAATCTCGGCCCTCTTGAAAGATAAATTCTTCCTCCTACAAGTTGAAAAAATACTCTTGGGATTTTGAAGCTCCCCTACTACAAAGACTGTCAGATCTTCAAAAATAATACCGGGAACAATGATCTTGTTGAATTTCCAGGGCACTCAAGAGTTTGGTTTGGTTTTAAAATCTCAAACAAAAACACACTCAAATGCCTCAACACTTCTAGTTTGCGTAGTTGAATAACAAACGTCAGTGAATCAACTATTGCACATGACAATTTGCAACTTTTAAAACCCACTACTCGTTATATTACAATCTAGAATATAATAGCCTTAGGGCTCTCGTACTAGGGATCATGGCTGTTACATATAGCCCTAATACAAAGACACAACTAGGGCTTGGTGTCAGTCACATTGACCACCAAACTACCTTGAAAAATGTACACTTGACCTACTTGCTGATGGTGGCCACACACAAACCTTTCAATCCACGTACCTTGAAGAGATTTGGTGGGTCTTCTTTCCTTTCCATCTGCTGAACACTACAACTACAACTTCAGTTGCTCAGCCTGCCACTATATCACAACTCCTTTTGTATCACTGAAATTTGGTTTATCGATCTCCCCACTAGCAGCCCTCCTACTTGTGAAAAATTCTGAATCTAAGTTACAAAAATCCTACTGCGGAAATCTGATTTGCTTTGCCTACTTGTTTTATTAAATTACAATTATTTTTTTGAATATTCAGTAAAAATACTAATCCAAATACACTACAGACTACACAAGTATACAGATGAAGTACTGAAAAATAAGTAAAGCATTCAGACAAAGGACACATATTTTTTAGACAAATATCCTCGGAAAAACCCAATGCGGGAAAACCTGTGCAATAGATCTGAGGGTTTATATTATCAAGCAACAATATTCTGAGTACATCTAGGGTTCCAAAATCCGGCTCACCCAACAGAGAAAAACCTCGATGGACAGAAATAATTGTGAGTTTTACCTCACACTTCAAGTCCTGGCTGATCCAGATCAAAAACTGGTGAAGCCCCAGTAGCCTCTGCACTGCCTCTATGCAGTAGATGCGTAGGCTTGCGTGGGTCTAGCTGAGGACTGCGTCACCCCTTCTTTGCGCTGATTTGCCACTACTTGTTATATTACAATCCAGAATACAATAGCCTTAGGGCTCTCATACCAGGGATCATGGCCCTTACATATAGCCCTGATACAAGGACACAACTAGGGCTTGGTGTCAGTCACTTTGACCACCACTCTACCCTGAACAAGGTACACTTGACCTACTTGCTGATGGTGGCCACACACATCCCTTTTAATCCACGTACCTTGAACACATTTGGTGGGTCCTCTTTCCTTCCCATTTGCTGATCACTGCAACTACATCTTTAGTTGCTCAGTCTGCCACTATCAATGATCACAACTCCTTTTGTGTCACTGAACTTTGGCTTATCGATCTGCCCACTAGCAGCCCTCCTACTTGTGAAATTTTCTGAATCTAAGTTACAAAAATCCTACTGCAGAAATCTGATTTTCATTGCCTACTTGTCTTATTAAATTATAAGTTATTTTTCTGAATATTCAGTAAAAATACTAATGCAAATACACCGCAGTCTACACAATTATATAGATCAAGTACTGAAAAAGTAAAGCATTTAGAAAAAGGACATGTATTTTTCTGACAAATGTCCTTTGAAAAATGCAATGCGAGAAAACCAGCGCAACAGATCTGAGGGTTTATATTATCAAGCAACAATATTCTGAGTACATCTAGGCTGCCAAAATCCAGCTCACCCAACAGAGTAAAACCTCGATAGACGGAAATAAATCATGAGTTTTACCTCACACTGCAAGTCTCGGTTGATCCGGATCAAAAATTGAGCAGCCTCTTGTGTTGCCTCTATGCAGTAGATGCGTAGGCCTGCATGGGTCTAGTTGAGGACTGTGTCACCCCTTCTCTGCACTGATCTACCTCTCAGAAACTGAGTTTCTACCCTCCCGACTCAGAAACCCCACTCTCCAACTAAATCTGGACTCTCTCGGAGCCACTGTGTAGCCCCTGCGTGAGCCCTGCATGGGCCTACATCACTCTCTCTGGGGTCTGCATCACCTCCCCTGGTGGTTGCGCTGGTCCCTCTGCCAGTGTGGAAAAAGTCGGCAAAAAGTCCCGACTTTTTGAAAAAATCTCGAATTTTTCCCTGAGCTGACTTTATCGGCCGACTTTTTGTTGACTTTTTCATCCCCGAAAAAGTCGCGATTTTATCCTCGAAGTCTCGACTTTTTCCAAAAAATCGTGAGTGAGGTAGTTTCTTTAATAATTTTTTTTTTTTTTTTTGAAAAAATCGGGATTTTTTTTCCAAAAAATAGGGATTTTATGTAAAAAGTCGTGATTTTTTTCCAAAAATGAATATTTTGTATTTTTTTAGTTTTGCCAATTTTTTTCTGACTTTTTCAAAAAACTCCCAACTTTATCGAGTTTTTCAACTTTTGGAACCTTGCCGATTTAATCCCGACTTCGACTTTTTCCACTTTGCCCTTTGCTACTTCTGTTGCCCTTGCTATGCTATGTACTCTTGGTCCTTAGACCAATTACTACATCTGTCCCTCACTACTTCTCTGAATCACTCAGATCTTATCTTCGTCCCAGCACTGCTCCGTCAGAAGAATTCGATCTCTTAGACTCACTCTGTGAGTTCTCCATCTGACCCCAAGCCTTGCCTTTATACTTTTCCTATTGATGAATCAACGATCGTGATATAATCTATAATCGACAACTAAGATTAGAAAATACTTGATCTTCGTCACTTACAAAATTCTCACCCACATGTTAAATTAATTCACTTTAATTCTCCCCATTAAAATAATTAATTATTTGAATAACTTAAGCTCTAAGTGGAATTTCTCCAAACGATTTCTGGGTCTTGGAGATCTCATGTGTTCTAGCCCCTCCACAAAGTTTTGAAGCTAGAGCACATCCGATGCTACCAAAAAATCAACACTCCCTCTTAGCGAGGAATGTGCTCTAGCAATACTTCAACCAGAAATATCACCCTGATCTACGACATTGGTCCTCTGTGTTGTTGATGGTCAACTTGTTGCCCTTCATCCACTCCGCTGATTCCTTCTGTACTGCTACTCATGACACTGCCACTTGTCACTGCCTCATCTGTACTACAGCTCCCTCTCAAATGCTACGTTATGCTGCCCATAGCACTGCCACTACTAACTATTGCACTACAACTTAGTTGTTGAGAGTTAAGAAACCGAAAATCCACCCAAAAAATTGACATACATGTCATTCTGGATGCATCTTTGGTGAAGCTCCCTCTGCTACTAATTCTGCGTTGACCCTCTGATGCTCTGCGCTGTTGCTGCTTTGCACTGCGTAAGCACTGCTCTGCACTACGCTCTTGAAGTCCATCAACCACTCTGCTGTTGCTGATACCTCTGCTCTACTCTCAGACTTCAGTGTCCTAGCTCTGCCATTGTTGCTCCATCCTCACACTAACTGACTCGAGTCATCCTACTACTGTCATTAGGGGCTCCCGTAGCTCGTATGCAATCCAAGACTTTGGGCACCTCAAGGATCCTACCCCACACTGTAATTCAAAAGAACTACAGATCAATGTCGCCCCACCTCTTATCTTGAGGCACATGAGCACTCATGGCAACATCATCATCATCCCCGTCATCGTTCTTTGCTACAATAACCTTCGAATCAGAATCTTCTTTGCCCTTCTTCTTCTAAGGGCATTGTGTGGCGAAATGTCCTAATTCACCACATCTGACCTTCGAGAGGTCCTTCTTCTTTCTTCTTTTCTGCCCATGATGTCCCTTAGATGCGAGAGTCGCATCTTCCTCTTCCTCCTTCTTGATCTTGATCCTCGTACTGCTGCCTACCACCTTGGTCAACCTTCTGATCTCTTCTTGTTGAAGAGATGCCCACATATCCTCCCAGTTTGGAAGAGCTTCTCTGCCCAAAATACCTTGGACAAAGGTTTCCCAGTCTTTCGTGACTGCATTCAGGGCAGTCCTGACCATAAGTCCATCATCTGGTGTAGCCCCTATGGAAGCCATATGATCTTGGATCGTTCACAATCTGATAAGGAAGGGATCATTTTCTTCTCCCTTCTACATCTAAAGTAGTCTTAGATGATTCTCAAACAACATCCTCCGTTGGATGGAGGTTCCCTGGTACATCGTGGTCAAGGAAGTCCACATTTCCCTTGCCGTGTTCTTCTCGGCAATATGTGGGATCACATGATCGATGAATCCGTCCATGATCATGCGTTTTTCCTTCTCTTGAGCCTCTTCGTACTTCTTGAGAGCATCAACATCAACAGGGATAACAACTACATGCAAGACATGATCCTTGATGCGATTATCATCCAAAACTGACAGGATCTTGGCCTTCCAGATGACAAAGTTGGATGCTCCATCCAACCTGTCCTGATTCCTCAGTCCATGTGTGGCCATCTCTGCCCAAAAATGTCGAATTGATTCTCTTCTCCCTCTTTGTTTTGCTGCCCCAGCAAAACTCGGATCTTGGTTTCTTTGGCGCTGGAAACCCTTTAAGGAACAAGCTCCTTTGAATCCTGATTTCCTTCATGGAAATCCTTCTGCCAACTGATGTCGAATTAGTACTCCCCGAGCACTCTTTGCTGCTGATCAACACTGAATCTAAACTTCTTGGAAAGAAGTCTTCTAAGGAACTACTTCCCTCTACTTTGCCACTGCCCCACTAGACATTGTTATACACCAACAGAAACAATGCTCCATCAAACTGCTCTTCCACCCTCGGCAACTGGAAAGACAGAGGCTCAAAACCTCTGCGTAGCTACGTCACCCTAGCTGGTTGATGCAGCCTTTGCGTGAGCCCGTCTGGTGACTGTGTCACCCCTCCTTGCCTCTTTCTGGATCTGTGTTGTGTCACACGGGACAATTGCCTTCCTGTAGAAAATTTCCTTCGTCTTCTGCTAATGGCTTCAACTCTACTTGATCTGCAACATGCTCTGATACCATGTGAAAATTTCTGAATCTAAGTTACAGAAATCCCACTACAGAAATTTGATTTGCATTGCCTACTTGTCTTATTAAATTACAAGTTTTTTTTTGAATATTCAGTAAAAATAATAATGCAAATACAGTACATCCTACACAATTATACAGATCAAGTACTGAAAAAGAAGTAAAGCATTCAGACAAAGGGCACGCATATTTTTTGGACAAATGTCCCCAGAAAAACCCAATGCGGGAAAACCAGTGCAACAGATCTTGAGGGTTTATATTATTAAGCAGCAGTATTCTGAGTACATCTATGGTGCCAAAACCCAGCTCACCCAACAGAGAAAGACCTTAGCGGACATAAATAAATCATGAGTTTTACCTCACACTACAAGTCCCGGCTAATCCGGATCAGAAACTGGTGAAGCCCCAACAACCTTGGCATTGCCTCTACGTTGTAGATGCGTAGGCCTGCGTGGGTCTAGATGAGGACTGCATCACCCCTTCTTTGTGTCGATCTGCCTCCTAGAAACTGAGTTTCAGCTCTCATGGCTTAGAAACCCCAGTCTCCAGCTAAATTTGGACCATCTCTCGGAGCCATTGTGCAGCCCTTGCATGGGATTGTGTCACCCTATCCAGGGTCTACGTCACCTCTCCTGGTGGTTGTGCTGGTCCCTCTGCTCCTTCTGTTGTCCTTGCTCTGCTATGTACTCTTGTTCCTCCGACCAATTACTGCATCTGCCTCTCACTACTTCTCTGAATCACTCAAATCTGATCTTCGTTCGAGCATTGCTCCGTTAGAAGAATTTGATCTCTTAGACTCACTGTGTGTGTTCTCCAACTGAACCCAAGCCTTTCCTTTATACTTTTCCTGTTGATGAATCAATGTCAGTGATCTAATTTCTAATCGATGGCTAAGATTAGAAAAGACTTGATCTTTGTCACTTAGAACATTTTCACCCACATGTTAATTTAATTCACTTTAATTATTTAATTTCCCTAAGTTTAG
This sequence comes from Pinus albicaulis, assembly GCA_034641835.2. Taxonomy (NCBI): domain Eukaryota; kingdom Viridiplantae; phylum Streptophyta; class Pinopsida; order Pinales; family Pinaceae; genus Pinus; species Pinus albicaulis. The sequence goes on from CM076570.1 coordinate 1,185,096,402, forward strand.
ACTTAGGGTCCCCATTAAAATAATTAATTATTTGAATAACTTAAGCTCTCGGTGGAATTTCTCCAAACGATTTCTGGGTCTTGGAGATCTCATGTGTTCTAGCCCCTCCACAAAGATTCAGAGCTAGAGCACTTCCAATGCTACCCAAAAATCAACACTACTGCATTAGGATGACTACTCATTGGGTCTTCTGGAACTGCCCATCTGCAACTCCTGAACTTGGGCTCCAACAGTCTGCCTCCTAATAGTTCATGGCTCCTTTCATGCACATTGTACTTGAGGTCTTCAAGCTGCTGCATGCTGCATATGAAAGTCATTGTTCACAACTTCGTTTGTGAATAGTGGACAACCTTCCAGATCTGCCCACTTGTCAACCTTATTTCCACTTCAGAGGGCTGATCCGAGGGCCTCCAACCAAATCTGCCCTAACTCTGTGACAAATCAGCTGCTTTTGTCACTCTTCTTTGGGCCTCCAAATATGCCCACACATAGTGACTCCTTGACTGATCTAAGGTTCCAAATGCATCGCCCTGTGTTCTGCAATTTGTTCCTCAAATTGCACAGATCTAGGGCACCATTTACAACCTCTAACAATCCTTGAATATCAAGGATATCTGTGTTTGACTGCTTCAAATCTCTTTCTATAACCTTATGGACAGTCTTCAGAATTCTGCTCCTCATGGCAGTTCCAACCTCATGTGGCACCCTACTTTTGTTCATTTTTCTGCTCAAGAAGTGGCTTCATTTTGGATCTGCTATCCCCACATTTACCCACGCAAATTAGATATGGATATGTGTTCTTAATTGCAGAGACAACCCACCATCTAAAGGTCTTCGCCTTATCTTTTCTACCCAGTATTGGAGCAATACAATATGCCCTCATCCAGGGCACACAAACTCTGTCCTAAACCTTTAGGATCAACTCCTTCACCTCCTTGCATTCAATCAACATGAGGAACCAGATTAGGCACACCTTATTTATAACATCTTGTTGCATGTTTTATGGCCATTGTTCTTGTGCATAGATCTTGATATTCTAAGCCTCTCTTTTAGGGTGTTTGTTCCATCTACAGGTGTGCTCTAAACTCGGCCTCTAATACTCCTTGTACCTATACGCAAAACCCATCTCACAACCCCACTGTGTCAGGCCTTCAACTTGTGCATCTCTACTCCTGCAATAGATCAGGGATATCGACCTTCTAAGACAGATCTTAGGCTTCTCCTATGTGAAAATTTATTGTAGCTTCTAGTATTAATTCTTCTAAATGTTAATTAATTTAGCATTTTATTTCTACAACAACAATGAATTAATCACACCGCAATCTTCACAAAATTAAATACGGCGGAAGAAAAACTGGAAACTGATAAAATACTGGCACACACATACAAAAAATTATGACAGTTATTTTGGACTAAAGTCCCAGGAAAAACCCAACTTGGGAAAATCGGTGTAGCAGCTGAGGGTTTTTATTATTAAGCAGTAGTGAGAAATTCTTAGTACTTAAATATCGCCAAATTGGTGAATCTATCCAAGAGAAATACTAACAAAAAAAATTCGGAGGGATTTTAACCTCTCTCCTAGCAATCCCTGCAGGTTAGTCGTCCAAGTGATTTGCGCAGGCCCTGCGTCACCCTAGTGTTGCTTACCAAACACACTTCCTGAATTGACTACCAATATAGTCTTCCTGCTTGCTGTTGATTGGGAAAATGCTTCTCCAGCCCTCTGGAAAACCTTCCTAGCCTTTGGAACTGAAATCATCTTCCTCTTCAGTTGGATCGAATTGCTCTTGTGAGGCTCTGTGCTGCCTCTACGCAACCTCCTGTAGAAAATTTTTGGCCTTCTCTTTTTGACTCTTTGAAACTGGAAAACTTCCCCCAGACGCACTGTCTCTACTTCCCTTCTCTAGCTTGAACTCTTCCGGCAACTGCTGCTGCTGAACTACCCAAGGAAATCAATCTCAAGTATGTTCCTCCATCTACCCATTGAATTCTTCTTATAATCTCTAATTGGGGCTCTAATGACCAAGATTAAATCTTAATCAATGGCGGAGATTATTTCTTAGTCACCTTAATTAATTCCTATTAATTAATCATTTTTCCTAAGTTAGACTTAGGAAAAATCAATTGCTGATTAATTAACTTAATTAAGGCATCTCAAGGTGGATTTTTGTGAAACCTCTTCTGGGTTATGGAAGCCTATTGTTTCTTAGCCTCTCTAACAACTATCGAGACTAGAACACCATCTGATGTTACAAAAATTAACACTCCCTCTTAGCGATGGAGGTGTTCTAGTGCTGAACTGCTCCAACACCCTGTCTCTACATCATCCTCCCATACACGTTGGTGATGTTTGGCCACTGTGACTGCCTGCCACTTCCCACCAACCATTGCGCAACTCTAATGTTGCATCTATGTTGTTGTTGAATCGAAAATGTCTAGTCTTAGAATCCTGTTGCAGCAAACTGATATTACTTCTCCTACTTGATAAATTATACAAGTTATTTACTGTGTTCTACAAGTAAATACTGAAGCAAATACACTGCAGCCTTCACTAAATGAACTGTGGAAATTAAATGCGGAAACAAAATCTGAGTAAGAAAATTAAACACACATGACACCATTGTTTTTGGACTAAGTCCCCGGAAAAACCCAATGTGGGAAAACCGGTGCAACTACTGAGGATTTGTATTATTAAGTAGAAGTTTTTGAATACAACTGGATGCCCAAAATCTTGATATCCACAGATTACCTCACACTAACATTGGAGATTTGGAACTGACCCAACATTGAACTGATGAGCCCCACAGTGCCTCTCCGATGTCTCTGCGTAGATATGCATCACTCTGGCTAGGAACTGCATCACCTCCTTCTCTTGGTCATTCTGCTGGCTAGATGTTGATCTTCTGCTTCTTCGGTCTCACAGCCCGACACTCTGGCACTAGATCTTACTCATCTTCAGCAAAATAGCGGATCTTCTCAAGGCCTCAGCACTACCTTTGCGTGGCTCTGTGTTGCCTAGCTGCTACGTTACCTCTTCTGTGTCCTCTTCTCTGCCTTCTCTACGATGTATTCCTGGCTCAGGAAAAGATCTTCCAACCGGAACTCTCACTGCCCCTCCCTACAATTGAATTAGCTCGATGATATCTTCTGTTGCTCTCTGTTTCTTACTTGAGAAATCAATCTCTAGACTCACTCAGTGTATTTTCCAAATGCCCATCGAAGTCCTTATAATATTTTTGTTGGATAACCAATGACCCAGATTAAAACATAATCAACGGCTTAGATCATATTGACTCGATCTCCATTTTTTTCTAGAAGTTTCACACCCAGTTCTATTAATATACTTTCATTATTTTAATTCCCCAACTGTAGACTTAGGCTCCCATTAAAAATAATTAATTATTTTAATAAAACCCCATTCGGGTGGAATTTCCCAAAATGATTTCTGGGTATTTTGGAATACATGTGTCTAAGCCTCCCTACAAAGTTTGAGACTTAGAGCACATCTGATGCTACCAGAAATCAATAGTTGACACTATTGTACTGCAACCAACTCTGCATCTGCACCACAACACCCTGTCATCTGTTCTTGCTGCTACTACATCTACTGCAACTAAGAAGCATCCGAAATAGTGAATCAACTATCTTTGTGTTGGATCTGTCTCCTGAGGATCTGACTGCTACTAGCCACTGCACTGTCCACTGAATAATTTTTGTTGCTGCTGACTCTGCCTATGAGCATATGACTGCTACTAGTTTGCCACTGTCACTCTGGAATTTGACTGCACACTGACATTGATCCATCCTGCTATTGAATACTGTGGGCCCCCGTAGCAAGGTAATGATCCATGAGGAAGACACCTTAATGGACCCCACCCAATCCTCTGCGTTGCTTTGGGACTATAACTCCATATCGCCCTACCTCACTCTTGGAGGTATAACTGCAAACATGGCGAAGTCTTTCTCCAACCTGGAGGAAAAATTGTCTATCTCTGTGGATGTTGTCGCCTGGTCTTGCTTCTCCTGATTGTCCTTCTTCCTGAGAGGACACTGAGTACTGTAGTGGCCAAATTTGCCACACCTGAAGCACTTGACCTTAGATAGGTCCTTCTTCTTCTTATTCTCCCCCTGTCCTTGACTGAGACCCTTCTTCTCCTCTTCCTTCTCACCCTTCAAACCCTTACTGTTGCTTCCATTGATGGAGCTCTTTACTAGAGCTCGACTCATCTCCTACTACTGCAGGTCTGACCACATCCTGTCACACCTTGGTAATGTGTCTAGACCCAAGATGCTTTGGACAAAGACTTCCATTCCTCTGAGACATTATTTAGGGGCAAATGCACAACCTTTGTCAGTTGAGGCACTTCCCCAATGGCTGCAATTCGATCCTGGATTTCCTGAATTCTGGTGAGGAAGGGATCTATGTCTTCACCCTTCTGCATCCTGATGTTTCTCAACTTCTCTTGTAGGAACATCTTCCGCCACTTGGAAGGATTTTGATATAGCTAAGTGAGAGCATCCCACATCTCCTTGGTCGTATTCTTGGCCGATATATGTGAGACTATCTGGTCTCAGATTCCATCCAAGATCATCCACTTCGCCTTTTCCATATATTTCTTGTATTCTTTGAGCTGATATGCATTGTTTGTTACTGCCACAACATTATCTGCATAGTTCTTTAGGCCAAATTCATCTAGCAGGAAGGACATCCTAGCCTTCCAGATGACATAGTTGAAGGATCCCTCCAACTTATCCTGATCTCTATGCCCAACTGTGGTCATCTCTGAAACTGAATATGGAAAACTCCCTCTTTCACCTGCTCGACTGCCGAATCTGCTATTTGTACTCCCTTTTGGAGTGAGAAAATCTGCTTGCAGTTACTGCCGAGTGCAACTGGAAAATCAAATTTATAATTTAGAAACCCTCTATGAGAAATTTCCCCTTGTGTGTGCACTTTATCTTCCACCCAGCGCTGATTTTGCTGCTGCAAAAACCTTTTATGCTTAGACAATAAATTTTCTCAGCGAAAATACTGAGTTATTGCTCCCTTTGCCTGCTCGAATCGCTTTTTTGGACAAGTGGTTTTCTTTTTCTTTTTTTTATCTGCCAACCTGTGCTGAAAAATTGAATTGCTCAGCAATTCGCACTGCTTGGCTTTAGGCATTGCGCAGCCCCCAAAATTTCGGCCTATTGCTCCCTCTGAACAACAAATTTCTTCTTCCACCTCTGAGCTTCCTCGTCTAATCAAAATGGCTTTGATACCATGTGAAAATTTCACTACTGAAATTCTTTTGCAACAACTAGAATTAAATTCTTCTAACTGTTAATTAATTTAGCAGTTTATTGCTACGACAACAATGAATTAATCGCACTACAATCTATATTGCGGAAGACAAACTGGAAACTAAGAAAATACTAGCACACACATACAAAATTATGGTAGTTATTTTAGATTAAAGTTCCTGAAAAAACTCAACATGGGAAAACCGGTGCAACAACTGAGGGTTTTTACTATTAAGGAACAGTGAGGAATTCTGAGTACAATAAATATCGCCAAACTGGCGAATCTATCCAAGAGAAATACTGGCATAAATTTTCTGAGGGAGTTTACCCTCTCTTTGAGCAATCCTGACATGTCTGACCTTTGAAAGGCTATTTGTCCAAGTGATCTGCGCAGGCCCTGCGTCACCCTAGCATTGCCTGCCAAACGCACTGCCTGAATCGACTGCCAATCTAGTCATATTTCCTGCTGCTGACTGGGAAAATGCTTCTCTAACTCTCTAGAAAACTTTCTTGGTCTCTGGAGCTGAAAACATCTTCCTCTTTAGCTGGATAGAATTGCTATTTTTAGGCTCTGTGCTGCCTCTGCGCATCCTCCTGGAGAAAATTTTCTTCCTTCTCTTTCTGACTCTTCGGGATTGGAAAACTTCCCTCAGACTCACTATCTTTGCTTCCCTTCTCCGACTCGAACTCCTCTGACAATTGCGGCTGCTCTCTAGAGAAATCAAACTTCTCAAGGAAATCAATCTCAAATATGTTCCTCCATCTACCCATTGACTTCTTCTAATAATCTCCAGTTGGGACTCCAACGACCAACATTAAATCTTAATCAATGGTTGAGATTATTTCCTAGTCGATTCGTGTGAATTTTTAGAGAAATCTCACCTTGCTTATGAACTTGTTTATGGTAAACAAGTTTTGTTTCCCATAGAGTTCTAGATTCAAACTTTCAAAATGGCAGTTCAGCTAGGACTTGATCTAATAGAGGCACAAAAGCACAGATTGGAGCAGATTAATGAATTGGATGAGATCAGACAAGATGCAGTTCAGAAAACAAGTATAGTCCAACAGAAAAGGACTAGATGGCATGATAAGTATATCAAGGAAAATAAGTTCAAAGAAGGTGACTGGGCTCTCTTGTTTGATTCAAAGTTCAAGGATTTTCAAGGTAAATTCCAAACACATTGGCTTGGGCCATATGAAATTATAAGAATTTTTGACAATGGAGCAATAAAAATCAGGACAATAGATGAAGAAAAGGTCACTTTTCTTGTGAATGGTCATAGATTGAAGCTGTATCACAAGCCACTCTCAAGAGAAGAATTTGTCAAAAGATTCCAGGAAAACATTGATGCGAAGTTAATGAAGAAGAATTTTTCTTCTTCATCAACTTAATTGAATTTTCTGAAGTCAGATATATGAAAAAAAAATAGAAATAAAGTATAAACATGAAAACTAATCACTGATTAGCATGTTTATACAGAAAAGATAGAGTGAAAATCAGAATCTTTCTGACACTTTAACTTTTCCATTTTGTTCTTTTTCTGCAAGTAGCTATTACAAAATCACAAGTGCAAATCCATATTTCACTTATGATTCATTTCATTCCATTCATCCATACTCCATTTCATTCTGTTCATCCATACTCCACTTCATTCCATACTTCATTCATTCCACGGTCCACCTCATTTCCATCTCAGATTTTTAAATTTGATCTTTTTTGCAATTGAAGAATACACATCAGAAGTTGCAGGCCACTTTTTCACTCCACTTCATAGTTGTGATTCATTTCATTCCATCATTTACTTCACTCATACTCCATTACACCATATTTCATTATCCATTTTTAATTGATTTCATACAATATTCCATCATTCCATTCATGCTTCAAACCATTCCATTTCATGTTTCAAGACTTCTACATGTACATTCTGCAATCAGTCAGACATTCTGCAGCTAGGAAGACATTCTGCAGCCAGAGACCCTGAAGGCACTATCCAATAAACATTTGATTTAGCAAGCAAATTGATCCTGCATATTCAAGACAACAAGCAAAATCAAAGGAGTTATGAGGAACTGAAGATCAATAATTGAGGACAAGGCATATCAAAACCACAAAGAAAATCAAAGGAAAGGCAAAGGTATGAAATTATTATGGTGACAAATCATGAAAATTTTAGCATAGTTAAGTCATATATAATTCAAAAAGGTTATCTTAATTAGTCGTGTTGATCATGCCTATCAACCATATCATAAAAACTTTGGACAAAGACCCTTCCATCTTGCCATATTCGATCATCATTTAAAACTTAACGGTTAAAGTACTGAAGTGATTTAATCAGTCATGTCACTAGGCCAAAGCATTTAATGATGATTTTGAATTGCTTAACGAAATATCTTCGTGGTCTTTTCTTCCGTGATAGCCTTCAACTCATTAATTCGTGTGAATTATCCTCACTGCATTACACTCGTTTCATAACCACTCCATATCATTCCTTTCCGCAGCCAATACTTAGCCATTCCGGTCTGTAAAACAGAGGAAACATCTTTTGGGGCAAAAACATCTCTTTAACATCCATTTTCACCGTGAGCAGAGGAGCAGTAATCTGAAGGTTGAAAAGAGAAGCTATGGGTCTCATAGTGAGGACTGAACCAGTTGGAGCCAAGTACTTGGAAGGTTATCCACAAATCAAAGAAATGCTACAGTAGGCTGGTTGGTTGCAATTTTTGGAGAAATTTAATGGTTTTCACAAAGAGGTGACTAAAACATTTGCAAGGTCCTTCAATGGAGCAGAGGTCGAAATAGGAGACATTAAATTCACTGTTACAGAGGCTTTCATTGCAAAGGCAACAGAATTATCTAGACAAGGAGAAAAGTGGTTCAAAAATAGGGGATTCCATAACGAAGCATGGAGGCAAATGCTTAAGACTCTAGGTATGGATGTTTCCATTTTTAAAAAGGGTATTCCTAGCTCAGCATTAAAGAATAAGTGGAGGAACATGTTGCTCATTTTGCAAAAATTTATTACTTGTGAAGGTATATTTGGTACCCTCTATGTCTATCATATTCGGTTAATGATGCATTTCTTAGATGAGGAAATTAATTTTCCCTTTTTCCTACTTCATAGTCTGAAAAGAATGGCCTCAAACGTTCAAAAAAGGGTTCAATTTCTAGAAACAACTTTGTATCACCATGGTTTAGTCAAAATCTTAATTGAACATCATTTGAGGAAAATGGGAGATAATTGGGGAGAATTTCTAGTGAGAAACCATTTTGAGGAACCCAAAGAATCTCCACCTGAAAGCAAACCTACAAGAAGAAGCAGAAGAAGGGAAATTTCCAAAGCTGTTAAAGTTGAAACTGGTAAATCAATTCAAGAGGAAAGTGAAGAGATGATTTCTGAGAAATTGGCTCAAATAGAGAAGCAGCTTAAGAAGGAGAGAATAATTAGAAAATATGCCAAAGACAGAGGTGAAGGGCCATCTCAACCAAGACGGAGCCATGGACTTAGGGGTATACTAAAGAAAACAGAGGCTAGACAAACAGGAATCATAAACATTGAGGATGAAGAAACTCCAGAAATTGACCCAGCACAGCAACAAATTTACAATTATATTGAGTCATTAGAGAGGAGAGCTTCAAAAAGTAGAGACAGAACTCCCAGCCCACCAGAATCTGAAATTGATGTGCTAAAAAAAGATAAGTATGAGTTAGAAGTACTCAATAGGCATATCAGGAATGAGAATGACATTTTGAGGGAGCAGGTGAAACTAAAAAGTGATATGAATTCAACTCTGTCTCTACAAATGGAGAAATTGTACAAGACCAGTGAAAATTTGAAGAAGAAAAACAAAAGGCTAATCAGGGCACTTACAAATTTAAGATTCAAGTTAGTCATAAGGAAGCCCAGAAGACCATTGACTGTCAGGCAAAGCAGAAGAAGACGGTTGGATGTCCTAGCAGAGGTCTCAGAGTACATGGAATAGTTGCATGAGGACATGCAAAAACTTTGCAGTGGAGGTATGTTGAGCCCCAAAGATGTTCTTCCCTTTCACCACATTCTACTTCATTCTCTTTGTCCCTCATCAATTACAGGCTTAAATGATCAATAAGATTAATTAAAATTGCTTTAAGAATTTATATAATGACTAACTTGCTATGTTTTCATAATTTTGTTGGTGTAGTAATTTTGACTAAGACTCGGCTACAGAATACAGGCATTCCGTAGCCAGTCGTCTGTTCTGCAGCCATCCTCATGTTTATGTAGGTTCCAGGTGTCACTGCAAAGAAAAAGGCATATGGGTGAAATCCACAACACTTCCCCATCATCTCTTGCTCCCCACGAAGTCTGAGTTAAAGTATCCTAGCGGTTATGCACGTAGAGGAGAAGCAGTCTCCTATCAAAACACGAACTCTACAGATGTCCGCAGTAAAGCACAAGACTGTTAATAAGAGTTTTTATTTGATTAGAAGTGGGAAAGACACTTATCCTTGTTTTTCGCAAGAGTAGTTATGTAACTTCATTATAAGTATGACTCGGGAGACCGAGAAACAGCTGGTTAGATTTCGTTTTGTTGCTAGATCTCAGAGAACCGTGATACTCTGTTTTGAGAATTTCTCTTTTAATGAAAGAAGCATCATTTTATTGCACGAGCTGAGTCAATCTTGAGTAGATTTGCGTGCTACTCCGGTGGTAGAGGGCCCCTTCTACCTGAGAAGCTTTGTTTATATGATTTAGAAAAGTAACTTAGCCTCGTTTCATTTCTAGTTCAATTGATTTTCTGAACTTTGCGTTTTTATTTCACTTGCATTGGATGCTATAGTTTAGTCTCGTTCTTATGTATTATTCCAAAATATCACTAATGTCGAATGAGGTGTAACTGTAGTATTTTAGGAGTTAGTTTTACGTTCTTGTGCTCAATTACATCAGTTGTTACAGCTAGTCATGATCTTATAAACTCTTCCAAAATATCACTAATTTCGGATGAGACATAGCTGTGGTGTTTTAGAGCTTTGTTGTGTTTTGTTGAATTTTATTCTTTCATGCTCATTTACATAACATGTTGCAGCCAGTCCTGTTCTACAAACTATTCCAAAATACCACTAATTCCGAATGAGACAGAGCTGAAACATTTTAGTGATTTGTTGCATCTTTAGTCTAGTTGTAATACTCCGGAGGTAGATGTTACTCTAGCTTAATTCTGTCACCGTGTTTCAAGTTTGATAATGGAACTCTAGTATAACTCTATCCACTGTACTTTAAGTTAGATTAGTGACATTCTAGTTTAGTTCTAGCTCACTGTATTTCAAAGTTAGGCTAAAAGCATTCTAGTTTAGTTGTGATCACTGTGTTTCAATTGCATTCTAGTTCAGTGTCATTCATTGTTCTTTAAATTGTGTTGACTGTCAAAATTAAACTTCACGACCTTCATTGTTTACAAACTAATTTTATTCTGACTTTCTATTAATGCATCATCATATGGACAGGAATGAATTAGTGATATCAATTTAAGGCCTTGATTGTTCTGCAATCTTTTTCAATTTCACAAATAAGCCTTTTTCCCAAAACTATTATAGAAAATCTCTAACTTTCAGATGAGGCTTAGTAGTGACAAGATGAGCTACAGAATGGACTAATATTAGCATTACAAGTCAATTTAGAGTAGAAATCTTATTGTGTTACAAATAATCTTTTCAATTGTGTTCCAATAATCTTTGTAATATTGTAAGATGATTGTGTAATTAGGAGAACCTCATTTGTACTAAACTTGTCCTTTTCGCAAACTATTCCAACATATTCCTAATGAATGAATTGGATGAGTTCATGCTATGAGTTATTGAGTTCATGTTGTGATTTATTTCCTTACTAGGAGTCATTATCAAGCTTTGCATTTGCTAGTGTCATACACAGTTTAGAATAGGTTTTGCTCTGTTTTAGTGTGACCATCCACTTCTCTTTACCAACATTTAGTTCTTTTCCTTTTTAACATAAAACCATAAAACCAAAAACATCAGAAAAACACTAAATACAACGTAGTGAGAAACAAATACCTAGGCACATATAGTGCACCTCACTTCAGCAGTTTACTAGCCCTGGTTGACAATTTATGACCTCAATTTAGGAACACTAAGTTGAGCACTACAGGTAGATTCTCGGGAAATTGATGCCCTAGGTGACCTATCAGGGCTAGACGTGGAGAAAAGGGGGAAAAGGGGGAAAAGATGAAAAAAGAGGGGAAAATGACCACCATTTTGAGGGACCAGTGCTTATTTCTTTGGAATATGATGGACAAGGGGGTGGCTCCCTGTTCTCTAAGTAGTAGACCAGTGGTGCTCTCAATGGGTGTGAGGGCATAGAAATGACCCCATGGGTCTCCATATGAATCAAAGATGCCTGTAGATCCTCTGCAAGGGATCAAGTGGTGGAATGAATGCTGCCATGACATCGTACAAGTCCTGGGACACTTGCCAAGTGTGTGGGGCTCCTGTGGGGCCTGTTGGGAATAATGTACCAATCACATCACCATCATCCCAAAAGTGGATCGCTAGTAGTCTTTGAACATCGATGAAGATCAGTGGAGTGTTTTCTGCTGCTGTGGAGGCCCATGGCTCTCTATGCACACCCTATATGTGCCAATGTAGCCCTATGGGGATTAGGATCCCGTATAGGGAGACCAAACCCAAATGGAAACCACTTATAATCTTGTATAAGAGCCAATGCGTCCCCTATGCTTCCAATACACTAGTCATTAGAATAATCGTGTAAAATATCTTAAAAACCATGGATAACAAAGTGGGCACTTTACAATGGCATGCCCTTCCATAGTGGGCTTTGGCATGTGCTAGTGTCTCCATACTCCAAAGGGGGTTAGTCATGTACCTTATTAAGTGGTTCAACCCTTAAAGGGGATAGTAGGTCCAAGGTACATTCTTTGAATGGGGGTGGAAAGTGATAAATAAGTGAAACGAAGTAGAGAATGAGAGGGACAATTCTAGGCCGCATATCAGGGCATAGGAGAAGCCAGATAAGGGGAAGCCCACACCAGGGTATATAATGTGTAGGAGGGATAAATCGTGTTACATGAGGTGTCTCGGCCTTGATTTTTCCATCCTTCTTTATATTCCTTTGCCTTTTATGAATTTTCTTTAATTAATTGTTCGGGGCTCAGGGATAAGAGCATGATGTGTTAGATATAGCAATGATTACCCCTTTTAAGGTAGGGCAGTTCATTGTCCTCCATGGGGTTGGGACAATCATGGGTTCCTGTATAACAAAGGAGGCTCACATAGGGTCTGTGGAACCAGGATGATGGCCATGGGTAAGGGGAAAAGCTCATGCATTGGCTTCTGCCCACTGCTAATTATTGTTGTCCAAACCATCTTTTGCATTTTATGGTACAATTTCCTATTAAGTGTGGCCAATTATGTTTTTTCTTTTTCTTTAAGCTGCTTCAACCTCTAGGGCATCATTCCAAGCGTAACCCAAGGTGGGGGTTAGGGGATAGGGAGGCTGACCCTATGTGGACCCATGGGGGCTATGTTGACCTAGGTGGGAGAAATGATGAATGGGAATATAAAGAGTGGAATGGCAGTAATATATATACAGATAAAGGAGCAAAACCACACACCCAAAGTTAGGGTTTCCCACGTAGTACCACCCTATAACCTAATGGTCAATAAAGGAGATCCCACGGGACTAAGATGCAAGGGTAAAACCCAAAATAGATCAAGGGGACAGGAGCACAGACTAAGCCCACACCTTCCGCCAAATCCCCCCATCAATCCATTCCCACAAGTATCCATGATAAGTAAACCCAATACTCAATTACCAAATGAAAAGACATACCTTTAGATTCGGGAGGCCCACCTTCAAAGACATGATCAATACAAATGGGCGAGGGACCACATGGCTGGCTCAAGTGGCAGAGTAATGGCACAATGAGCTAGTAGGAGGCTGCAAGGGGCTTTTGGCTGCGACTGAGGCCCATCATGGAGATAAAATTTCTCCTAGGGATATCCCCCACGAAGTGGTGGGTAACAAGGTCCTAGGAACGAGGGTGATAACCATATTGAAGGGGTATAGCTCATGTTTGGCTTTTTCCCATGTGTTAATATAATGTCTCAGCCATTGTTTGCATTTTATGATATTCTTTTCTCTTGTTTCTTGCTTGTGGCCATGATATGCTTTTAACAACCTTTTTTGTTTAGCTACATCAACATCTAGGGCGACATTTCTAGGCCCGAACCAAACATGTAGACAAAGGGAGGGGGTGTACCAGTGCCTTGTGGACCCAGCGAGGGAAGATAAAGAAATAAGACTTGTAATTTGCAAAAGGGAGTGAAAAATGTGAAATGGGAAAACCGGATTGTGCTACCAAAATTGGGGTTTCCCAAGTAGTGTCCTTCCTGAAGCTATAATCTAATAGGGGAGATCCCGCAAGACTCTGATTGAGGATTAACCCCCCATTTAAAGTGAGGTAACAAAACTACAGTCAAAACCCCTCCTTCCAAGTTACCCAATAATCCATGTCTGATGTTGCCAAGGAAAGTCAAGCATAGGCACTCAATTGCACAATGAAAAACACACGTTTAGGGTTAGACTGCCCACCTTCAAACATATGCTCTCAATAGATGGGTGAGGGAGACGAGATCAAATAGAATACTACATTCGATACACCATTGGATGTTGTTGAGATTTTGTGCATTTGGGGTAGCATCAGTTGTGCTCTAGGCCCCAAATTTTGAGGAGAGACTAGAGTACACTTGATCTACAAGGCCTAGAAATTGATTTGGGAAATTTCATCTGGTTTAGGAGATATTAAATTAATTAATTATTTTAATGTATTTCCTAAGTTAAAACTTAGGAAACTTAAATAATTAAAGTGAATTTAATTAAACATGTGATGAAATTGTCTTAAGTCACATGGATCAAGATTTCTTTTAATCTTAGCCATTGATTAAAGATTTCATCTTGGTTGTTGGTCTCCCAACGAGAAAAGTATAAAGGAAAGGCTTGGGGTCATGACTCATTTGTAAACATATAGAGGCAGAGCACTGAAGCTAAGCTGAGATTCTAGGGCGGGTTTGCTAAAAATTCTCAAAGGTGTTTCAGCTGCAGAGAGGGGAATTTAGGCCAAGGGGATGATCTGATCCCGGGGTCTAGAATACACAAGAGGCAAAGATCAGCTCAGAGGACAATGCAGAGAAGCAAAGAAGCTGCAATAGCAAGGACTGTGCAGTCCCTCCAAGGACAGTGTGATTTTCAGTTGGAAACCCTTAAGGGTTACACAGAGACCCTAAGGGGTAGCGTAAGGCCTGCGTCACCTAGTCTGGGGTAACGCAGTCCTTTTCCAAAGTAGCGCTGAGGGTCAAAGGGGCTTCAGAGGTTGAGGCAGAGGCTTCAGGGGCAGCGCTGGGGTTTCTAGGCCCTAATTTTAGTTGAGTCCTATAAATCCCGTTTGAGGGTGTGGATCAATCATTATTTTGGCCCTAGATCAGCCAGTGAGTTGTAGATCTATTTGATCTCTGTCGGGTTTTCCAGATCTGGAACCCAGGCTTGTTGTATTTAGAAAAATTCTTAATAATAAAACCCTCTAGCAACCAGAGACTGGTTTTCCCGCATTGGGTTTTTTCGGGGACTATTTGTCTAGAAATAACTGTGTCACTTTGTCTATGTGTGCATGAACTTGTTCTAAATCTGGATTGGTGGAGATCTGGTATGTGTTTTGCTTCGATTTTAACTTGAAATTATTCAGTTAATAACTTGTCTAAGTAGGAGGAGCATAACCAGATTAACAATAAATAATTTCTGCATAAAGTGTAAAGATTCAGAAATTTCCACATGGTATCAGAACGATTGCAGATCTAGGAGGGTCACCAACAAGAATCTGAAGGATCTAGCTGCAGGAAGCAGCTAGAAAAGCAGCAAAAACACAGATTTGAAGGGACAACGCAGTTTTCGGGGGCAGATTCACGTAGAGGGAAGGGTGACACAGTCTAACGCTGTCTCCTAGCAAGACCACGCAATTACTGCGCAGAGGAAGCTCAGAAACAACGCTGGATCAGTATGAAGCCTGCCAATGTGATGCAGATTTGAATCTGTCAAATGCAGAAAATACTAAAGAAAAGATGTAGAAATTCAGAAGGTGTTGGTGGGGTTAATTTTTGTTTTCATATTTTTAGCCTAAGCACTAGTGACAAAGAGCGGGAGGAGATCAGCTTCTCAGAGAGTTTCTAGCCAAAAGAAACTTGCAGTTTGATCAGAGGATCAAAGAGAGTTGAATCAGTGTTGATTTGGCTGATTTCCAAGGAGGAAAATCAGTTGTCAAAGAGAGAAGAAGGTGCCTGTCTCACCAAGGGCCTTAGATCCATTTCTCTAGCAAAGAGAAAAGCAAGTTCTGACACATTATGAGCAGATGGCTCCTCATGGATTGCGTGATTAGGAAAGGCTAGATGGCCTCTCAAACTTTTTAGTTTGGAAGGCAAGGATCTTGATAGTCCTTGAGGCATACAATCTTAGAGACCATGCAGAGCAAACTCTGGCCACACCGACAAATCCTGATCTCCTTCGGAAGCATAAGGAGGCTTCTGGGCATGCCAAGCAGCTGATTATGGATGGAATAAAGGACGATATTGTACCACACATAGTTGTGAAGAAGATAGCTAATGGGATGAGAAAGGCCTTGATCTCCCTATATGAGGGAAAATTTGTCCAAAGGAAGATGTTGTTGGAGACACAGATGAGGTCATTCATGATGGCCAAGGGAGAAGACATGGAGCATTTCCTCTTCAGACTGCAGTCGATCAGAGATTAGTTGACTGCAATTGGTGCTAAGGTGGAAGATGATGTGATGATTACGACTAACCTCAATGCAGTCACTGATGAGTGGGAAACCTTTGTCCAAAGTATCTTGGGCAGGGCGGACCTCCCAGATTGGGACAACTTGTGGTCAGTTCTGTATCAGGAAGAACTCTGTAGATTCACCAAGAAGTAGTATAGCTCTGGATCAAGCAAATTGAAGAAGGAAAATGAGGAAGATGTAGCCTTTGCATCAAAGAAGCAGCGAAAGAAGAAGAAGGATCTCTCAAAGATCAAGTGCTTCTAGTGTGGTGAAATGGGACATTTTGCCAGCAATTGTCCTCAAAAGAAAAAGGACAAGGAAGCATCTTCTTCCAAAGTTGTTGTGGTAGATGATGGGTCGGAAGATGGGACAGCCATGAGTGCTTATGAACCACGGAGGTGGGGTGACATGGATATGTAGAGGAGCTACATAGTATAAGGCGAGATCCTTGAGCAGCTCATCACTTGGATCACATGCGAGCTACGACAACCTTAAGACAGTAGTGGGACAAGTGGAGCAGTGGGTGTATAGATCATAGATGAAGCAGAGGTAGATCTGAGGGCTGGGAGGAGCAGCGTAGAGCAAAGCAGCAGCAGTGCAGAGGCTGATGTGACTTCAGCAGCGCAGAGCAGAGCTGATTACGTAGTGTAGAGTTGTAGCAGTGTAGAAGGCTTCAGAGGGACAACGTAGTGCAGCAGCAGCGTGAGAGATTTCAGCACAAGGGGCTGATGTGACTTCAGTAGTGCAGAGGGAGTCTGCTTATGCAGTGCAAATCTATAGCTGTGCATCATCCTTTAGATGCCAGCACAAATCTATAGCCTATGGAGCTTCAGTGATGATGATGCAACCCATCTGACTTATCTGTCAAAGATTGGGTAGGAGATTCAGTTGTTTCTCTCAACAACTAAAGTTGCAGTGCGGCAAATCAACTGATTAAAATGGTGATTAACTTATCATAAATAAGTAGGCGAAATAAATCAATCACTGTAGTAGTATTTTCGGATTGAAAATTTCACATTAACTTGATAGGTTGTGGCCATAGTTCGTCATTGAGTTTAGCAATGTAATAATAGTCATCCCTAAATTTTCCATGAATCTTGAAGGGTATCAAGTCTTTGTCCACTAAGAACAAGTCCCCTACCTTATATTCTTTTTTAGGCTTCCACTTTTTGTTTGTTTCGTGATTTGGCCTTTTTAAGATGCGGGCGTCTTGTGAGGGAAGAATAGGAGAAGGTTTTCCAATGTCGTGTGCTTCATAATATGGGTTCGTCTTGGCTTAATCACATGAGAAAGGTATGTGGGTTCCCTATAGAGAATGAAAGGGGTTCCATCAGATTGTGGAATGGTCTAACATATGATAAGTCCATTTGAACATGACCCCCAACAGTATCCCCCCATTTCCTAGACAAGAGCATTCCCCACACATCAGGAATATCAATGACATCAACGTCCATGAGAAGGGATAGTTGGGGTTCCTAGCCAAAGAAACCTTAAGGTCATTTATGAGACCTTCCACGTCCACGAACTTAGAGTTAAAACCACATACCTTTTTATATGGCCGAGTGATTCTAATTCCCAATTGCTTCATGACTTTTAAAGGCATGATATTAGCGAAAGCCCAGGAGTATAACATACAATTATGTAGATAAAGGTCATTAACAACCAAAGTGAGCATAAAAGGTTCATGTCCAAGGTTACGATCAGGAATATGAATGTTTTGCAAGTCTTCAGGCAATTCTTCCTCTTCAAAAACCAGGGACTTCTTAATTTCTTGATGTTGTTCATGGAGTTTCACAATCTCTTTTAGAGGAACAGATATAATCACCTTCCCTATAGCAACCTCCAAGTCAATATTGAGTCGTGCTTGTTTGCCCTTTTCTTTCTTCTTGGTATTTCCTCCCTTTTGGGAACCCTTTTTAGGCTCGACTTTAGTTAGGGAATCCTTCTTAGGAGGATCCTTAGGAGGGGCATCCTTCTTAGGAGAATATTTAGAAAGGACTTCCTTGGGAGGGGCTTGCTTGGGAGGAGGGTCATCTTTGTTAGATTCCTTGAAGGTCGCGAGGTCCTTATTTTTATCCTTTTGTGAATATTGCACCCCTTTGAATCTTCCATTACTAGCATCAACATTAAGAATAGCCTCCTCTTTCTCTTCTTTGGTTGTGACTTCACTAACAGGGGGATGAGTGTATGAACCCCCAAGAAAAATGTTGAATACATCGTGTTGTCGCACAGATTGTTCAGGGCACCGCGACAACGGCTCAGACTGGGGGATGTCACCTCTTATCCCCAATCTCTCTCTTTAAACTGTCTCCTTGCAAGTTAAGGGAGGTAGACCCTATTATGAAATGAAGGATAAATCTAGGAGACACAGCTAAAACATCAAATGCTTGATAAAATGAGCGAGATTCCACAGATCTAAATTAGATTTTACGTTAAGACCAGTGCCTAAAGGAGTCAAACGAGATCCCGCTATGCAATTAGAAACAAGCAATGACGATTAACTGCTGCTTATAATAAAAACACGATTGATGATGATGATATTCAATTAAAAACACCACAACCATGAATAATGAAAATGCCAGGATTTAAAATGCTCAATTAATTTCGATCCAGACAAATCAACGATTTTATATAGTCAATCTCAAAATAAAGTTTTAAAAGCTCACTTGACCACAGAAAATTTGAAATTTTTTTAGATTTTTGTATTTTCTAAATTTTTTAGAGTTTTTTGGAATTTTTTATATTTTTTATATTTTTTTTGAGTTTGAAACAAATTAAACAAATCTAAATAAAAAAAATCTAACAAAAATTTAAATCTAAACAAAACTAGAAATTAAACCAAAATGAAACTAAGTTAAAACTAAATTAAGGTTGAACTAAGATTTAATATCTAAAATTTAAAATCTAAAATCGAAATTAAATAAAACCTAGGGTCTAAAATTTACGCTAACATCAAAACTCTAAAGAATAAATCGAATAATATTAAACCTAAACTAAAACTACGACTAACAAAAATCGAAAATTTAATTCAAAATAAAACTAAACTATGAAAAATGAAAATCTAACAACAAAATGAACATAAGCAAAACCTAAACTAAACCAAAACGAAACTAAACTCTAATCGAAACCGATACCAGAAAAAATCAGAACGCAGACATGTAATGGCTCGTCAATTTGCTTTGCGTTTGCAGGTGAACTGAACGTAGAAAAAAGCCGACCACGTGAGCAGCTGCTTCGAGCGGTGAGAAGATGAGATCGGATGGTAAGATGATGCTGGACGGCAGAACAGAGGATAGCTCGAATTTTCTTGATGTGTGCTTGCCGTTTTGCTTGAATTGCAGGTGGACGTCTACGGCAGAAGGAGGGCAGAGCTCGAGTGATGTTAATGATGAATGGGTTGGGCGTTTGAAGGCAGATCGATGGGCAGAGAAATGAGGGCGGATGGAAGGAAAACGCAGCAAGGAAGATCAGAGTTGAATGAGGGTTAGATGATGCGTTTTGGAAGAAGGCACAGCAAATCGACTCAAACCCCCAAAAAAAATGAAATCGATCAACACATATACATTCAACCCTTTCCCTTTTGTTTTTTATAATGCGTTCCTTCGATTGTGGGTTGAGGGAGGACAGCAGCAGAGAATAAACCCAGTACATCCAAGATCAAATTAAAATTTTCAACGTTTAAGCTCAGTTTTTAACCTCCTTTAAACCAAAATAATGTTCAGATTTGCCCACAGTGGGGATTTGAGGCCAGATCTGGCCTTTGGAAGCCAGATCTGCCTTAGATCTAAAAAAAATTTCGCTTTGAACCTGTAACCTGCAAACACAGCCAGATCTGAAAACACACACGCCAATTTTAATGATTAAGCCCTAACAATTCTAAAGAAATTTACAAATTTACAAATAATTTACAATTTGAAACCCTCATGGTCAAATCCATTTTAGCACAAATTTTCAGAGATTTAGATTTTGATGAGAGGTACAAGCCTTAGAATATCCTGCAAAACCCAAATATCGTAAGATTGACCTAGAATTTAACAAATCAAGAGCTTATCAAATCTATGCTTATTGAGAGTCGGCTGGTCCAACCGAAGACTTCCCCAGACGCCCAATCTTTTAAAAAATCCCCTGCACACTTAGATCTGAGTTTTAGACTGATAGAGATTCAAGAAAACAACATGAGATCCATTGAAAAATCAGAATGCTATTTCATAAACCCAGAAAACTGCATAAGATACCTATATGCAGATTAATCCATGAAGGCCATCAACCATAAAATGCAAGAAACCAAGTAGCAGAGTTTAGAGAGAATTCACCACATAGATCTGAGAAGGAACATCCAGATTTGTAACCCCAAAGTCTTTGCTTTATTCCTCAAAAAATTTACAAGAGTTTCTAAGAGCAAGTGCACGATTCTGAGATCGGATGATCCAAGAATGACAAAGACCTCTAAATTTATAGGACTAGATCTCTAACGGCTAGTTTGGATGATCCTCGTCAAAATAATCTCAACCGTCCAAAAGACTTAATTATCTTTTAATCCGGAGCGTTGAAATTAAAATTTTGGGGAAAAAACGAATTTATCATTTAATTCAATTTTAATTAACTCAAAAATATTATTTTTGAGTTAATTACCCCACAATTTTGACTTTGACTTAACCACCAAGGTCCAAGGGTCCAATATTTCTTAAAATTCCCAATATTCCCTTGGCCTGGGGTTGTCAAAAATCATTTTCCAAGGACCAACAAATTTTGCCTTTAAAGATTTAATCCTAATTTAGGACCCTAAATTAATTAAATTTCTGGTTTAGGATTTTATTAATTAATTGACCAGAAAATTTAATTAATTTACTAAGAGGGGATTATAATTATTTTTCCAACCCTCTTTTACATGAGATAATACTTTTACATACATGAAGGGGGGGAAAACCCATTTGTATAGACCCTCAAATAAATACCCAGTTCTGCGACTCAAAATATGATCTAGTAGACCAAGTAGCTCAAACTACTTTTACAAAGACTCGATAAAAAACACTAGGACTCACTTAGCACGCTGATGACAAAATCCACCCTAGCTTTGGGGTGAGGCTGGAGGGAAAAACTCTGCCGATCACTTTCGTGAATCAGTGAGACAAAAAAAACCTCCTAGAATGGAAGTCATCAACAACATACTAGGCTTACCTAGGCTATTACATACACTGACGGTCCTACTTAGATCATTTACATCATAACAATGCAGAATGGGTTTACATCATTTATAAAAATATCAACTGTCGATGTATTCTATGAAAAGTAAATCTACTCTAATTGCAAAAATGAAACGCTGAAATAACAAGGGGTAGGGTTAGAAATACGATACAGAGGATGCCCTGTGGCATCAGATGTGCTCAATATAGTGTATGCTGAGCATTTGCCTACTTTTAGGCAAGTCTGTTGGCTGCTTTTCAGATGTGCCATGTCCAATCTTGCATAATGTAGGACTCTGTCTTATCCGAATGTCAAGCTGCTCTCGACCATCAGACGAATCAAACCGCTTACTTCTTCCTTTCTTCTTCTTTCTCTTCGTCTGAGTGGGTTGTGATGTCAGCAATGAGACTACTGTAGATTTCTTGTCCTTATCTTGAAAATCCTTGTACAAAACCTCTGATGAACCTGGAATGTGACCAATCTTATTCTGAATATACTCTGTTAAAGGTGACACATAAGCTTGGTCTTTCTCAACATCCTTTGTAGCCATAGTTAAATCTTCCTTAATGGGAAAAGTGACCTCCGTATGATGAGATGGAAATTGCTTCAGCAAGCTGGGAGGCCTATAATCTGTTGACAAATCTGACTTGGGTTGGAAATCTTGCATGTGTGATCGTTCCATTTTTTCCAACTTCTTCTGTATGGAACTCATCTCCCTGGCATGCATTTCTTCAATAGTTGACAATTTGTGTTGAAGAGATATCTGATTAGAATGATTAACTTCCATCATTTTTAACCTGTTTTCCATGACATTTATTTCCTGTGCATGACTTTCTTCTAAGGTATTTATTCCGATTTTGAAGATTGATCTGGGTAGCTTCCATGTTTTGAATCATTTTATCATTGCTCTGCTTTCATGGTGTAATATCCCCAAAGGGAAATAACCAGTAATACACAGAAATATGCCAGACAGATATATAAAACAAAATGCCGTAACCAGATCATGGAACAAGTACACATAGAATGCCAGAACACTAAGCCATTTTATTAATCTGAGAATACATATATAGGGGTACAAGATAATTAGAATGAGTGCACCTATCCTTGCCCTAGGCAAGTGGAGACCCTCTCAGAACAAATAATGGCTGCAAATAGGGACAGCGTCCTATTTCAAATTGGCCTGCTCTGTTGGTAGGTCTGCTTTGGAACTATGAGCTGAAGACTAGAAGATGGCTGATCTCAGTCCTCCAAACCCTCACCAATAAAAACGTTGTCCCTGCTAGTGACAGCGCAGAAACAGATGGAATGCTGGCCACAAAACCTCCAGATGAAATGTTCAGCTCCTCAAGACTAGAAATGCTGGAAAACGCTGTCAAGCCCTACTCACATGACCCTGCTCATCAGATCAGCGTCCTCCCTGATGGATCTGCGTCCTATATGCTCAGATCTACTGGATCTGAAGCCTTCAATCCAGATCTGCGTCCTATCCCTCCAGATCTGCGTCCTCCAAGGTCAGATCTACTGTTATCTCTTCAGATCTAAGCGGGATCTGCCAATATCTCCTCAGATCTGCAACCTCCAAGGCTGGATCTGATGCTATCTCTTCAGATCTAAGGCTGGATCTACCAATATCTCCCCAGATCTGCAATCTTCCAGGCTGGATCTAATGTTATCTCTCCAGATCTGCACCCTACAGAGCTAGATCTGCAAATATCTCCTCAGATCTGCGTACTCCAAGTCTGGATCTGTCAATGTGTCTTCAGATCTGCGTCCTTCTGGAACGGCGTCCTCTCTCTAAGGCTGATCAGCGTCCTTCCTCCTCCTGGAACAGCGTTTTCCCTGCTCAGATCTGGACTGCGTCCTTCCTGGAACAGCGTCCTCACTCTCCAAGGCTGATCAACGTCCTCTCCCTCCTGGAACAGCGTCCCTCCTTCTCAGATCTGCGCAGCCACAAGAGGGCTTCTTCCTCTCCAAATCTCCACCTGAAAATGCTGTCAA
>CM076570.1:1185119805-1185278890 GCA_034641835.2 Pinus albicaulis
ATCATTAATTAATTTGATTTTATAGCGCTCATTTTATTTTTATCCTAAAGTTACTACAGGAAAATTATTCAAATCGCAATGAATAATGTGGCGGAAAGTTTGGACGGAGGATCTTATACCCGCTCAAGATCTACGGCGGAGGATAACTTCGCAACCCCCCACCCGGACCAACTGTTTCTCGTTAATGCGAGGAGGGGGGGGGTCCGAAGTGTGGTTTTAATGGCCGCGACATTTTGCAAAATTTCAACATCACAGCACTTTGCACCTCCTTCGCCCAAAGCGCAGGCCGGAGAGTACCCCCCCCCAAAAAAAAAAAAAAAAAAATCCACTAGAGGTTTTATTTCCAATGATCATTTCCTCCCGCGCCTCGAGCCAACGAATCCTCCCTCTGCGCCATAACCGTTGTCCATCCATCCAATGTCATCCCGCCATATCACCAAATCGTTACCCTTAAATACCTCCGCTCCATAACCATTGTACTACGTTCACACGATCGTCCCTTAGCTGTTTGATGCATCGTTGGTCATTAAACCTGCTCCTGAGCCATTAAACACCTATGGTCACCTTCCAAGTCGTTAAACC
This sequence comes from Pinus albicaulis, assembly GCA_034641835.2. Classification (NCBI taxonomy): domain Eukaryota; kingdom Viridiplantae; phylum Streptophyta; class Pinopsida; order Pinales; family Pinaceae; genus Pinus; species Pinus albicaulis. The sequence continues at coordinate 1,185,120,388 of CM076570.1, forward strand.
TAGATATCCACCTATAAAATAATCTGTGGACTCACTTATACCACTTTACTTTCTCATCTATTTGTCTCGACTTGCCATCTCTTTATTCACTTCCAAATCACCAGCTATTCACCCTGCGATCACTATCACCATTTATGTAACCACCCGATCCTCAAATGCCTTCTCCTAGTCGATATCCCTATTAACATGGCCCCCAAAGCCAAGACTAAAAATTAGGTGACCCCTAAAGTCAAAGAAAAGAAACAAATGATTGAAGAAGTGCATGTCACTGACCCGGTTGCAGAAGAAATTCCTGTTCCAACACCACAGTTCTCAATCTCATACCCCTCGTAGATGATTTCTTTAAAGTCTCCTATGCTCACTACGAATTCAATTTCCATGAGCTATATCTATGGCTAAAACAAAAATACATATAAAATCAGGACCCTATCAAGTTATGGGAATCTATGTTGCCCCTATTTTCCTTTCCATAGACCCACTCTTTCCCTGATCTAATTTCCTAGTGCCAAAAACAATATGATCCCATAAAAATATCAGTGGTGGCTCAAATTGGAAACATTTTGATCACCATATCCCCAGAGACCATAAACCAAATGCTCCTCAGCCCTTCATCTGATTCTCTATCCCATTTATCACTTGTTTCTCTCATGGACCTTTATCATAAGTTAACCTTCCCTGAGAGAGCTAAGATATTTGAGATATTCCTACCTGAGGATGCAGAATTGCCCAAGAAAAATCCACCATACTTATCCTCAATCTTTCCTGAAGCCTCTAAACATTGCATTTCACTTCTTTCATACCTTCTAGGATACCCAAATGATCAAACAGTTGATGAACTCATCATGGGGTTCTTATCCATTTTTAGTAAAGACAAATCACCATTGTTCATGTATAATTATAACCAATTCTTGGCTGAGAATATATATGAGAAATTCATGAATTTTACAACTTAGGGTGTGTTTAGTTACACTTCTGTAATTATTCACATGTTTCTTTTTCAACAGGCAGAGATGTTGCCTATCCACTTCAATAAACATGATGCACAAGGAGTGAATCAATCAGTGATTCAATGGACAGAGTTAGTCAGGGCTACATCAACAACAACTTCTTTTGCAAAGTTCATAGACTCCTTCATACACCCAGTGAAGCAACTACTTACTAGACAGACAGAACCCAGAATCGGGGAAGAAATCAAAAGGATATTACACCTGGGTGAGCAAGCCAAAACCGGGGATTGGTATTTGTACCAAAACTACACAAAAATTAGAGTATATGGCTATGAAATCCCACCATATAAGCTTCCTAGATATGTCCCTATGACAGTCTTTTCCTTAGAGTATATTAGACAAATGATAAACATGGATGATCTCCATTTTGTCTCAGGGAAAAGGAAATTTCAGTTCAATCTCAAGGTAAGCATTGGATCCTTCATCTGTAATATCAGATCAGATGGTGCTGAAGCTGATGCAATGTTAAAGAAAATGGGTTTCCAACCAAGTTTCACTTGGTCTTATGACCCCCATGGCATTATTTCTGCTCTGAGAGTCGAACTCAAAACAACTTCCTATACTCATACCTTCAGAGAAGAAATAGAAAAATCAAGATGAATGGGTTGAAGGGACTCTTTAGGAGGCAGATGAACAAGTTATTTCAACTTCTAATGTGCAAACCCTAGTTCCTGAGAGTAAGCAACATAAAATAGTCAGAGAAGAGCCTCCACATGCCAAAGAAATCATGAAGGAGTTTATCTTGCAGCACAAAAAACCAAAGCTTGGTTCAACTTTAATTTTAAAGGGAGAACAACCTGAGATTATTGATTTGGGAGAGACTAATTTTTCTACATCGACAAGTGTTCCTATGACTCCTCCATCATCATCACCTACTAGAGAACCTCTGGAGATTATCCAACACTCAGATGCCAGTTCTTCTGAAGAACATAACATTTTCTCTAGATTCTTAGACATTAAGCATAAAAATGAGGCATTAAAATCTAATGTCTACAGTCAGTTTTGGAAGCAAACATCAACTTCCCATCACAGGCTTCTCACTGCCTTTGACAGCGAGAAAGGAAAGATGCAAATGGCCTTTTTGCAGGCAACAATTCATTTTCCAAAGACTCATTCTGAATATAAAAAGACTGTGTTTTCTTTTGGTGCAAGTCAAATCCATCCAATAGATCAGATGGACATGCACAAACAGTCTGGGGAGATGCTCTTTTCAACAATGACAAAAACAACCATGTCACTCTCCAAACTGAACATTGCATTGTCAAATGTCTAATCTCAACTTAAGATTGAAAAGCTCTCTTTATTGGCCAAAGATAACAGATTGAAGTATTTGGAGGATCTTGTAGTGAAAGTTGGATACGATCCAAAGGACTGCAAGGCAGTTGAGGAAATTATCAAAAAGAAGAATGCATACATCTATGCTCTGCACAAACAACTCAAATTACCTTCAAATGAAGATCCATAGACAAAGGAAATTGCAGAAAATGAATACAATAAAGAGGAGATGCTCAGATTGATTATTGATCAAAATATTCAAATAAAAAAGATGGAATAACAAATTGAAGAATTACTAATGGAGAAATCAACAACACAGGCAGCTACTGATCTTAATACAACAGTTCAAACATCTTTTGTAGGCACAAAGCTTTTAACATCCTTGACCACAAATAATACAACAAAGTTGACACAGGATTTGGCTATTCAGATGTAGGAACATGAGAAGTTGCAACAAAGGTTTTAGATTCTAGAATCATAGATCAGAAATGATGCCTTATACATGGAGGAAATGTAAAAGTATCACAAGTTGGGACTTAAGGTGAAATAATTATAAAGTGAATCTTTAATGGCAAGAACATTGGTTGAAGCCAAGCAGAACATTTGGGAAGACATCAACAAGTCTATGCCAGAGGTATGACCATCCATACAGATTATTTTCGAACAAAAAGAGCTCATAACCAAGTGCAAAGCAACAATAGAAGAGCAGAAAGAGCATCTCAAGAAAAATAAAAGTGAATCCACTAACATGATCAAGGTCTTGAACTCAAGAAACAAAGAAGAGTTGGAATAAATCAACATAATGGACAGAATTGCAACAGTCTTAGAGATCAAGAAAGTTTTACAGAAGAGGAATTTAATCAACCAACTGCAAAAAAAAATGTGAATCTTTGAATACTGTTGTTCAAAGGTTTCATACAAAGTTTAATGTATTGAATCATAAAGCACTGCCATGATTGGTAGGATTAGATGAAAAACTGATTAAATTAGAAGATTATTGTAAAAAGTTATATATTATTGCAGTGGATAAGTCAAAATTTATAGGTATTAAAGGACATGTTACAAGGAAAGCATTTCTAGAATCTTTGCAGTTTGATTTGATCATTCAACATCAAATCAAATATTTGTTCATTCAGAAGCCTACTTTCGACAAATATACAGAGGTAGATGAAATCTTCAGAAAGATGATGAGTGTATAAATCCCAAGTCAAGACAAATGGGATAAATTTTGTGAGACCATCAAGTAAAAGTGTGATATTTACAACATGCCAACACAACAAATTTTCAAGGGTCTAGTCATCAACAACTTCCATCAAAAGGGGCCAAGTCACAAACAACTTCTATGAAAATAGAGACACATCATCTATCTGTTTCCTTATATTATTCTCTATTCTATTATTGTAATCAGTTTAGGATATTTCTGAGTTTTAGAAATTAGTATAAATAACTCTCATTTCGAGTTGTTAAGGGTTTCACCCTTGGATAAGCAAATTTTTGTAAGAAGAATTGTACAAGTTTTTCGATCATCAATAATAGAAGAAGGATTCTGAATTTGTCTCATACAACTTTGTTCCTTCTTTGAGTTTTTCCTGTTTTCATTACGTTTTGTCTTTTCATATGTTTAATTATTATCAAGATAATCAGGTGAGATTAACTATGTTTCAGTTAGCTTACAATTCCTCCTGAAGTTATTATCAATATAAAGAGTGATTTACTAAACAGTTTGTTGATGTAAGTCCCTTTCATTTATAAATTGTGAGCATCTTGATAACGTTAAATGTATTCTGTTGAACTTTTAGACATTTTTTAAAGGTTTTCAAACTTATGACTAATTAAAGAGTTCAATCTGAATATTGGGTTATCATATATTCTTACATAAATCTTTTTAACCATTTACAAAATATTAATCACTGTGTGAGATAAAAAAATAGCCCTTATTCATGTTTTCTGATATTATCTGAAAGATTTAATCAATAAATGTTTGCAAAAGTTATCTTATACGTTGTTTATCCTAAATTTCAAAACACAACAAAACATTATAGATGCTTTGGCATAATTATTAACCCCAATTATCTCAAAGGACAACATCAGTTTGGCGTCGTTGTCAGGGAATGAATTTCATTTGTTTTCCCTGGGACAACGATAAAACCCTATTCCTTTAAAGGTGATTAAAGGTTTATTTAGGCCAATTTTTTCACTTGGGGACTTCACTGTGACCAAACTGGCTCCTTCAAGCATACCAAGTCTCATTATGACTTTGAAATTGTCCTACCTTTATCAGATCCAAAGAGACTGGTAAGACAAACTTCTTGCAGAAGAAGGCATCAAAACCCTTCTTCTACCCCTCAACAGGAGATCAATATAATTCCCGATCCTTTCAGATCTGGACCTATTCCTTTAGAATCAGAAGACATACCTCTGAGAGTGCATGAGTTAGTATCCAAAGGAGTGGATTTTCAATCAGCCTTGTTAGTTCATTCTTTAGAATCCTATAAATTACCCGAGGAAACTTCTTAATCTCCTATATCAGAACAGGATTTGGATCTAAACTTACCCTGATTCAAACCTATTGATTTCATTTCCCCTGTTACATATTCTGCACCTTCTACTTCACACCAACCAGAAGATCTCTTTTCTCTTTATTCTAATCCTTTATTTGAACAAAATCAAGGAGAAGAAGAGGTTCAAAAGTTGGTCATTCGAACTCCTTTAAGGTACCAAAGAAGGTCTTCCATCCCATTTCATTCTCCTCCTCGTTCTCCACCTCATTCCTCACTTCCTTCTTCTCCATCTTCATCTACAAACTCTAATTATTCTTCTTCAAATACTAATACTCATTCTTCTACTTCTACATCTTCAAATATGGCTGGTTTTATACCAATTTTAGAAGCAAGATATGCTTCCCTCTTACTTCCTTCTCTTCTAAATGATTTTCCTCCTGGATATCTAAAACATCTCCCTAGATTTAATGGAGAAACTGGTTTATCAACTAAAGATCATCTGGAAACATTTCTAGATTTTGCTGATAACATGAACATAGAACATGAAAATGTTTATATGAGATTGTTTGTGCAATCCCTAGAAGGAAATTCCAGGATTTGGTTTAGCCAATTACCAACTAATTCTATTAGATCCTGTCAAGAATTAACTAATATCTTTAAAAATAAATGAGGAGTGAAAAAGGAGCCTTTGTATTTATTAATTGAATTTGAAGAACTTAAAAGAAATTACGGAGAACCAATTGTTGATTTCATCAAAAGTTTTAATAAACTTTATCACAAGATGCCTCTTGATTGTAAACCTCTTGTAGTAGTAGCTAAGGTTAGATTTTTAAAAGCCTTTGAAGATGAATTTTCTGTCATGTTAAGAGAAATAACATCCCGAAACTTAGAAGATATGCAAACAAATACTATAGTTGTTGAAGAAAATAGGCCTGTATCAGCTAAGATTAAAGCTAAAGCTGAAAAATCCGAGAAGAAATTAAAATCAAATCAGGAAGCTTCTTCTTCCTCTAAATCTAAAAATGAAGATGCAAGAATAGATGAGATCACATCACTTCTTAGAAACCTATCAAATAGGATTTCAAAGATTTAAACTCAACCTAGAACAATAAAAAAAACTGTTTCTAGACCCCAAACACAGGTCCAAGGTCAGTATAAAAAGTATCCTTCATTACAATTTTTTAAGAGACCACATAATGATCAACAAGTACCTACACCATTGTTGATTGATGATAAAAAACCTGATGATAATACTTTATCTATCAATGAATATATTAATAACATAGATCAAACATCTCTTCAGACTGCCATTGTTCATGTTCCTCAAAGTCAAATAACTCAAGAAGACCAAGATACTTCTCAGGTTTCTAAATATTAAGCCTTTTCTAAGTTTTTGATTGCAGAACTCAATAGAAGGTATGAATTAAGACCTAGAGCTGGTCCTGGTAGACCTCCTAAAAACCATGTCATAATTGAGCCTCAAGTAAAAACTACCGAAACTTAAACTGCTTCTATTCAACCTCTAAATCATTCGAGTGATTATGCTCAAATTGATAAAACTATATTGACTGCTTTTAATGTGGAAAAAGAGTTAGAAAGAGTTAAAATTCTTATTCCACTTTCAGAACTTTCTAAAAACCCTGGATATAAGAGTCAAGTTTCAAAATGGATCCAAAACTCTAATGTGGATGCTGAAGGGGATATTATTAGTATGCAAATGAAATACCCACCATAGCCTTTGGTCCTAGTTCTGATATGATTGATGAATCCATACCACCTTTTTATGTGACTTTGAAAGTGCATGACTCCTTGCTATACAACTGTACGTTGGATTATGGAGCTTCGCACAACCTTATGCTTAAGGTCATTATGGAACAACTTAATTTAGATATCACTTGAACCTATCATGACCTATATACCTTTGACTCTAAAAGAGTGCAATGTTTAGGACTTATAAAATACCTAGTGGCTACCTTACATGAAATACTAGTCAAAAGTGTTGTATTAGACATAGTTGTCACTGATATTCCCCCTAAATTTGGAATGATTTTATCAAGATCATGTTGTGCTAAATTAGGAGGGATTCTTCAAATGGATATGTCTTTTGCCACTATTCCTGTATATGGTGGAGAAAGCCTTAGGTTATATAGGGAAGTCAGATTCGTAAACACTGTTTGCAAATCAGATCAAGCTAGAAAAAATCCCATTTATGCAGTTGTCCAAGACTTTAGTTGCTTTCAACTATAATTAGATATTTCATAGAATTCTCAACTCAAGATTGAGGATGTAGTTGAAACTCCTAAATCTATTCAAACTGATATTTGGAAACTTTTCTCTGATGGATCTTGTACCAAAGATGGAGCTGGAGTAGGGGTTGTTTTAATTTCACCTGATAAAGAAAATATCACTCAATCATGCAAGTTAGATTTTGAGGTCACAAATAACGTTGTTGAATACGAAGCTTTTATTCTAGGATTACAGCTTGCCAAAATTTTAAAGGTGCAAAATTTGAGTGTCTTTACTGATCTATAACTTGTAGTAAGACAAGTTAGGAATATTTGTCAAACAAAGCATTCTAGGCTCAGGACTTACAGAAATGAAATTTGGGACACCATTGAAAACTCCTTTAATGCTTTTAATATCACTTTTATTCCTAGAAATGAAAACATTCATGCAGATTCATTAGATGTTTCTGCCAGTTCTTTTAAGATACCAGATCAATCTCAGATACAATACCAAATTCAAGTCAAATATAGGCCGTCCATTCCAGATAATCTAAATCATTGGAAAATATTTGAAGATGATGAACAACTGAAATATTTTCTTCAAGTTATTGATGAATTTTCTGTATTACAAATTGAAGAAGATTACTCAGACATAAATGAAGCTACTAAAGACAAGGAAAATTTAGATCTAAATTCAAAAGTAGCTGATCATGATATTATACAACTGTCAAATAACTTTATCCCCAAAGGACTAGTTCCTTTAGAAAATTATTTGATCAAAATGATGTTCCTAGAAATCCATTCTCTGTTTCTCCAGAAGATGATACTGAAGAAACTAACATTGGCACTGATGAAGAGATTAAAAATATTAAACTTTACGCATCTTTAGCTTCTGAAATTAAATCTGAATATATCAAACTTCTTAAGAATTACAAAGATGTTTTTGCTTGGTCTTATGCTAATTTGAAAACTTATGACACATCTTTGATAGAGCATAAAATTCCACTAAAACCAGAAGCAAAACCCTATCAACAAAAAATAAGAATAATGAATCCAGTTCTGCTTCCCACCATAGAAAAAGAACTTAAAAATATTTTAGATGCCCAAATAATTGTTCCTTTAATTGGGTAGACAATTTAGTCCCTGTTAGAAAAAATAATGGTGAAATTAGACTTTGTATGGATTTTAGAAACCTTAATAGATCATATCTGAAAGATAACTATCCACTTCCAAAGATGGATCAATTACTCCAAAGGGTGTCATGCGCTAATAGACTCTCCATTCTTGATGGCTTATTTGGTTATAATAAGAGATTGGTGAATTCAGAAGACAGAGAAAAGGCGAACTTTACTACTCCTTGGGGTACATTTATGTATGCCAGGATGCATTTTGGCTTATCAAATGCAGGAGCAACATTCCAAAGAGCTATGGACTTATCCTTTTTTGGGAAGGTAAACAAATTTGTTGTTATTTATCTTGATGATTTAACTATTTTTTCTGAATCAGATCAGAAACATTTATAACACTTGATGAAGGTTTTTGACAGGTGCAGAAAGTTCAGAATATCTCTCAATCCCAAGAAGTCCTTGTTTGCCATCAAAGAAGGAAAGTTACTAGGTCATATCATTTCAAAGGATGGAGTAGTAATAGATCCCAAAAGGGTCTCTCTGCTATTCAATCATTATTATTACCTAGAAATAAGAAAGAGATATAAGCATTTTTAGGAAAGATTAACTTTTTGAGAAGCTTCATACCTAACTATGCTGAAATAGTTAAAGACATTACAAATATGCTCAAAAATAACCATGAAGTCAAATGGACCATTCCTGCAAGATATGAATTTGATAAAATAAAGAATGCCATTTTTGAAGCTCCCACCTTAGCCTGTCCAAACTACTCTGAGCCTTTCAGTATATTCTCCTTTGCTTCTGAAACCACCCTTGCTGCAGTCCTTTTGCAAAAAAATGAAGATTATCATGATCAACCGATAGCATTTTTTAGCAAGGTCATGAGAGATGTAGAAATCAAGTATGATATCATTGAAAAACAAGCCTATGCCTTAGTTCAAGCCCTGAAATATTTCAGAATGTATGTCCTCCATTCTGCAATTATTGCTTATGTACCTAACAATGCTATAAAATCTGCTCTTACACAACCAGACACTGATGGAAGAAGAGGAAGATGGATCACTCAAATCCTTGAGTTTGACCTCACCATTAAAACCACCAAGTTAGTAAAAGGACAAGGTTTAGCTAAATTGTTAGCTGAATCTAATTGCAAAGTGTTAAGCATAAAATCTATTTTTGAAGTCTCTGAGAAGCATACACAAGAACCTTCTTCAAATCTAAAAAAGGAGAATCCACAAGAACCTTCCTTAAATGCAGAAGGGGAGAATCCACAAGAACCTTCCGAAGGTTCTCAAGGAAATAATACACAAGAACCTTCTTGTTCAACTCAAATAGTTCTTGCTCACATTGATGAAAAGTTTGTACTATCAGATTGGTATGCATATATTGTTCATTTTTTGATCCATTTTGAGTGTCCATCTGAGTTTTCAAAAAGCCAGTGAAAAACACTTAAATTGAAATCCATCAAATACTATATCATCAATGACAACTTGTACTAGAAAGATCCTCGTAACATTCTATTACTTTGCTTGACATAATCAGAGACTGAAGGAATCATTGATCAGTTTCATGCAAGAATATGTGGAGGGAATTATGCTTGGAGAGCAACAACATACAAAATACTAAGGGCATTATTCTATTGGCCCACTCTGTTTTCATAAGTGGGAGCAAAGGTTAGAGCTTGTGTTCCATGTCAGATGTTTGCTGGTAAGAAAAAACTAGCAACTCTTCCACTAGTTCCAGTGGTTGTCTCAACGCCATTTTCCCAATGGGGACTAGATTTAATTGGAGAAATACACCCAGCTTCAAGTAATCAGCACAGATGGATTTTAACTGCTACTGAATATTTCACCAAGTGGGTGGAGGCCATTCCAGTTAGAAATGCCACATATTCAGTTGTAATCAAATTTATTGAAGAACAAATTCTATCTAGATTTGGTTGTCCACAAAAAATAATGACTAACAATGCCACATCATTTAGTAGTATAAAGATGATTGAATTTTTCCAAAAGTATCCAATTTCACTACATCATTCAACCCCTTATTATCCTCAAGGGAATGGTCTTGCTGAATCATCTAACAAGAGATTAGTAAAGGTGATCAAGAAAACTTTAGAAGACCATAAGAAAAATTGGGACAATCATCTTATCTACGCAGTCTAGGCAAACATGATTTCTCCCAAAAGATCAACAGGTAAATCTCCATTTCAGCTGGTTTATGGCAAAGATGCTATTTTTCCTACAAATTTGGCTTTCCCTGTGATTGAGTTTTTACAAGAATATACTGATGAACCTGATGATTTCTATAGAAGAATAAATTAGAATATTGAATTAAATGAAAACATAGATGAGATTCAATACAAATTGAGGAAATATAAGAATAAGATGAAGATTTTTTTTGATAGAAAGGCTATGGAAAGAGATTTTAGAGAAGGAGATTTAGTTTTAAGATGGGATGCTAGGAGAGAAGACAAAGGCAAGCATGGTAAGTTTGAAAATCTATGGTTTGGACCACTCAACATTACAGAGGTAAATGGAAATAACACATTTGTGTTACAAAATTTGGAATGTCAGTTCTCAACACGGGCTATCAATGGCAGATTTCTGAAAAATTATATATAGTACTGAAGGAGATCCCAGATCATCATTGTACATTATCATTTTCTTTTATAATTTCAAGTCTATTTTGTTTTCTATAGCAAAGACTCCATAGCCTGAGGAGAAGGCACATGGAATTGCTTGTCCTCTGCATCCCACAGGGGGAAGCAGTCCCCAGCTGGAGTTGTTGTTGTAACATTATTTGGTTTTGATAAGTTACATTGTTAGTTGAAAAAATAAAAATAAAATGCTAAGTTAGGATATGGATGAAAAAGAAAAATTTAAAAATGTTAGGAAAAAATATGTTTTTATGCATCCATGTCAAAATAAAAATGTTAGGGTTAGTTTCCCTAAAGAAAAAGGGCCGAAATTTTTTTTTTTAGGGAATAAAACAAAATAAAAATGTGAATGCTTTAGTCTTAAAAAATAAATCATGGCTGCCTGTTTAAATGCGCCGAGTTACCAAAATGATTAAAAATTAATTAATGACAATTAAATGCTTCAAAATGGGATTTATATTTTCACTAATTAAGTAGATGATATAGCACTCATTTTTTTTTTATCCTAAAGTCACTAGAGGATAATAGGTCAAATAGCTAGGAATAAAGCACTGTAAAGTTTCAACGGATGATATTTCACCTGCTCAAGATTGACGGCGGAGGATCACTTCGCGACCCCCCCAACCATTTCTCATTAACGCGAGGGGGGGGGGGGGGGGGGGGAGGGGAGTTCCGAGAAGTGGTTTAATGGAGGCTGCCTCTTTGTGGGAAATGTTTTGATACCACACGACTTCACACCCCCTCCTCCCAAAAACCGTAAATCGAGAGGTGGACCACGCGGGGGTCGGCGGTAAACAAATCCTTGGCCCCCATTTCCTCCCACGCCATAACTGTTGGCCATCCAATGAATAACACCCCGCCATGTCATCCAAACATTACCCTCCTACGCCTTCGCTCCCTAACCGTTGTTCACACAATCCTCCCCTAACTGTTTGGTGCGTCGTTTCTCATTAAAAACCTGCTCCTGAACCGTTAAACTCTTAAGGTCACTATACAGGCCGTTAAAATCATATTTCCACCTATAAAATAGTTTGTTGAGTGCTTTATACCACTTTACCTTCTCGTCTATTTGTCATCAGACTTGTATTATGTTCCCTGTCATCATTTCTGCGACCACTGTCACCCTTTCTGCAACCGCCCGATCTTCAAATTCTTTCTCCCATTCTATATCCTTGTCTAAAATGGCCCCGAAAGCCAAGACCAAAAAGTAGGTGACCCCTAAAGGGAAATAAAAGAAGCAGGTGGTTGTAGAAGTGCAGGTCACCAACACGGTTGCAGAAGAAATCCCTGCACCTACACCACAGCTCAACTTTGATCTTATACCCCTCATAGATGCCTTTTTTAAGGTCTCAGATGCTCACTGCGAATTCAATTTTCATGAGCTATATTTGTGGCTCAAACGGAAGCACACTGATAATCAAGACCCTATCAGGTTCTGGGAATCAATCTTGCCCTTGTTTGCCTATCCAAAAACCCATTCTTTCCCTGACCTTATTTCCTGTTACCAAGCACAATATGATCCCATAAAGAGAGAAGTGGTGGCTCAGAATGGAAACATTCTGATCGCCATCTCTCCAGAGACCATAAATCAAATGCTCCTCATCCCTTCATCTGATTCTCTATCCCATTTTTCACATGCTGCTCTTATGGACCTATACCATAAGCTAACCTTCCCATAGAGAGCTCAAATATTTGAGATATTCTTACGTGAGCGTGCAGAATTGCCCAAGAAAAATCCACCATACTCATCTTCAATCTTACCTGAAGCCTCTAAACACTGCATTTCACTTCTTTCATACCTTCTAGGATACCCAAATGACCAAACAATTGTAAACAAAGATATCATCTATTTGTTTCCTTCTTCTATTCTTCTCTATTCTATTATTGTAATCAGTTTATGATATTTCTGAGTGTTAGAAATTAGTATAATTAACTCTCGTTTCGAGTTATTAAGGGTTTCACCCTTGGATAAACGAATTTTTGTAAGCAAAATGGTACAAATTTTTCAATCATCAATAATAGAAGAAGGATTCTGAATTTGTCTCATACAACTTTGTTCCTTCTGTGAGTTTTCCCTATTTTCATTACATTTTGTCTCTTCATATGTTTAACTGTTATCAAGATAATCAAGTGAGATTAACTATGTTTCAGTTATCTTAAAATTCCTCCTGAAGTTATTATCAATATAAAGAATGATTTACTAAACAGTTTGTTGATTTAAGTCCCTTTCATTTATAAATTGTGAGCATATTGATAATGTTAAATTTATTTTGTTGAACTTTTAGACATTGTTTAAATGTTTTCAAAATTATGATTAATTAAAGAATTCAATCTCCATATTTGGTTATCATATCTTCTTTCATAAATCTACTTAACCATTTACAAAATCTTAATCACTATGTGAGATAAGCAAACAACCCTTATTCATATTTTCTGATATTATCTGAAAGATTTAATCAATAAATGTTTGCAAAAGTTATCTTATACATTGGTCATCCTAAATTTCAAAACACAACAAAACATTATAAATGCTTTGGCATAATTATTGACCCCAATTATCTCAAAGGCCAATATTTACCATGGGCATATTTCCAGACACTTTGCCATTAATTTTACAGGGACATAATCTAAGGTGGGATGCTGAACTTTGCAGTGTCTCGTGATACCATTGTTCGTGCTACAAAAATACCTTGGTATGGATAAATGTGGTTTGAAGTCCATAATTTTTAGTTGCAGAATTGTGATGAGTTTCTTAAGGAAGAGAATAAAGGGATTGATATGATTGCAGGCATCTCTAGAAGTTGCATCAAAGAAAAATTTTCTAAACTCTTGATGGTTATCTAGAAGTGCTTCACATGTGATGGCAGGTTCAACATGGTCTACCAATACCATTTCAAATTGCTACTACATTTCACATGTAAACAACCCCTAGACATTCCTTTTTATCTGTTTATAAGTTTGGAAAAGATGGTTGACAAGGTCCAAGCCAAGCCTGATGCTAGTAACACCTTCGTTTCTCATCATGCTCTTATTAAATTGCTGGTTGTGGAAGAGTTAATTAGGATGAACATAGATTGGCTCACCTTTTTATTTTTAAGTGGATATGAATTAGATACTGCCACCCCTAGGAAAACTCCAAAGTCCCAATCCATAACCCCTAAGGAGGAGAAGCAACCTGAGGCTAAGCCTGTAGTTGAGCCTGAAGAATAACCCGTGATAGAACCTGTGGCATCAGTAAAGACTTCTACAAGCACCAAGAGGAGGGTGAATAGAAGTCAAAGGAAAGGAAAGGGAAAACTATCTGATATCCTAGAGGACATTGAGATTGAGGAAATTCCAGAGTTGTAGCTTGTAGAAATGACAAAGACAGAAACAAAAAAGAAGAGCAAGAGAGCCAATTTGAGTAGGGTATCTTTTTATGTGGAGCTAGAAAATGAAAATATAGAAAAAATAAATCTAAGCGCCTTATGAATGGCTAGGAAGATAAGGATTTCGCAACAGACAAAGGCTGATTATAAGTGCAAAGAGGTCTGTATTGAAGTTTTTTTATTCCTCGTGCCACTTAATAATGGAAGATATGAAAAATAAATTAACACACACACACACACACACAAGATATTTTATGTGTGGAGAGATTTGTACTCAATTATTTAATTTCGTTGGGCATTTAATAAATCAAGGGCATATATAGGTTTGTAATCAATTATTTATTTTGATCAGCTTGGACACTTAATAGATCCAGGGTTGCTATGAATCTATGTTAATAATTTCATTAGTTAAAAATGTGATTTTTAAGTATGCTATGGAGTTATCCAACGATTTCGTTTCTTTAAGTTGTTTAACTTTATGTGTAATCATATATCTGAGTTTTTTTTTTCCACTGTTTACTTTCCATTGCAGCAAATTGCTTTCCATGTATTTTTTATATTTGTTCGATATGCTAGTTTCAAAACAAAATGAACTACCTATCTGCAGAGCATTTCTTTCTATCTCTTTGCTTTCTCCAACCAAGCCTTCAAAGCAAAAAATCAAAGATTAATTGATATACTTTGTTTGTATGTTTTTTTGGTCATGGCTCCTATATTTATCCTGCAATACATGAAATTTTATGAGATTAAAGTTTAATGAATGTTTTGGTATTGACAATTTTTGGGTTTTTTTGTAATTGACATTTTTCGAGTATAGAGGACCTTTACTACTTTCATAGTTGTTGACCTTCATTTTTCTGGTTTCTAAAATAAGTTCTCCTCTAGCTTCCACATTAGCAAAATTTGGGAGAAAATATGGGTTCTTTGGCTCCATTTGATGCCATGAACCCTTTGTTGCTCCGATGATCTTCTCAGCTTCAAAATTTTCAGCTACCTTGTTGGAAAAAGACGACTTGCAGAGGTGGAAAAAGATGACTCGTGCTTTTATGCTATTTTTCCTTCTCATTTTTCCAGATTTCAAGAATGACTGTACTTGAGCACTGCAACAAAAAGAATTTCAAATGTGTCTTCCATGTGTATGTATTGGAGCATTATTGTATCCATGTCCTTGAGTTGGGTTCATAAATTTTATAGTTTCTACAAATTTTATGTTCATGTTTGGGTTTTTGAGATAATGGGAAACTAAGTTTCCTTAACTTTGCAATCCAAAAGACCCACATATTATTAGTGATCTCGAAAAATACCACTTGTCAAGAGGTATGATTGATCAAACGAGTATTGATTTCGTAAATAAAATATACACAACCTTCGTTCAAAGATGGGACCTATCTCATATTTTCAATACCTTGGACAACAATGGCGATGTCATGGTTACTGCAGACGATGTAGAAGGGTTACTGGAATAGCTTGGAATTCAACATATCTCTCATGATAATATGAAATTAGTGATAGGCTCTTTCGATCATATGAACTTCATATATTCCTTTCATTTTATGTCATGACTCTTTTAATAACTATTTTTGTTTTTGTCTATGGTAGTGATTCTAATTTTTGTTAGTTTATTTTATTTAAATTACTTTATTTTAGTTATATTATTGATTTTATTTAGCTATAGTTAAAAACTAATTTATTTTAACTTAAATTTATTTTAATTTTGGTTTAAGCTGAAATATTTAGTTTCTATTGAGTAATAGTTTTAATTTTTGTTTAAATGATCATATTAGCATATAAATTTGAATATTATCTATTTAACTTATAGTTTGAGTTATTTTAAATCAATTTTTATTTAAATTACTTTTAGTTAATTACTTTAATTTGATTAAATTTAAATTGTATATTAGTTTTTATTTTTATTCTTAGATTTTATTCAAAGTTTTAATTAGATTTAGTTTAATGTTTTGTTTTAAGATATTGTTGGTTGTTTGGATTGTAGGTGGATATGGAAAATTTTAAAGCACAAGATCATAGAAGCTAAAGAAACTCAAAGAATTATAAAAGAGCAAGAATACAAAGCTAGAAAGGGTTCCATTTTATCTCAAAAATACACTTTTGATACTAATGTGAGCGACTTATTGGAAGTTCCTTGGCACCTCGTGCAATTTCTAGTATATATAGGTTCCTCATTATATTCTTGGTATGATAGCTACTCCACGGGATGGAGGTAATTTTATTTGAACGAACTAAATGAAAATTTTGCAATGTTATTGTATCATCTCTCTACATGGAGAGAGTGTCTCATGGTTTCATGGCCACACCTTTTCTAGTTAAAGATTTATAAATTAAATAATTTATTTTTGGAAATATTTGGTTAGGTAAGGAAGTTTGGTTCAATTTGAGACACTACTATGTATACAAGAGAGTTGCTAAAAGTTTGAAAAAAAAATATTGCATATTTTTAAAAATATGATAGTTTCACTTTATTAATATAAACTAATTAAAATATATAATAGGTAAATATAATAGGAAAATTTAAATAAAATAAGAAAATCTAAATTGGTTAATTATTAGGAATATTGACTTATGGTTGACTTTGTATTTTAATTATTTATTTATTATATTTTTGTTTTTATTTATTTTTATTATTGAAAATTGATTTATGAGGAGAGATTTGAAATGCTATTACTCAACTCTTATTGAGAAGGAAACTTTCATTGAGTTTTCTAACTTTTCGTGGGAGACAATGGGTTGACTTTTCTCTTATCCATGAAAAATTATTTAAAGCTAAAAAGTCATAAAAACTTAAGACTTGTATGTGCATGTTGGCTCTTCTTTGATACAATTATGGTGTAGGCAATATGATCACTTTTGATTAACTTTTTGGCATTGTATTTATGAAATGATAAATTTTTCATTTTATTTGTTTATTTAAGATGGTGGAAATGTAAAGTTAAGTGTGATTGGTTCTTTTTCTATGATACTATTTTCATCTAATGATTTTTTCAATCTCTTTTAAGCATAAATATATCTTCATGTTTAGATATAATAGGTCCAATTTCATTCTATATCTATGTACCAACCTAAATCCATCTTAACTCATCTACCAAGAGACCAAAAAGATCAAATCTTTTTTCATTTTAAAAGAGGTTTGCATGTTAAGAGATTTGGTCCCTCTTGTTGGTAAATCAAAGAGTTAAGATGGACCTAAGATAATTTAATTATTAATTATAATCATTGATTTTATGTTTATGTAATTTGACTAGGTTAAATAAGACATTACATTACAATATATATTCCACACTAGTTGGAAAGCTACTCTTAGTACAATTAAAATTAGTTAAGAACTTGACACACATAATACACTCCATATTTCTTTATATTTTTTCTCCAGTTTGCATTATTTGCTTTCATATAACAATTTTGTGATAATTTGGTTGAGTGTTCTCATCTCTTTCATGCACAACCTGATTTTTTGACACTTGAAATTGAAGACGCTAAATTTTCGTTTTGAATTCTCAGAGTTGTTGATAGTGGGTACAGTTAGTGTATCCACTTGCACTGGTAACCGATTAACCTTCCTACTTAAAAGTTCAATTTCCATTCTTACATATTCCTTTACCATTAATTTCTCGTTTTTTTTTTTGTCTTTTGTCCTGTATTCCCACAGGGTAGATTGCTTATCTTATAGTCTACCAACCCTTGCCTGGATTGCCTCTTACTCCCCTAATGTTGGTTTTGTCAATTACCTCAATTTCGTTGCTTATCCTAGGGTGCCCTAGAGAGAATAAAATAAAATCACCTACATGGTCTATCATCCAAAACGTCCTAAAGTCCCCATTTCTTGGTTTGCGAAAAAAAAATGATTGCGAAAATAACTATTATGTCCTTCCTCTTTTCCTATGCCTTAATCTTGCTCTGAACATTAGTGTCCCATTACCTGGTCACATGGGGAGATGCATCAATGTGTTATCCTGACCTAGTCGTCTCGTCCCACTTCAATTGCATGATGAAGTGCCTTTGCCTCAATTGGTGTGCCATCCCAGTTACATGAATAAGTGTATTGTATTTCACCAAAATTTTAAAATAATCACCATTGCCTCTAAGCATGCATGGCATATCATGACCTTAGAGTTTAATTCAAAATCTAATTTCATGATGTATAGAAGCATTGCCTCCATCAAGGTTCCATTGATTCACATGGTTCCAAAGGTTAATAATAGAGCTTGTTTAACAAAAAGATCAATTATTTTGATTATGTTTAATTTGAATGTTTGGTAATAATGATTGATTTCTTAAGATTTTCTTGTGTAAAAGGATTAATTTGCAATGTAAGGGAGAGGTTATAGAAGTGATATGTCAAATTGTGTCATTAGAATTCTCCCATGTGATTTGATTGTGAATGATTTTGCCAAGATGGTGCAGTAAAGGATAACATACATTCTTAATTATTAGAAGTTTTGAGGAGTAATCTAATTCAATTTGTTCTTGAATGTCTGTCACTCTTTCTTTTAAAATTTTTTGATAATTAAAAATAATTTAAAATTAATAATGTCATAATATTTCTATCTTTTTTTTTTTCATTTTCATTTTCAATATAATTATATATATATTATCTGAGAGAAACCCAATATTCCACCTCACAGGTAGCTCAAACAAGCACTATCTAATATCTAATGCAAGATGACACACGCACACACACGCATATATTAATCTCACAGGAATCGAATAGCTACATCACACGTGGTTACTAGTAAACCATTTGAGCAATATATTAATCCCAGAGGAATCGAATAGCTACCTCACACGTAGTTACTAGTAAACCATTTGAACACTGCCTAATATCTAATGCAAGATGACACACACACACACATATAGGTACCTCACACGTTACTAGTAAATCTCTCTGGGTCTTCGACTTGTCCTCTTCTCTGTAAAGGGTTACAACTTGGGGGATTTGAACCTTAGATCTCTTAGTTTTCTCAGTACTCACATTACTTTGATTACCCATTGAATTGTCCTGGGACAATATAAATTTATTAAATTTATTCTAAAATTTATTTTTTCTTATTAATTTTGAGGATAACTTTATTAATTTTATTTTAAACATTATTTACAATAGAAATTCAAATATGTCCATTTTTGCTCTTTTCTAATTAATTTTGCGGCTAAAATTTTTTAGAATTAAAATTTTAAGTAGTGTAATATGCATAATCCTCTATTTATGTATTCAAAAACACATTCTAAACAATAAGAAATTACAATTTTATCCAAAATTACACCACCTAATTTTAATTTCAATAGAGAAAACAAAACTTCCAATGGTAAAACAAAATTTAGTTTAATTTTTTTAAAATCATAAAACCCATTTTAAGCAACAAAAAAATCATAATCTCACCCAAAATTACATCATTAAATTTCAATTTCAATGAAAAAAAAAATATATATATAAACTAAGCTTAAATTTTGATTTTTATAATTGTTTACTATTAACCTTATAATATTAAAATATTTCACAAATGACTTTCTAAAGATTGTTTGTAGATAATAAAAATAATATATTATTAGTTGTCGAATTAGTAGTGAGGTACCCCATCATAACTAAATGCAAAATGGCTCTCACCATTATTCAAGGAAAACAACACCACCTAGAATTATCTACTAGTAGTATGTACATAAACATTCTTTCACTCTTGCCAAATATTCATGGGCCTTGGGCCTCTAACCTCTCAATACCTCTCAATAATAAAGTGTAATGTACTTGGCAGAAGGAACTAGGGAGAAAGAAGAAGTACTATATTGAAAAGTTTAATTCAGCTCATAATCATTAACAAAGGCCAATATTTCTTGGAGGTCCAAAATTCTTATTGCTCAATTAAGAACTAATTATGATCAACATGATCAACTCAGCTTTAAATATGCATTTAAAGAGTATGCATTTTTTTGCTCTTCCTTAAAAGTGGAAACAGAAAAACATTTCATTTTAGAATGAAAGGCCTTTAAAGAGAGTAGGGGAAGTTATGTAGACATTTGGGATAATCTATTCATCCAGGGGTTTGTCCAGAAGCTCAACTTCCTGGACGTTAAAATAATTTCATTTCATATATATTTTTTTCTGGTTAATTTCAATTAAAATGGAACAGATTTTTAAAAACTTGAATATAAATGGTTTAATCTGCATAATTCAAGTGTCTCCAAAATTTTCAAGGTTTCTGAATCTATTTATGGATTCAAAAATATATTTTAAACAAAACTCTATTGCCAAATTTTAATAAATTCTGGTGAAAAAAATACTACACCCTCTCTCTCTCTCTCTCTATATATATATTTTAAATATAATACTATTTATAAATTCTAAATGACTTTAAATAACAAAATTCCCATTATAAAAGTACGGGTATTTAAAAAAATAAGTTTATGAAAGAGTTTGGACATTTAATATGCTTATTAAGTGGTAAGGCGTTCTTATTTGAAAACAACTCCACTGTGTCCATGTTTGAGCCATTGGATCAAATGTTAGACGATTGAGATGTTTTAGGCCATTAGATCCACAAGTAAATAGTTTTATATATGTTTTATTACGCCGTAAGGCGTCCTTATTTGAAAACAACTTTGCTGATGTGCATCGTGTCATAATGTGAAACCGTTAGATTATATGTTAGACGATTGAAAAATATTCAGCCGTTGGATGAAAAAACAATAGTAGTTGCAAATATTTAGTTAGTGGAAGGTTTTAGGGCTTTGGTAGGGAAAAAATCAAGAAGCAACTGCCATTGCAATTGCAGAGCTTCCATATTGGATGACTCCTGTGAATTTGGACACTGCAGCATTCCACAAGAGCTCGGGAATTTGCAAAATGTAACATAAACCCTAGTACAAGCACGGACAGAAGCCTTGGCTCCAGCCTCTACTCAAAGGCCTCCTCCAACAGCGTCACTTCTTCGCTTGCCAGTCTCAGGCGTTCCCTCCCAGCCAATCCCAATCTCTACAAATTCAAAGAACTCGCAGACGCCACCGCGCAATTCACCTCTGGAAGGCTAGGCAATTCGTCTGTTTGGAAGTGCGATCTCAGGGGAAAGGCGGTGGCTGTCACGGCAAGAAACCAGAAGAGAAAATTTGGGGATTTGCCAGCATAATCAAGCTCTTGGGAGCCTGCTGCGACGGAGACCAAGTATATCTGATCTCTAAGTATGTCCAGGGATCGAACCTCGGGGACTGCCTGCGGGGCAGCAAAGTGCCGGGATACACGGTTCTCGCCTCCTGGATTTCTCGGATGCAGATAGCCGTGGATGTGGCGCAGGGGTTGGAATACATGCACCACGACAACAATATGAATTACATCCATAATTACATAAAGTCAAGAAGCATTGTGGTAACAGAGCCAGGCTACAGAGCCCGATTATGCCATTTGGGCGCCTGTTATCTCGCCGGGGAATACGAGGTCCAGGACATTTTTGACACACAAGGGGATTCGAACTCAGGTATCCGGCCCATGCGTAGAGGATCCAGCATGAAGATAACCGACACTCAGGGTTATATGGCGCCGGAATACTTAGAGAGCGGCATCGTTTCGCAAAAAACGAACGTCTTTGCCTTTGGCGTCGTGCTTCTGGAGCTCCTGTCCGGCCACGAGCCGGTGAGGTATGTGCAGACGGAAGAGAGTGGGCAGAGGCTGAAGAGAATAAGCCTTATAGATACTATGCATATCGTTTTTTTAGAAGGGGGAAAAAATTTTACAGGGAGGCTAAGGTCGTGGATGGATCCTCGGCTAAGGGATTCTTTTCCTGTAGATTGCGCAGAGAGAGTAGTGAGGATCGCTGCTTCGTGCGTGGATGCAGACCCCGGAAAAAGGCGTGAAATGAGATACATTGCAGGCGAGCTGTCAAAAGTGTTTATCATGTCCGAGAAATGGTGTGAGCAAATGCAAGCCAACAAGGGCTGGATCAGTGCTATACTATAACAGAGTTGCCGATGGATAAAATTCAATCAACTGCCTTTTTTAACCCAAGAATGGGTGCTGGGCTCTCTTTCCATCTTTGGTTATTTCTTTGCCTCTCTGCAATAATGAAGTGTGTATGGTAGTTCATGGCTATAAATGGTTTCTCTGGTCCTTGTATAAATTTTTTTTTAGATGAACTGCACATTTCTGGAAACCCACCAGGTACTCCTCATTTCTAGGATGGTACTCAGGGTAAAAAGACTGGTTGCAGTTTTGGCAACCTAACATGGTAGGGACATCAAGGCCCATAATATTCACTGTGTCAGCCAGCCTGGGGACTTGATTCCGTGACCTAACTGTCGAGTTAACTCACTGGGCTAGGTTAACCCACTTGGCTAGGTCTTTCATATAGTTTGAATAATTATGTCTGCCAAATTATTTCTTCATCTTGGTAAATTTCTGTGTTGAAAAACCTGTAATATATCGCAAGTTTTATTTTTTCCAAATAAATAAAATAGTTCTCATATTCAGAGTAACTTTTCCATCCTTGATGATTTCTGGGTCTTTTTCCCCTGTTGCAGAGGCAATTTGCAGTGCTGATGTTGTCTAATGGACTGTGTAAACGATCGTTGGAGTCAAAACATCTTCCGTCTTTACTTATTTTCTAAGAGATGTTTGATAGTTGGCTTTCAGTTCACACTATTGCTGAAGACTAAAATATTCTTCGTATGGAAGTTCTGGATAATTAGGGTCTCAAGGGTCAGATCGCTCTCTTGCTTTGCTCTTGTGGAATAAGTTCATCATGTTTTAGAGTTAAACTGGAAGCTTTATGATATTGTAGAGTTCATGTTACTTGTTTTCTGGATAATGGGGTTTGACAAGGTTCAGTTGAATATTTGGTTTCTGAACACTATTGTTCTTTGGCCAATTTATGGGCCAAATAATGGGTGCATGTGAACCATGACCAGAGTAATGATTTTGCTCTGACTCTCTAGCTTTGTTCTTGCAGAATCAGTTCATAATGATCGCAGACTTTGACTGGAAGAAAACAGCAGAGCCTGTTATGAAATTATATACTGAAACTACTGATGGTTCTACCATAGAAGCTAAAGAAACTGCTTTGGTTTGGCATCATCAGGATGCTGATCCGGATTTTGGATCATGCCAATCCAAGGAGCTTTTAGATCATCTGGAGAGTGTGCTTGCAAATAGCTTTGTGGAGGTCAAAAGTGGCCGGCATATTGTTGAAGTTAAACCCCGGGTGCGAAAAGTACTTATATGTGAAACCTCGAGAAATTGTTGATTGGTTTTGTGAAGTAGGTTTTGGTATTTACACACATTTGATTTGGAATTTACAGGGTGTTAGTAAGGGTTTGGTAGCACAACAACTTCTGTCAACAATTGGTCGAAAGAGGAAAGCCGCCAGATTTTGTTTTGTGCATAGGAGATGACAGATCTGATGAAGATATGTTTGCGAGTATTGCAATGGCACAACCATCTATGGCCTCTATAGTTGAAGTGTTTTCTTATACTGTTTACCAGAAACCGAGTAAAGCAAAGTATTATTTAGATGATACTGTGGAGGTCATGAGAATGCTTCAGGGTCTGGCTACAACTTCTGATGTAGCAACAAAAAGTCTATCTACTCAAGTTTCTTTTGAGAGCCATCATTGAATGGGTAGAATACATGATTTAAGAATACATGATTTCCAATATCTACAAATTGAAAGAACTCACAGACACCACCACACAATTCACCTCTGGAAGAAAACAACGAGCCTCTTATGAAATTATATCTGAAACTATGATGGTTCTATGCCAAATAATGGGTGCATGTGAACCATGACCAGAGTAATGATTTTGCTCTGACTCTCTAGCTTTGTTCTTGCAGAATCAGTTCATAATGATCGCAGACTTTGACTGGAAGAAAACAGCAGAGCCTGTTATGAAATTATATACTGAAATTACTGATGGTTCTACCATAGAAGCTAAAGAAACTACTTTGGTTTGGCATCATCAGGATGCTGATCCGGATTTTGGATCATGCCAATCCAAGGAGCTTTTAGATCATCTGGAGAGTGTGCTTGCAAATGAGCCTGTGGAGGTCAAAAGTGGCCAGCATATTGTTGAAGTTAAACCCTAGGTGCGGAAAGTACTTATATATGTGAGCATCAGAAATTGTTCAGTTGGTTTTTTGTGAAGTAGGTTTTAGTATTTACACACATTTGATTTGGAATTTACAGGTGTTAGTAAGGGTTTGGT
This sequence comes from Pinus albicaulis, assembly GCA_034641835.2. Classification (NCBI taxonomy): domain Eukaryota; kingdom Viridiplantae; phylum Streptophyta; class Pinopsida; order Pinales; family Pinaceae; genus Pinus; species Pinus albicaulis. Next base: position 1,185,144,742 of record CM076570.1, read on the forward strand.
AGCACAACAACTTCTGTCAACAATGGTTGAAAGAGGAAAGCCGCCAGATTTTGTTTTGTGCATAGGAGATGACAGATCTGATGAAGATATGTTTGCGAGTATTGCAATGGCACAACCATCTATGGCCTCTATAGTTGAAGTGTTTGCTTGTACCGTTTACCAGAAACTGAGTAAAGCAAAGTATTATTTAGATGATACTGTGGAGGTCATGAGAATGCTTCAGGGTCTGGCTACATCTTCTGATGTAGCAACAAAAAGTCTATCTACTCAAGTTGCTTTCGAGAGCCAGGATTGAATGTGTAGGTCAAACCATATCTTTTCTGCCAAGTCTTTCAGTTCCAGTTGTGCCTTTGAATTGATATCCAAGGCGCATGAAAAAAATTCAATATTGTCAGACAGTTTTGTGGGGAGATGGGTGAATTCATCTGCCTCATTGGAAGGAATAGCATTTTGTATATGGTTAATGGATCTGGATGGTTGATTTAGAAGCATAGGACTACAAACAATCCTTGAAGTAGGTTGATATGAGTGTGTTGGAAGCATTAGTGGTGGGGGTGGGGTAAATCAGATTATGTTTATTCCAGCACAGACAGGCACGCAGATTTTCCCTGCAGAAGCAAATGTATAAAATTCTGAACTTCTTATTATTGATTTTGTCAAAGGTTAGCTCCAGAAATTAAGAGCATTCCGCTACATTGAAAATCCATTATTTGCATGTTTACTGGTATGTTATATGTCAATTGCTGTGTCATACTGATTCTCACAGCTCACCGGCAAGTACTAGTAGACATGAGATCATGTTCGATGTTACTGGTAGAAAACACGCATGGGTGATTGTTGAAACTTGAATGGTCCTCTATGCTTGAGAAGATCCTGACACTGGTTATGATCTGCTGGAAAATCCGATTTTTAGGGGTAGCACATACAGACGAATTATATTTGCCACAAGGTATCATTTTTCCTGAGCAATCAGAAAATCATGCCCTTGTGTACTTGTATAGAAGAGAACCCCACATTGAGGAGTTAATGTTGCTTTTCTCCTTTGCAACTTGCTGGATAATCAATGACGGTTGACTAATTTCTCTATTTATACACAGATCTACTAATGTTTAATTACTTGATATGTTATTCAAATTTGCCTGTGATATATACCTTCTATCAAAACTTCATATATTTGTATCAAGTAGCTTGTAGCCTTGGAATGTTTTTGGGCAATTTGAACTTCTTTTAGCAGGCTGAAAATGAGATCTTTCTGCATGAACAAATCTGGGTACAATATCTATAAATAAACTAAATGAATGTAAAAGAAATGATACTTTTATTCTCTATAAATGGAGTGCTTCACAGTTGGATTCATGCTTGAATTATGTGGTACGGGATTGGTTGATTTCATCCCTGGTCGAATGGCTTTTAATAAGGAATTGTATAGGAACAGTGTAGTGGAATTCTGTATTGGAGACTAATTGTAAAGTTAATTACCAAATATTTTTCCTTCCCATCTTTTGATATCAACGTCTATTGGAAAAAAATTAATGTTACTTTTGGGGTAGATTTAATACTGAGGTCTATAACGTACACATTCTAAACATAAATATAAGGTCACATCAAATTAATTATAGTTGCTTTCTTTCTAGCTTCTTCCTTACGGCGTTTCCTTTGCAACATTAGGTGCAATTGATATTCTACATAGCATTCAAAAATACAATTTAAACACTTACAAACCATACATTGTATTTTTCACTTTAAAAAATTTTTGAACTAGAAAAAATAGGGACTGCAGAACTTATACGGACATTCTCTCTTTCCATACGCAAAACAAATCTAGTTCTTGACAAGAAGAGATACGCCGAATGTGCGTCAGCTTATTTTAATTACACAGCGACCATTATACTCAAATGTAAACCCTAATATGGTTGCGATTGCTGCTGAAGAAGCCAAAGTTTACCAGATCGATCTTCGTAACGTCACTTCCACAGGTTCGATTCACGCTTAAGCTGTAGCGATCATGGTAATGGTGATGGCTAGGGTTCAGAACTAAAATTGCGTCGACTTTCTGTCGCTTCCACTAATAATATATAAAAACATACAAATAAAATAATGTAAAGTAGATCTTTCTCAGACTCCATCAATTAAACTCCTCTAGTAAGGATTGTTATAATTAATAATAAAATAACGATGTTTTCTTATGATTCCGAAGTTTTCTTATATAGGGACTGCAGAACTTATACGGACATTCTCTGTCTCTAGGCCGCAAAACAAATCTGGTGCTTATACGCAAAACAAATCTAGTTCTTGACAAGAAGAGATACGCCGAATGTGCGTCAGCTTATTTTAATTACACAGCGACCATTATACTCAAATGTAAACCCTAATATGGTTGCGGTTGCTGCTGAAGAAGCCAAAGTTTACCAGATCGATCTTCGTAACGTCACTTCCAGAGGTTCGATTCACGCTTAAGCTGTAGCGATCATGGTAATGGTGATGGCTAGGGTTCAGAACTAAAATTGCGTCGACTTTCTGTCGCTTCCACTAATAATATATAAAAACATACAAATAAAATAATGTAAAGCAGATCTTTCTCAGACTCCATCAATCAAACTCCTTTAGTAAGGATTGTTATAATTAATAATAAAATAACGATGTTTTCTTATGATTCCGAAGGATCTCCTGGAACAAAAATCTATGTTGTCTTCTATTCATATATTTAATTTTTGTTTTGAACTTACATTACATCTTACATATCTCTGTAGAACTTTACGATTACAGATAGTCTATTACAGCTTCAATTTCCTGGACGTCATAAAATGCAAAAAGCTATAACCTTGAAAAACAAACAATACATATTATAGATATTACTGACTAGCCAGCTCGCTCTAGACCCTGGGGTCAGGGATTATCGTGGCCTATCCCTGGGCTATGGCCGGATGATGATGGACGAAACGCCATCACTGCAATGCCCTTTTTTGCTGCCGCATTTTTATTGATTGACTTATTCGGATGCCGTGAAAAGATTTGAGTTCCACTGTCGTTGACGGCCAGCGTTTCAACCCCCTTGATTTTGTGGGCGTCGTTATGACCACGGCTATTTTGTACGGACACTTTGAACTGGGTGGCAGCCAGTTTATCCTCCGAGTTCTTTCTCACGTATGCATCTTGAAAGAAGCTTTGTTCCTCCTTGTTGTGATGAAGGTGAAGTTGAGGTTTGAAAGCCACATGCCGAGCTTTCACAATGAAGGAGGACGGTAGAGCACATGATAGCATGAGAACAGCCCATATTGACGACAACAAACGAAACCTCATTGTGTCTTTTCCAAAATCCAAAATTATGATAATGAGAAAAGAAGAAGCTTAGGTTAACAATAGAGCTCCGAGGGTGTTAAGAAAAACCCCTAATGGGAAAATAACCAAAGAAAAAGCTTAGCGTAACAATAGAGCTGGAAGGGTATATAGAAAAACCGTTACAAAGAAAACAACAAAGTGCAGTTTATTTCAACGTAGATACTTGAAATACTGGGAGAGTGCGCAGGAATACTCTGGTTTAGCGTACTACAAGTGATATGTCAAAACCTCCACGCATACACCCGGAGCCATCAAAACCATGACATTGATATGACCGTTGAAATATATACGAAACCACAAATGGTTAATCAACACTTAATCGTTCTCCTTTGGAGTTCAGAGGATGTGAAATTCACAACAAAGGGGTGGTGTAACAGAAGATCCAACAATATGGAACGAAATGAAAACAGCCTCTGTTGGAGGCAGTAGAAGAAACAGGAACTAAAGTGTGGAGGTATCTTTGAGAATGGGTTCTATTTAAGTTATAACATTCCCCCTTCTCATGCATGGCAACCTCAAAGGCTTCACTCCAGCTAACATCTATTTTGAATATTCCAGGAACATCTGATAATGATTCCGTACTATCACATGGAAGACACAGTTTCCAATTCTCTTTCAGCCACAAATAGACCTCCTTTCTATCAGTATTTTAGTCCAACTCGTTATCGTCCCGCTTCAACCCACTATGTGTGCATTAGTTGATCTGAATAAAGTGTCTTAAGTACATTCTCTAAATGGGCGCAAGAATATACCATGAATCTAAGGTATTGTCGTTTCCATTCTTTTTTTTTGGACAAACAGAGTAAATTTCGTTTTATTCTTTGTTTAATTCAAAAGTTCAAATCTAAATTTAATCTTCAAAGGGAAGTGCTAGTTGCAAGAATGATCGGCTCTCTTTGAATGTCGAAATTTCTTATGATTAATATATGTTGTTCGTTTGCTGCTCTCTTTTCTGCTAAGATGATAACGAGGAAAAATGTACAATAGAATCTCTTTCGCTGTGCGTACCAGCTCGTTATCTCATTGTTTATGTATTTTTTTACATATTACAGTCTACTGGTCTCCATAGTCACTAGCATTTTACAGCGTTCTCACGTTCGCTCACTTTATCATCTTGAATTCTCCAATGAATCTCCAACTGTTTATGATTATTTATACAATTTTGATCCCATTCCAGAGCGTTAATCATGATATCTCACTATTTAATAGTGGACCACATGTAAGCCACTCGAAATTTATAACCCAATTGCATGGAAGGAAGAACTTTATACACTTTATAAATTCCAAAGTTTTGTAAAAATAATTGAATACGTATATTAATTGCTATATTTCATTAATTAAAATAATGAAACGTTGATTTTAAAACATATAAATAAAATAAAATTTAAATTTTTTATATTTTACAAATTTTTATATTTTATAAATGTAACAAAGTTTTTTAAGCAAAGAGATTTAGTAACATAATGTAATTGATGATATATTTGAGTTTATAAATCATTGAAGTCTGATTATTTCAATTAATGTTGAATAATTTTAATTTTCTCAATACAAATATAATTGTGTTTCATAACCAAATGTTAAAGCATACATAATAGATTCATTTTATAATTTTTGAGGAATATGAAAACACATATTATTATAATTCGATTTTTTTTATAAATAAATATGGAAGTCAAGAAAACGAGTATTCACACCACATAATTTATTAATTGTTATGTGTGTTCGAATTATAATAAATTATATATATTTTGTTTTTTAGTATTTAGAATTATAATATTTAAATTGATGTTGTAAAATATTTTTTAATGAAATAACTCTAATGAAGAATTAGGGGAGGATTACAACAAAACAATTTTCCTCTCTTGAAAATTTATGATCACTTATAATATAATTTTGTTTATTCAAGTTTAGAATATAATAATTATAGATATCTTAGATATATTTATTTTGTAAACTATTCATAAAAATAAATGAATTTTATAGAACATTTAAAAGTTGAAAAAAAAGACAATTCACTTATCTAATTTTTTATTCTTGACTTAATTGTTACCCAGGTAATTCTAATGTGGCAAGGGACAAAGCTCTTGTTGTTTATAATTGTTCTCTATGAGGGTTGCCTCCATATTTTCCATTGGGAGACTTAAAGGCATCCTTTCAGTAGGAGAAGCATAAATGTTGGAGGAATGTGAAATCAGCTTATGTAGAATTGCTCTATTTTCATTTACTCAAACTGAGATTGTGCTTTATTTTCATTGTCTCGAATTGAGATTGTGCAAGCTTGAAGACGAAAAAATCCACAAAAACTTCATTTTTCATGAGTTTTGAATTTTGAAAGTGAATTTTCTTACCTTTGGTTTGGAATTTATCATCTCGGGCCACTAGTTAATTCCCTAATTCCTTAATTTTGGCCTCAAGACATTCCAAAAGCTTTATTATGCAATGTAACAACATATATTCCATGCTACTATGTGGGAGTATGGCCCTCATATTATTGGAAGCCAAAGTAGAATTCCATCTTTGGGTATTTCTTTTACTATAGAATGAAGTGTGCAAAGAAAATATGGTTTTGTTGTATCCCGAAAATTTTCACATCTGAGGGAGATAATGGTTAAAAAAAACAAATCACCAATGACATACTTTGTTCAATTCTTCATGTTACAAAAAAAGGTCATCACTCCCTACTATAGTGTGACATGGTCTAACGACATGTCATCGATCCTTAAATATGATGATGCATTCAATGACTTATGCCTATGACTATTGGTCTAATGGTAGTCATGCTCCACTTAAATTTGTGTCAAAGTGATGTAGGAACATCTTCTCTCCAAGATATCGTTTAGGACCAAACACGCAGAGTCTTGTCAATTCCATTAGGAACTCAATTCCTTGATTGGAATAATGTAAAAAAGTAAATTTTTAGAATTTATTAGGAGATATTTGGAAAATGAGTCATTAGGTTAATTAGGATGAGTATTAGTGAGAATATGAGTCATAGAGTCATTAAATAATAATGAATATCTTGTAACAAGTTGTGATATGTGTTAACATTCAAATTAGGCTAAAATAGTATCTACGTATGAGTAATTTAGAATTAGGTTTCGTTTCTATTTATAGGAGTGAGTTACTTAGTTGAAAAGATCAATAAATAGGCTTGTGTACAAATAGAACATTGAACTTAAGTTGTAGGTGGGGTCGATTAGCTCCAGAAAGGGGATGTTGTTCAATTGACCATGTAACATGAATGAATCATGTGGATTATATGTATGTACAAAACTTCTGAAAATGAATATAACGGGTAATTTCCTGCCAAATGAGGAATGATGGTTTATTATGGTTCTAAGCTCTATTAGTGAATAAGACTTAGATTGATGAATGCATAGGAATATACTGTTATGTTCATTCTGGATATGACCTGGTAAAGAATATAGTAGGGTATGTTATATCTTTGCATAGTTATGAGCGTGGTTGAAGTGAAATAGTTCCAAACTCTGTGCAAGAGTTGAAACAAATGATAGTCTACACTATGTCCTGTCATAAGCGATTTTTTAGTATGTTTAATGTAGGATTTGATTTTTTTGAAAGGTGGAAGCTTCCATTTAGTGAGTTTTTTAAATATGGAGAAGAAGCATGGAAGGTTCCAACCGGAATGGAATATCACTGGGAAGTATTTTCATTGAAGTTCCAATTGCAGAGAATTGGAGTTTAGAACCTAGTGGAGAAGTGTAATTTCGGTGAGTGAGTTCTAGATATGAGCGAGTAATGAATATCAAAGAAGTGAATAGAAAATCTAGTTAGAGGTAACCCTTTGTGATTGAACCTGGAGTGACGAAGTTTTTTGAGTTTCGTTAACTATAAATAAACGAATGAGGTTTAAGTGAGTTCCAAAATTGATGCGTTGTGGTAACATATAATGCCCTTGTGGGCTTCTCCCTTGGCGACTTGGTGCTTAGTCTTGGCTCTGGCGTTGGCTTGTATTGTGTTGTTGGTGACTTGGCATTTGGTCTTGGCATTGGCACTGACTTGTGTTGTGTTGTTGGTGTTTGGCTCATGGATTTGGATTTTGGCGAATGTAGAGTCAAATTATCGGAAGTGGAAAAGTTTTGGCGAGGTAGTTAAAACCCGATGAAAATTATGAGTAAAGGAAGAGATATCACGACCATATGTTTACAGAGATCTATAGTTACAAATCATTTGGAAGGAGCGGGAGTTTTTTTTCTCTGTGTGATATGGAAGTTAACTGAACAAATTTTCTTAGACAAGTGGTTTTTTTATCAATAAGTCAAATCTAGCCATTTATGTTACAAGCTTGAGAATACATAACACTCTGTATCAAGCCAACAGAAGAAGGGAAATTCATAAGGGTAAATTTATAATTAGAGGAAGATGAAATTTGAAATTCTTCCATCTGGGTTTTGTGCATAGGAGGGTCTACCTAGTATCTCTTGAGCTATTTTCCAAAAATATTCTTGGTTCAAGAGTTCCAAAGTGAGCTTTAAACTATATTTTGGCAGACTACATGATTGGGAAAACTGAATTTTTGTTCCTTTGCACTAACACCTATGTTTATAGAGATAGGAGCCAGCAATTTCTAGTATGAGAGCGTAAAATACGTGTAAAGCTCTGTGATGAAGCTTAGAATGAAAACGATGAGAAATATTTCACATGGAGTTCGAATGAAGTTAACTCAATGAGTTCAAATGGCGAATGATATAAGGTTTATGAAAAAGTGTGGAAACTACAACAACATGGATTTGCAGTAGAAATATTTAGGTAAGAATAATGGTTTGTTTAAATTTGTATTGAATTACATAGTTGATAGTTAAATGATCACATTATGAGGAAGATAATAAGAGGTTATACAGTTAGGATAGTTTTTTTCCTACATTGGAAGATAGACTGTAACAGTGAAAAAACTTGAAAATAACTCCAACAGGGATTGCTAGGTAGAGCTAGTAAGTGAAGAATATTTTTTACTAAAGTGAATTTATTTGTGAGGAGGTAGGTGAAAGCTTCTAACAGTGAAGTTGGAAGAAAAGAGAATACTGAGATTCTCATAAGAACGTGATTACAAAGAAGTCTAGAAAGAGCAAGGTAAGTGCTCAAATGGTTTTAAGTTGAAGAGAGCCAAATATACCAAAAGACAGGGTTGAAGAGAAGAGCTTGGTGAGGTATAGTGACAGGCAAGGAAGCTTGTCATAGCAGAGACTTAGACTGTAGTGGAATTAGAGAAGAAAGAATTCATAGTGGAAGAAGGAAAAATGACTACTGATAGCCATACAAAAAGTCTAAAGGAAAGTCAAAGGATTGAGAGAAAATGCCAATATAATGGCATGTGTTAAAAGGAGTTTTACAAAACGTTCCTTGAGATCAAAGAGGGACTTATTAATCTGATGAGGTTGATACATGAAGAGGAATAAAATTAGATTCAAGGTTGGATTCTGAAGTGAAAATTTAAAGGGTTGATTGAATAGTTACTTGTTAGGAATTGGAAACAAAATAAGAATTTCTCGCTTAAGAAAATGGAAATGGAAGAGACGTTTAAGGTCATTGAACATAGTCCATTAGCAAAGAATGTTTAATTTTGTAAACTTGAGCATGGTATTTTCTTTGATGAAGAAAGTGAAGATGTGAAGGGAGGACAAGATGAAGATCTTGTGAGATGTTTGACAAGTTCAGACTAGCCTAAATGTTTGGTGGTCAAGACACCAAATGGAAGCATGATGTCCTATGTTTTTAATACTAATTAATATTGTGTGAATGCAGATTGTTTTAATAATGGAAAAATGCAACCATTTGAAATTGTCATGGAGGAGAATTGGCTTGAGGAAATGCTTGTTGAAAGTACAAATGAAGAACATAGTGAGTTATTTGTTGAAGGGGAATTTGGGATTCTAATATCTCATGAAAGAAAAAAGAAATAAATTTATGTTATAAATGAGAGTGATACACAGATGATTTTGATATGAAATCTAGCTGAATATTTCATCTCAAAGGAAGATGGGATTGGATAAAGACAACTAGTGAAAGTTGTTAATATAGTAGACAAAGAGAAATTGACTGTCAAGGGCAGCCAAAAAGAAGAACAGATGTTGGAGATTGTTATGAGAAAGGCTGGAGATGAAGAGCATATCGACTTCATACTTTTAAGTGTGAGGAAGAGATTAGAGTGGTAGAAGAATTATTGAGAGAGCTTACAAGTGAAGAAGAAATTACAACTAAGGGAGAAGAGATCTTTATAACATCTAAGGAGACTGAGATGAGTTTAAATTTTCAAGTTAATGGTATGTTTGCAGGTGATGAAGAAGATGAAAATGAGGTTGTAGTAGAGGAGATGGAGGACATATTATATTTTGAAGGTAAGAGGGAATTGCAAAGGAAGTATGAGGATGAAAAAGTTTTTGTCTTAAAATACAATAAAGATGAAGGAGAATGGAATTGTAATCAGTAGCTAGAAGAAAATGTTGACAAAGGAAAATAAGATCTCATGCAATGCAAGATTGTTGAGGTATATGACAGTGATAATTCTCTTATGGAAAAGTAGAGAATAATACTTTCAAATGTCTTATACATATTTGAAGGATGTGGAGAATAAAATGAAGACGGTAAGAGTTTTGCAACGCTTACACAAAGCAAAGGAAATTAGAATCAAAGTAATTTAGATAGAGAAATAGAAAATTTGATGAAGCTTCTGAGGAAGAAACATAAGGAAAGGAGCTGCATAAAGAGAATACAAATGATCAACTCTATGAAAGGTTGGACTCTAAAAAATGTTCAAGGAAAACTCAATGGAGTCTTTTGAACTAAGATATGGAAACCAGGATTAGCAGGAAAATATATTAGAGTACATCAACAACAGTTAAATGAATCACAAATATCACTGCAAAATAAAGTTTGGGATCCATGGAAGACTAAAATCAAAGAATTGACGACAAGGAGGTTATTGATTTCTTACCTTGGGAGTCTAATGCAGGAGAATCTTCTATCAAAGACATCATTGAATACCAAACATGTAGGGGTCTTGTCAATTCCATGAGGAACTAAATTCCTTGATTGGAATATTGTAAAAATGTAAAAATTTATAAGTTATTAGGAGATATTTGGAAAATGATTCATTGGGTTAATTAGGATGAGTGTTAGTGAGAATATGAGTCATAGAGTCATTAAAAAAGAGCAAATATATTGTAACAATTTGTTATATGTGTTAGCATTCGATTTGGGCTAAAAATGATCAAGGTATGAGTAATTTAGGATCAGGTTTGGTTTCTATTTATAGGAGTCAGTCACTAAAAATTAGGAGTTAGTTGAAAATATCAATAAATAGGCTTGTGTACAAATAGAACAACGAACTTGAGTTGTAGGTGAGGCCAATTAGCTCTAGAAATGGGATGTTGGCCGATTTAGCATGTAACATGAATTAATTAGGTTGATGCTATGTATGTAAAAAAAATTTAAAAATAAATATAACATGTAATTTCATGCTAAATGAGGAATGATAGTTTATTATGGTTTTAAGATCTATTAGTGAATAATACTTAGTTTGATGAATGCATAGGAATATAATTTTATGTTGATTCTGGATATGACCCGGTAAAGAATAGAATAGGGTATGTTATATCTCTATATATTTATTTGCGTGGTTGGAGTGAAATAGTTCCAAACTCTGTGAAAGAGTTGAAACCAACGAGAGTCTAGACTAGGTCCTGTCATACGTGATTGTTGAGTACGTTTAGTGCGGGATTTGATTCTGTTAAAAGGTGGAAGGTTACAGTTAATGAGTTGTTTAAATATTGAGAAGAAGCATTAAAGGTTGCAACTGAAATTGAATATGATTGGGCATTATTTTCATTAAATTTCCAATTATAGAGAATTGGAGTTTGAAACGTACTAGAGAAGTGTGATTTTTGTGAGTGAGTTTTGGATATAAACTAGTAATGAATGTGAAAGAAGTGAATATAAAATCCCTATAATTGATGCATTGTGCATACATATAATGCCCTTGTGGGCTTCTACCTTATTGACTCAGCACTTGGTCTTAGCTCTGGCGTTCGCTTGTGTTGAGTTGTTGGTGACTTAGTGCTTGGTCTTCGCTCTGGCACTAGATTTTGTTGTGTTGTTGGTGCTTGGCTCGTGGAATTGGAGTTTGGCACAGGCAAAGTCAAATTAGTGAAAGTGGACAATTTTTGACAGGGTATTTAAAACCTAATACAAATTATGAGTAAAGGAAGAGAGATCACAAAGATCGATGGTTAGAAATCATTTGGAAGGAGCAAGATTTTTTTTTCTCTGTGTGATATGGAAGTTAATTGAACAATGTTTCTTAGACAAGTGGTTTTTTTATCAGCAAGTAAAATCTATCCATTTATGTTACAGGTTCGAGAAGACAGAGCACTCTATATCAAGGCAACAGAAGAAGGGAAATTCTTAAGGGAAAACCGTCATCAAACTTGCAGGTAAATTTATAATCAAAGGAAGACAAAATTTGAAATTATACCATCTACGTTTTGTGCAGAGCAAAGTTTATTTGGTAACTCGCAAGTGATTTTATGGAAAGGTCCTTGGTTGAGGAGTTCCTAAGTGATCCTTAAACTATGTTTTTTGAGACTTGTTGTTCCTTTGTAGTAAAGCCTATGTTTTCACAGATAGGAACCATCACAAAGCATAGGTCATAAGAAAAATACACACCAAGCTTATGTCAGGGGTAAATTATTAGAGGATGTTATTGCCTAAATCTACCTCAGGCTGAAAGAAGGAAGAGTTTAGTGTAACATCAAACCATGCTCAGTCTGGTAGCTAGCCCTACTAGAACAAGAGAGGGCTCTCTCCGGGTCAATCTCAACAAAAATAATCGAAGGGGCTTCAGATGACTTGAAATAAAGGCTAATTTTAGGCTAGGTATATAGGTGAAAGGATTTGATTTTGATTTTGGGGGTTTTGTTGGAAACAAAGGGAAAGGCAGTTTTGGGTTCGGGGACGAGGCCTAGTTTTTGTAGAGTTCTGATTGGGGCAAGGAAGGAAATTGTTTTGATGCTTTGAATTGTATGAATGAATAGTTTCACACCGGTGAGGAGTTTAATAGGGCAAGATGCTTTCAATAATCCTCTTCAAACAGATGAAAACATGGAAAATTAAACAAAACTAAAGGCAGAGCAAAGAAAACTAATGGATTCCACCTTTATCACTCATTTGTATAATTTAAGAAGAAAGGAGAAGGGAAATGATACATATAAACATCATTGAACTCACAATTACATAGAGAAAAACACCATCAAAACACAGAGCCACATGGATCCCAAAGAGTGCTGCAAACCCTGGTCTATTCCTTTGCCAAAAGTGTAGAGATGAAATGTACAATGAAGTGCCAAGCAATCCCAAGTGTCCAACCCTGAAAATGACTGAAGAACTACATGATATAGACAAGACTAACTCATTCCCATGCCTATAGGGGTCGAGATCACCATTCTAGGAGTTGTTTCAACCATATCTAAACTAAGAACTAAAAAATAGGCAATGAAACAACTTGCCTCTATATGATAGGAAACTGATTCATTCACTTACATTTCACTTTTTGGTGAATGAATCCACTAAGATGAGTAAAAATGTGCCAAAATTACATCATGGTCATTAAATTACATCAAGGTACATCAAGAGTTACATGAAAAATTCAAACTAGCCAAAACTAGGTGAAAATCTGAGCTGCTGAGTGAAAAATAGACCAAATTTCTCTATGCGTCGCGCCTGAAATCTCTATGTGTAGCACAAGTTTGAGGCTGATTTTGAGGGCCTTCCTGAAGTCGAAATTGAGTGTAGGATAGCTCACTGGAAAGCCCTACCTGTCTACTTTCCAACCCAAGTTGAATTTCGGGATTTAGTTTCCATTTTCCCCTCCAAAAATCAAATCTCCCAACACTTCTTCCTATGTGTGCAAAAAGTGGCAGAAAGGTCATTTTTAGGGTGTTTTTGACCCTTTAGGAAACACAGAACTTGATGAAATCCTTAGGTAATCCATAGGCATGCATAAATTTTGATGAAAAATCAAGAAATGCAAATTTTTCCTCCAGAAGAGCTACCAATTATAAGCGTGTGCCAAGTGGCGCTACGCATCGGGCAGGAAAATCTGTGTTTAGGCCCAAAAATTCAAAATTGACAAAATTTTTCCCAAATTTCTTGAAATTTAGGTTGAATGCCCACCATCAAGCACTATGCTGGGTCAAAGAAGCTTCAGCCAAAATTTGGAGTCTATCATGCCTTTTACGACGCTTTAGTGCCCTCCTTAGCCTTGCCTTCAGGATTTTGATCCTCGCTTTGCAAACATGATTTCGTGCCCAATAGTGGTTCTTCATGTGCCTGAGCATGTTATTTTTCTTTTTTTCTTTCTCCAATAGCTTATCAAGATGAATATTGATCCTCTCAAGCAAAGTCTCCCTATCAGCCTCAATCTCCCGCTCAATGGGTGTCATCTCGGTTTGGCTTCTTCGGGTAGCTTGCTGGTTCTCACGGATATTTTGCAACTCCATGATTGTCTGCTGATATTCTAAATATTTTTTTCGCTGCTCCAGGTAGTTTATGATCCATTGGGCTCCCTGTAACTTGTCGGTAAAGGTGTCAATCTCCACCTTCTGCTCCCGAATGATCTCTCTCAACTTTGAGCTTGGAGAGCTCAAATCCTCATCAATCAATATAAAATCAGTATCCTGGCCTCCTAAAGGGACCTCATCCTACATGGGCCTCTTTCCTCTGTCCTGTACCTGTGAAGTTGATGACGACATCGAGACCCCTTCCACCTCGAGTGGAGATAATACTCGTCGGGCTGCTGCAAACAATACTCTGGTGCCCCTCTGATAAGTGACATATACTGGCACACCGATAGGCTCTGTCTCGTGACCTTCAGGCTGATGTGAAGGTTCACCTGGCTCATGAACAACCTCGGGAGGAACCTGAGGAATTGTGAAGAAATCACGGGAAATGAAATCCTCCCATGAAATGCCCTGCAATCCAAGTTGATGTACAACCACAATCTTGATGAGTGCATAGTGATAAATACTGTTGTACTGCTGCTCGGGAGTTTTCTTTTGCACAAGCATGGTCATCCTCTCGATGTTTCAGCACATGAAATAAGGTATGTTCATCATCCTCACTCTTGTGAAATGTGCAACAACCTGATGTGGTAGGCATAGAGGCGTGAAAACCGGCCCTCACAATTGAAGTATCTGATAATAAATTTCATCAAAGGCGCATAGGATTCCTTTAGGAACCAGAATGGGAATACCCTGCTGAGCTGTCTCACATAACTAGGCTTGATGTATGGTTCATAATGCACTCTGTCCACCTGCTATATTTTGTTCCACTGTTCACCCACATTCGGTATCCTGGTTGCTTGAGAAATGGTTTCCGGTGTCAAGGTGAAACTTACACCAGCAAGAGTTACCTAACCATCATGCAAATGTAATACAAACAACCGAGCCAACTTCTGATGATGCTGGATCCGAGCAATCATTTCACAGTACTGATAGCATGACTGCTCTCGAAAACATGCCATGGAAAGTGGGCAGGCCTGCAATTTATTCAATGAGGTGGGCTCTTCTCTCACACATTTGCCACCTTTACGAGGCCTTCTCAGTGCATGTAACTCAGTAGTAGAATAACTGTCTCTGTCATATGATGTGTCAGTGTCTGGTCTCCATGGTACTCAAGGTTAATGCAAGGTGTATGTTGGCTTGTATGAGATGAAAATGAGAATTTGGGTGTTTTTTGTTTTAATGCCAAATATGTGTCAAAGGGGAGGGACTGTGGGAAAAATAGGACAGTAGGAACACTGAAGTCTTTTCAAGTGGTATTTTTCCTTTTGAAAGCTTTTGATTTGACAAACTTGGGGATAAGGGACAGCCACTTGACTGTCTGAGGAACTTTGGGTCTTGGGAATTTTTTACAAATGCAATGGGAAGGGAAAGTGATAGGAAAGGAAAATGATTTAAGGATAGGAAAATGGGGCTTGTATTGATAGTATAACAGTGAGAGGGATGAACAAGATGGGAAATGAACAAGTTTCGCACCACAATTACTTTTTAAAACGCCAATTTCAAAACCCTAGGGAAGCAATTTCAACAAGAGGATAGGGTTTATAGTTTTGCGTTCAAATTCTCAAAACCAATCTTTCAAACAACACCAAACACTGATTAATGGCAATTGAAAGATGATTTGAACTTACTTGGAGCAAATGGGACCAATTCGTTTTGAAATTTCAGAGAGATGGCAAGAAATTTTTTGTTTCGGGCCAATGTGCCGCGCGCACAACCCAGTGCGTCGCACCTATTGTGTGCACTGCACCAGTTCAAATTTGCATGGAAAAAAACGGCCCTATGTGCCGCGACCATTATGTGCACTGCGACCTTTACCCAATGCGCCGTGCAGGTAAACTCACCCACAATTCTGGCCTCCAAACACTGATTTCACCCTCCACGATTTTCTTCGGCTTCACTCTTGTCTTTGGCATGCAAATGGATTGTTTAAACACAAAAAATATCTTATATATCATGGAATTTGATTTTTTATTTAGAAAACCCATTTTCTTATGTTGCAGACTTTGGCACTTTGCACTTTTTTTAAAATAAACTCTGTTTTTGTTTGTTTCCTTTGATTTTTTGAACTGATGATGAATCTTTTGTCTATTTTTTGCAGGGACAGCTGGTATGGGATTTGGCAAAGGTGACCAGGGCTGCGCCTGTAGAAGTTCACAATTGAAACAACTTTGAGAATTATATTACATTTATTACAAATGATGAAATTGATGATTTTTCTTCAAAACAGAGTTTTGAAGAAGAATAATTTTCAAGCATTATGAAGATGAAATTTTTGCAATGAAAACTCATTTTGAACGTCCCTCATGTGCCTGATGACATTATTAGACATTCTGAAGACTAAATTAACGAAACCCTAGACCTATTGAGACCTAAAACCCTAAATTGACTCTTTATCAAACATGAGGCCAAACATGACTGTAAATGACTGTAAATTATTTTGATGAATAGACATGGAACAATAGGTACAAGACATGAGGGATATGAGAGAAAAGACCCTTCCGTCAGATGATCCATGCTCCTAATGGAATGCAGCTGACTGAACTGAATGAGACACCTAAAATGAAATGCAACAAAAGAGATTTTGATCTCTGACGGAGGGATGAAGATACTGACTCTAACATTGGCTCCATTGGGGATGGTAGCTCCTTGGAGGCGCCAAGAACTATAGATTTATGGAAGAGTAGGCAGTGCCTTCGTCCATTGGGCTATGGAATCCATAGCTTTGACAATTCAACACAAGACTGCTGACTCAACTTTATTGACTGAAACTGATTCAGTTTTGAAACTAAAATGACTGAAAAACCTAACTCGACAAACTCAAACCAAAGCTGAAATCAATCTTCAGAATTATAGCCTTCACTTCAGGCCCCAAACTTAAGAAAAGATCACAGCACACACTTGCAATGAAACTGGAATAAACAGGTATGTACAGTGACAATGTAAACAAAAAAAAAAATCTCAAAAATGATATCTCTTGAGCAGTCGACCATTGACCGGCCCTCTTGGAAAATCTTCCCCATTCATCTCTTTCAGAAGAAAAGAATTCTCACCCTGATATGCAACAATTTTAAAGGGTCCTTTCCAGAGATTTTCGAAATTTCCATGCTTACCCTTTTCCTCATTCCTTGCATCCCATTTCAGTACCACTTCTTCCAATTGGAATTTGTCCGCCTTTGCTTTTATATCATATATTTTCTTAATTCTCTCTTGCAGCTTGAATGTGTTTTGAAAAACTTCTTCTCTCATCTGCTGCAAATGGATCGTTTGATTTATTCTTCTTAGCATATGATCTTCTTCGCTGCCATCTTCCTGTAGAATTTTGACCACTGGAACTGCGAGAGAGGTAGGAAACACTATATCAACTCCATAAACTAACTCAAAAGGGGACATACCAATGGATTTCTTCTGACTCACCCGATCTACCCAAAGTGCATTGACCAACTTCTTATGCCAACTTTTCTTGTTTATTTCCAACAACTTTTTAATAATGTTAACCAAAGATTTGTTGGAAGACTCCGCCAATCCATTGCCTTGTGGATGATAAGCGGTTGAGTGTCCCAAAATGATGTGATACCTTTTACAAAACTCAATCATAATTTTTGATTTGAAAGTTGCTGCGTTATCAGTGATTAGCTTATTCGGGCAACCAAAATGAGACAAAATGTTATTCTCAAGGAAAGAAATTATTACCGAATCTGTAGCTTTCCTGGTGGGAATTGCTTCAATCCATTTCATGAAATAATCTATCACTGTGAGGATCCACCTGTGCTGAGCTGAAGAAGCAGGATGGATCTCGCCAATGAAATCCAAACCCCATTGCTGAAAAGGAGAACTTACCTCAATGGGCTTAAGCGGCAAAGGCCGCAATTTCTGCCTCCCTTCAAAAATCTGACATTCATGACAGCTTTTGACAGTCTTATACACATCAGCAAAAAGTGTCGGCCAATAATATCCCACTCTCAAAATCTTGTTGGCCGTTGTTTTCCAAAAAAGGTAACCCCCGCAATCTCCCTTATGAAAATCCTCCACAACCTGCTTTGCTTCTTCTTCCACCAAAAAGTTTAACAAAACACCATTGAGATCTTTCCAATAGAGTGAATTATTCAAAACACAAAACTTAGCAGCCTTCAATTTCAGATTTCTACTTTTATTTCTAGCCATGCTGGGTGGTGGTGACAAATTTTGAAGCACATATACAATATCTGAATACCAAGGAGAAAGCACAAAGATTTCTGATACCTAAATTGATGAAATTTCCTCATTTTCCTCGGACATAGAAACAATAAGATTAATGTACAAGGCATGAAAATTCGATTCGGCCATTAGCTTAGCCAGCCGTTGTCCTTTGACAAGCTTTTTAGGCTTTATCTCCACATCATACTCCAACAAGGCGGCAATCCATTTGCCCCATCTCCCTTCTGGATCTGTTTGCACTAAAACATCCTTAACATCAGTGTTAGGAACATAAGCAAGAATATGAGAATGCAGAATATATACCCGATAATATTTCAACGCTTTCACAAGAGCAAGAGCTTGCTTTTCAATTATGTTATATTTCAAGGTTGCATCTCTTATGGTACAACTGAAACAAGCAATTGGTTTTTCATGCTGATCTCTTTTCTGCATTAATACTGCTGCCATAGTATGCTCCAAAGAAAATGAAAACAAAATAAAATCCTGAGTATAATCCGGGCTGATCAAAACTGGAGCTGAAGAAAGAACCAACTTCACTAAATTGAAAGACTTTACTACCTCCTCAGTCCACTTCACTACGCTATCTTTCTTAAGCATGTTTGTAATCTCTCTTAGATGTTCGGCAAGATTAGGCACAAAGCGGTGTAAGAAATTCATCTTACCATTGAAGGACTGAATCTCCTTTTTGTTATGGGGAAGGTCAATTTGCTGAATAGCTTCAACTCGAGCTGGGTCAATACGAATGCCATCTTTTGAGATAATATGACCAAGAAGTTTTCCCTCATCCATGGCAAACAAACTCTTCTTTGGATTGAGTGACACACCATACTTTATACATCGCTGAAAAACAATCTTCAAATGACAAAGATGCTCTTCATCAGAATTGGAAAAGACTGTCATATCATCAAGATATACAACTAAAAAAACATCTTTCTCATTTTCAAATTCCATATCCATTGCACGCTGAAATGTTGCACCAGCATTCTTCAAACCAAAATGCATTTTAGCATAATGGAAAGTTCCCCACGGAGTGGTGAACACGGTTTTGTCTCTATCATCCTCATGGACCAGAATTTTATTATACCCAGAATAACCATCGAGTAGCAACATACGAGATACTCCAACTACTCGCTGAAGTATGTGATCCATTTTGGGCAATGGATAATTGTCTTTCAAGGAAACCTTATTCAAATTCCTAAAATCAATGCACAAACGAATCTCACCTGTCTTCTTGTGTACGAGCACCAAATTGGAAATCCAATCTGAAAATCTTATAGGAACAATGATACCAGCCTTGTACAATCTATTCACTTCCTTTTCAATTGAAGGCAGCAACTTTGGATTTATCCTTCTCAATTTCTTCCTGAAAGGCTTTTGATTTGGCTTAATTGGAATGGTGTGCTGAATTATATTGGTATCATATGTCTTCAAATCTGAATATTCCCAAGAAAATACATCAGCAAAAGAAGACAAAAAACCAACATATTTTTCTTTTACCTCTGGTGGAAATACTTTGGACAATTTCACCATCTTTGGATTTTCAGCAGATCCAATGTTCACGTCTTCAACTCCCTTTTCGGTTGGCCGCAAGGTTGGTTTTCTAGCTACGTCATCTTGATCAAAAAGCTCTTATAAAGTTATCAAACCTTTAGGAATGACATTATATTTTAGCTGCAATACTTCCATCTGATTGATTTTCACATCAGCCTCACCATCATCATGCTCCATATCGATTGAAGTGTCTTTGAATTTGCCTTCATTTTGCAAAAATTCATCAATCTCATCATCATCTTGGAATACTTGCCAATACCTTTGATTGTCCGGGACAGTTGGACGATGTTTCACATGAATTTCAAACATGTTACTTGAGTTCATCGGAATCTTCAAATTACTTGTTGCCTTTGCAAGTGCATCTGCAATACCATTCTAAATACGAGGGATACAAGTCAAAGTATAGTCTGAAAAAAATTTCAAGATATCAAGAACTGCATTTCGGTAAGCCCGCATTCGAGGATGCTTAGCTTGGAATTCACCCTTCACTTGCTTAATTACCAATTCGGAGTCGCCATATACTGCAACCCTCTTAGCATTCAACTTTCTAAGAATTTTTAGACCAGCAATCAAAGATTCGTATTCTGCCTCATTATTTTAACAATCAAAAGCTAATTTATAAGAGCAGAACCTTACATTACTCGGTACCTTGTTTGGGGCGGAAAAAGGGCTGCATACCCAAATGCTGATTCCAGCACCATCACTTCCCACTGCGCCATCGAAATCCATGGTCCAAAAACCATCTTCATCTTCTTCCAAGTGCTGAAATTATGTTCACTCTGTTATTTCTGCTTGCTGTCCATCAACTTTTTGCTGCTGTTGGAAGGCTGATTGCTTGGCGAAACTTTGAAGTTCTTGCCTTTCTTTCTTCAAAAATTCTCTGAAATTTTTTGTGATCTCCGCAATGTCCTCTGCTTCAACTAACTGACTATTTACATCATTGAAACTATCTAAATACAAAACAAAAGACTCTAAATCTGTATGTACATAATTAATCGGATGATTTACTGGTTTCGCCTTGCTGGTGATCATATACCTCATCTTTTTCTCCCGATATAATCTTCTCATATGACCAAACACAGGAATGGTAGCATAGGAGAAATCAAGCTGCAATGTTCCCTTTAGTTTCTCTCCCCAAGATCTGGAAAGAAGCATGCCAAATCTAGGAGGAATATCCGCCACAACCACATTCACCAAAACATTCTTAGTCGGAATATGATCTAAACTAACCACAAAATATTTGATAAGCCCAATGCATCTTACTCTGCTAGAATCAAAAGAATAAAGATCATGATATTTCCTAGTGATGTCTAATCCAAATTTCTCCATGATTTCCCTCGGCATGAGTTTATCAGAAGCTCCAGAATCAAACATGGCATTATGTAACACAAAATCATGCAATCTAAGACTGATATAAAAATGAGGCACATCACTATCGGGAGATTCACCATCCAATGCTGGTCCAAATATCAACTTAGGTTGATCATCTTCCACATTCACCATATCAGACATTGGATCGAAATTCGAAATTTTAGATACCTGACCCTTATAATTGCTATTTCTCATCAACTCAGTCAAAGGAATGGAAACTTTTAACTTAGCAATTTCATTCTCTAAGTTAAAAACTGAAGTTTTTTCTACCTCTTTGACTGGAACATCCTTCTTTTCAGCTTTCTCCCTTGATACAATTGGTTGATTAGATCTTTCATTTGCTGATGGGGATTTGCTAGTAGTGGGATCAACTATCTCTTTTCCCTTCTTCTGTGAAATGGGTGCATCATTCCTTGGTGCTGAAAATTCCTTTCTCTTTTGGATTGGATTGATGGGCACATCTCTGTTTCTAAGTGAATATTGACGCTGCTGGGCAGAAAAAGCATTCATATAACCTCTCTGATACTCATGTGACTCTTCTTCAAGAGTCGTCTCATTTGCCAAAATAAAATCCTCGTCTTTTTGTACATCTGAATTTTCTGCATACTCCTCATCTTCAATGATAAAGGTTGGCATATCATCAGGTGTAAAGAAGTGTTTTTCTTCTCCTATTACATTATCTTCATCACTTGATTCTGGACGAACAAAATTATGTTGTAAAGGAGTCTTTACCTGCTGTTGTACTGGCTGTTATTGTGCTCGCTATTCTCGTTGTTTGATCCTGAATTGTGGTTGCTGTTGGCCCTGAAAATTAGGATTTCTAATCTGCGGTTTAGGCTTATCTAGTGTCAATCTTTCAATCATCTTTTCCACCTTGCGGAGTACTTGATATGAAGTAGAAGCCTCTTCCTTTATTGTGACTCTCTTTTCTGCTCTCAATCTAGCTCTCTTTTCATTCAAATTAGCTTCAACACTCACTGCAATTTTCTGCATGTCTTCCAAAGTGGCGGGATCTCTTTATCGTAACTGATAGGCCATGTCCGAATCAAAACCATCTGGAAAATTAAGCAAAGCTCACCTCCTAGATGGCCTTAAATCATCAGGAATTTCATTGTAAACCGCATTAAATCTAATACAATAATCTTGGACAGACTCACCAACGTTGTGATTGATCTTGGCATATTCAGAAGTGATCTGAAGAGGATCTCTCTTTACTTCCCACCGATCCAAGAATTGTCTATGAAGCTCAGCCAACATAGCAATACTTCTAGGCTGCAAAGCTCTGAACCGTTTTCTCACTTCACCTCCAAAATTTTGCACCAATAATCTCATGGTCACATTTTCTGCGTCAATTTCATGAAGGTCAAAGAAATCCGCCATTTTATCCACATGCTGCTGAGCAGGAACACTTTGAGGAGTGCCATCAAACAATGGGATCTTACTTTGATAATCAGCGGGCATATCATCCAAGTTCTGAGGCAACACAAGAGGTGCAAATCGGGCAGCCATTGCTCTTGGTGGATTTACAATTGGATTTGGAAATATGGGAGGAGTAGGAGCAGTAGATGTATGAGGTGTGGATGGAGGTGAAACTATTTCAGATTGTTGATCAGAAATAGATGGTTGCACGGGAATGGTAGGAATGAAAGGAGACTGGGTATGAACTTGTGAATCAGAAGTAACTGCTGATGGCCCAAGAGTTTCAGATGTAGATTCTATGAATTCGGGAATGTTTGTTGCCACAATGGAATTTTGAATATTCAATATTTAACTGTCAATGGATCTATTAGCTTTTTTAATTTCAAGATATTTGATAAACTCAGGATTTATGACAGTAGAACCAATAGCACTTTCAGACTTCGTCTCAAACAAAGAAAACTCAAATTGTTCGTCAAATTCAAGATCTTCAAAGTATTCAAACACAGGGGGACATGAATGAGATTTGAAAAGAGGAATCATAGGAATTTCTCGACGAAGAATTCTTGAAATCAAATTGGGATTTTCATACACTGGAGGTGGATCGGGATCCAGATTTTCTCTAGTATGTCTTCTGGAAGCTAGTGTGTTGAATTGTTTTCGAAATCAAAGGGACAAAACCAACTTTTTCAGCCTATCAAATTCTAGACTCATCACCCAAAAGTCCAGAATCTACCTCAGGCTGAGAGAAGGCAAAGTTCAGGGTAACATCAAACCATGCTCAATCTGGTAGGTAGCCCTACCAAAACAGGAGAGGGCTCTCTCCGAGTCAATATCGACAAAAAAAATTGAAGGGGCTTGAGATGACTTGAAATAAAGGCTAATTTTAGGCTAGGTATATAGGTGGAAGGATTTGATTTTGATTTTGGGGGTTTTGTTGGAAACAAAGGAAAAGGCAGTTTTGGGTTCGGGGATGAGGCCTATTTTTTGCAGAGTTCTGATTGGAGCAAGGAAGGAAATTATTTTGATTCTTTGAATTGTATGAATGAATAGTTTTAGACCGGTGAGGATCTGAAGAGGGCAAGAGGCTTTCAAGAATCCTCTTCAAATAGATTAAAACATGGAAAATTAAACAAAACTGAAGGTAGAGCAAAGCAAACTAATGAATTCCACCTTTATCACTCATTTGTTTAATTTAAGAAGAAAGGAGAAGGGAAATGATACATATAAACATCAATGAACTTAAAATTACATAGAGAAAAACACCATCAAAACATAGAGCCACATGGATCCCAAAGGGTGCTGCAAGCCTTGGTCTATTCCTTTGTCAAAAGTGCAAAGATGAAATGTACAATGAAGTGCCAAGCAATCCCAAGTGTCCAACCTTGAAAATGACTGAAGAACTACATGATATAGACAAGCATAACTCATTCCCATGCCTCTAGGGTTCAAGCTCACCATTATAGGAGTTGTTTCAACCATATCTAAACTAAGAACTGAAAAATACGTAATGAAACAACTTGCCTCTATATGATAGGAAACTGATTCATTCACTTACATTTGACTTTTCGGTGAATGAATCCACTAAGATGAGTAAAAATGTGCCAAAATTACATCATGGTCATAAAATTACATCAAGGTACATCAAGAGTTACATGAAAAGGTCAAACTAGCTAAAACTAGGTGAAAATTTGAGCTACTGAGTGAAAAATAGGCCAAATTTCTCTATGCGCCGCGCCTGAAATCTCTATGCGTAGCACAAGTTTGAGGCTGATTTTGAGGGCCTTCCTGAAGTCAAAATTAAGTGTAGGATAGCTCGTTGGAAAGCCCTACCCGTCTAATTTCCAACCCAAGTGGAATGTCTAGATTTGGTTGCCATTTTCTCCTCCAAAAATCGAATATCCCAACACTACTTCCTGTGTGTGCAAAAAGTGGTAGAAAGGCCATTTTTAGGGTGTTTTTGACCCTTTAAGCAACCCATAACTTGATGAAATCCTTAGGTAATCCGTAGGCATGCATAAATTTTGATGAAAAATCTAGAAATGAAAATTTTTCCTCCAGAAGAGCTACCAATTATAAGCGCGCGCCAAGTGGCGCTGCGCGTCGGGCAGGAAAATCTGTGTTTAGGCCCAAAAATTCAAAATTGACAAAACTTTTCCCAAATTTCTTGAAATTTAGGCTGAATTCCCACCATCAAGTACTATTCTAGGCCAAATAAGCTTCGGCCAAAATTTGGAGTCTATCATGCCTTTTACGACGCTTTAGTGCCCTCCTTAGCCTTGCCTTTAGGATTTTGATCCTCGCTTTACAAACATGATTTTGTGCCTAATAGTGGTTCTTCATGTGCCTAAGCATGTTATTTTCCTTGTTTGATTTCTCCAACAGCTTCTCAAGATGAATATTGACCCTCTCAAGCCAAGTCTCCCCATCAGCCTCAATCTCCCGCTCAATGGGTGTCATCTCGGTTTGGCCTCTTCGGGCAGCTTGTTGGTTCTCACGGATGTTTTGCAACTCCATGATTTTCCGATGATATTATAACTATTTGTTTCACTTCTCCAGGTAGTTTATGATCCATTTGACTCTCTACAACTTGTCGTTCAAGGTGTCAATTTCCGCCTTCTGCTCCTCAATGATCTCTCTCAACTTTGAGCTTGGAGAGCTCAAATCCTCATCAATCAATATGAAATCAGTATCCTGGCCTCCTGAAGGGCCCTCATCCTACATGGGCCTCTTTCCTCTGTCCTGTACCTGTGCTGGTGATGATGGCAACGAGACCCCTTCCACCTCAGGTGGAAATAGTACTCGTTGGGATGTTGAAAACAATACTCTGGTGCCCCTCTTATGAGTGACATCTACTGGCACACTGATAGGCTCTGTCTCGTGACCTTCAGGATGATGTGAAGGTTCACCTGGCTCATGATCAACCTCAGGAGGAACCTGAGGAACTGTGAAGAAATCACAGGAAATGAAATCCTCCCATGAAATGCCCTGCAATCCAAGCTGATGTAAAACCACGATCTTGATGAGTGCATAGTGATAAATATTGTTGTAATGTTGCTCGAGAGTTTTCTTCTACACAAGAATGGTCATCCTCTCAATGTTCCAGCACATGAAATAAGGTATGTTCATCATCATCATTCTTGTGAAATGCATCAACAACCTAATGTGGTAGGCATAGAGGCGTGAAAACCGGCCCTCGCAACTGAAGTATCTGATAATAAGTTTCATCAAATGCGCATAGGATTCCTTTTGGAACCAGAATGGGAATACCCTACTGAGCTGTCTCACATATTCAGGCCTGATGTATGGTTCATAATGCACTCTGTCCACCTGCTGTCTTTTATTCCACTGTTCACCCACATTCGGTATCCCGGTTGCTTGAGAAATGGTTTCCGGTGTCAAGGTGAAATTTACACCAGCAAGAGTTACCTGACCATCATGCAAATGTAATACAAACAACCGAGCCAACTCCTGATGATGTTGGATCTGAGTAATCATTTCACAGTACTGATAGCATGAATGCTCTCGAAAACATGCCATGGCAAGTGGGCGGGCCTGCAACTGAGTCAATGAGGAGGGCTCTTCTCTCACATGTTTGCCACCTTTACGAGGCCTTCTCGGTGCATGTGGCTCAGTGGTAGTGTTAGACTCCTATACCAATAGGTGTCATTTTTCATGATTGACTTGATGAACTATGCAATATGTTCAAACCTTTTTCTTGTTGCAAAGGAGTTCCATATTCTTAAAAAATCAAAAAATAAAAAAATATTAAAAAAAATGTAAAGAGGGTATACCCTAAAAGAAAAATCAAAGGGTAAAAATAATAAAAATGGCCAAAAAGTAAAAGAAATGAACCCCATCAAAAACAAAGGCCAAGGAAAGTGTGCAAGTCTAAATGCCACTACTTTTTACTCTGATGTAATAAAAAAATTGTGTGCAGCTTGTCAAACTTTTGCCACAATTTATGAAGAGTCAAACTGTTTAAACTTGACTCATTCATTTTCAATTTCATGTTGTAAAATAGAGAATAAATATCTGACCAAACAGTTTAATCTTGGCAGATAAGTAGATAGGTAGAGTTAATAAAAGGTGCTCAACAATTTAATCTGAGCCCTTGGATGTAATAAGTGTAGACTTAGATAGGTTGCCATGTAAAAGAAAACAAGATTGATAAGGGTTTTCTAGTCTAAGTGCACCCTAATAAAGAAGACAAAATGGTAGGGTAAAGTAAGTAGGGTAGGTAGATGTTGTTGCAGGATTGCATGCAGTGAATGATGGTTCTAAATGTGTTCAATTTTATTTTCATCACAAAGTGCAAAGGCAATTACTACATTGGAAGAAATTCACAGCAGAGCAAAGTCAAATTATTAACTTTCCCTCTCATTTTCCCTAAACATTTTACTAATTTCCCCAAGCACTAAGGTATTTGAAGATTAAAAGGTCTCAAGGCATTTCCTTGACTTTTGGAGGGACCGGACCCTTGGCCCGATAATTGAAAAGACCTAAGTACTTGAAAACATTCATTATCACACTCATTCATTTTTCCCTAAGTAAAATCCCATTTTACTTAGGAAAATCCTTCAATATTTCATGAAAAGCCCTCAAAATCACTTTTTATTCTAAGTCTAAGTGATGGAAGTATAATAATGCTATTTACTCTTTAAATCTCACTTTCTTGGTTATATTTAAGTATTTTGAGTTTACATTGTCCCTTGTCATATTAACTCCCTATGAAAATCACCTTGTCTTATTATATTTAACTCCTTTTTTATAATATCCCAAAACCATATATTATACTTTTTAGCCAAAGTATTTAACCCCCATGCATTCAAATAAAAACCCACATTATATGCCCTTTGGCTAAAAAATAACATTAATTCTATTTCCGCCCCTATGGTAAAAAAGTCACATTGATTTAATTACCATATATTAAAAAATATATGAAAAAGGTTTAAACATATGAATATATGTTTGAAATAAAAATAAATCCAAAGTTTAATTGAAATCAAACCTTGAAATAATTCATCCCCGCGCCATTTAATGTTTCCCGATAATTTTTCATATGGGATTAATTAATCCTTAAGATTAATTAATAACCAACGTCCACCAATAAAAAACCTCCCGAAATGATTAATTAACCATTAATTCATGTCGGCCCCACTCGTTAAACTTCCCGCCATCTCCTTGTCCCATCAACCGTTAGATTACCCCCTCTAAGATCAATGACTCCCATTGATTCCGCTATGCATCCCCTATACGAGCGTTAACACGTGAAATAAAAGTGGTTTGTGAATAGTGCCATGGCTACGTGTCAAACTTTCTATCGATTCGTTGCCTCCCCGTCCAAAACAGAGTTTCCGCATAAATGGTGTGGAATAAACCATTTACCACCTCCACTGTTCCCCGTGACTCATCCATCGTACAGGATGATGTCATTCATTAAATTAATAAAATTCGCCCTGATTGACTTTGCCAATAAAAAAAAACATTCACGTCTTTTTCATCATTTTGTACGCCAGTGAAAGAAAACACCTTCTGCACAGAAAGATTCAAAATTCAAATTTGTGAAGTCCACTTACCTTATCTTTTCGAAGAAGATTGCAGACAAGTCTCTTAAAAGATTATCTACCTTAGCCAGCACCTATCCAAACGTTGTTTTCTCCAAAAACAGGTATTTACCCTAAATTCAAATTGAACTCTGTTGAAATCTCGGCTTTCCTTTTTCCTTCACTGAAACAGAGTTAGAATTAATTACTAGTTCATTCCGTGACCCCGAGAGATGTAATTGAATTACTAAATCTGCAAATTGACCTGTTTCTCCAGTGAATTTACTCAATTCCTCACCATTAGCCAAATTCCATTTTGAATCCACAGGAACCAAAATGGAAGCTCCTGTGGCTTTAAACATCGCCCCATTGAACGCCCCTCATAGAGACCTGGATTACTTAGCATTAGTCAATAGGGATTTCCAAATCAAAGACTTAGTTTTCAGCGAAATCCCCCTTCGAATTCATTGTCACTGCAAAGATAATTATTTGAATGGCTTGGACGTTATTGGGTTATGGGAATCTAATTTCCCGAGATACCTTTTACCCTCAGTCTATATATTCCCTCAAATTATCCATTATTGCCATACTAATTATGATCCAATTCAGAGAGCAGTTTTATCCCCAAACTAGAATGTCCTTTTCCCTACTACTGCTCAGTCTATCAATGATATGCTCCATTTTGAACCTGCTCAAGCCTTGACTCCCCTATCCATAGGAGATATGCTTAAGAAATCTGCCAATTTATCTCATGAAGAGTTAAACCTTCACAGACTGATCTCATTTCACAGGTCTTTCAAAAAGTCTACAATCACCTCCCTCGAGACCTAGATGTCATTAACAAATTATTTTATTTTAGCAGGTTACTATCAGAATATGGATTTGGACCAACAATTTCAATACTAGTTGACAAAATTGTTTGCTCCAAATTCTGAGATTTTAATTCACTATCTTCATTCAACAAATAGTTTGTATACAAAGTCAGAGAGAAATTAGAATGATGAAATGTGCACAGTGAATGGTAAAAGTGAAATGAGAATTTACAGGGATAGTAAAGAACAGTTAAAGAGTATCAGTGGTTAAAGTGTATCAGGTGAAAGTCAAAGTGAAAGTTAAAATGAAGTTATAGAGCGGTCAAAGGTAAATAGTAAAAGTAATTACAAAGGCATTAAAATGGTAAAAAGAAATGAAAATAATTTCACCAACATTGAATTTTGTTTAAAGTGAAAGTAAAACAGTCAAAAGAACAAAAAAGTGAAAAGATGAAAAATACAACAAGAAGGAACATTTTTGTAGAAATTGCATATTTTAGTCATTGTTTTGCAGAAACTATTGTGATCAATCCAAGATGAATTTTGCAAAACTGAAGGAATTTTATGTTCTCAAGAGGACCATCTACAAAAACCTCTCTCACTTTTCTAACCGCTGTTATGGTTTTGGAAATATTAAACAATGCTGGAAAGCATTTTTTGCAGAAAATTCTAGTTAAGTCATCATTTTGCAGAGAGGATTGTGGCCAATCAAAATACATCATACAAAAATGAAGGATTTTTTTTTTCCTAAGATACCTATCTACAAAAACCTATCTCACTTTTTGTACAGTGATTTCATACTGAGAGATACATGCACATCTTTACAGGCTATTTTTCAGACTCTGTAAAACTCTGTTTTACACATATTTTTACAGAGCCTATTTTGCACAGCTGCAGAGGGATTTTAGGAAACTAAAAGAGGTTTATCTCAAAAAAATATTTATCCACAATAACCGCTTTCAATTTTTATATATCTATTACGGATTGAGAAATAAAAATATATAATTGGACCCCAAGCTTGCAGAATTGTTGGAGCAGAATGCACAAAGAAAGGAAGCAGTTAGTGACTTGGATGCCTCATCATCAACTAAGAGTTGGATCAAATTCAAATTCTCCTCTTTGTCATCACCTATCCATACAAAATAGTGCCAAATAGATGCATTAGTTTGAGTGTCCTTTACTTAAGTTCTATTTATGTAAAATAGTTGGAGATATTTGTGAACTAATTTTGATATTTTTTTCAAGATATTTTAGTTTAGAATTTGTATAAATACTCCCTCACTTGGAGTATTGAGGGTGGATTCTTCTACTTTGCTGTAACATTGAATTTTGGAATAAAGTGCTTTTGGAGAAATTTCTTTGTGGCTTGCTGGATGATGAATTGAAGCTCAAGACTTTTTGCAGGATTCATGTGTCTAACTACAGATCAATAAGTCTTCTCTATCTCATGTTTTAAAAGTTTTATATCTGTTTATAATATCATTGCGTTCCATTTCTGAATAATTGACAAAAAAGAATAAATAAGAAATTTCTTAAGTGTACTCTGATTTCAATTGTGATTATTCTAAATGTTTTCTTCTAAACTGGTTATAAACAATGAATTCTTAATAGCTCTTGTTTCGCTGGTTTAAACATTTTGATTACTATAGTAAAGAATTCTTAACTGCTCTTTATTTTTAATCATTCACTTTCTTTCTTTGAACATGTTGAAAGATTCTTAATTGCCTTTCATCCCTTCAAAATCCATTCCATTCACTTTAATTTCTAAAATTGTTCTCTGTTTGTCTATCTTGCCCTGCAAAGCCATCTTGTGTGTAGAATATTAATCCAGTAAAGCCATCATTTTGACTCCATAGCCCAATGGCCTGAAATACTCAATCGTACCCTTAGTTGGCGGATTCCACCATTCAAATTCAAACAAAACTCTTGGACTTATAACTAGCCTAAAAATTTCTAAGAACAAAGCTATATTTTAAAGAGACAGCCCTCTCTGGATACAGATTGGCTAGATTTTGTATCTGAAGGTTGGTTTGTGGTTACCTCGGATTTACTTTCCTTTTCCACAATTTCAAGGAAAATCTGAGTGATAACATAGTGGCGACTCCACTAGGGATTTGAATCATTTTATTGTTACTATTGTTTGCTTATAAGCTACTAACAGAGCCTAAAGATCAGCCAGGTAGCCTTTGAAATGCTTTTTCTCTGCAATTTCATAGTAAATAAATGTTGCTTCAGTCTATCTCTGGTTTAGCTTAATAATTGAACTTTGGTTTCAAAAATTCAATCAGACTCTCTAGTTTAATAAATATTTGAGAAACTTTTAATTAAAAATATTTAATTTCTTGGAGAATTTGTCAAAATTGTATTGTTTATTCCATTTAAAAACCAAAAAAAGAAAAAAAATTATCCAGAAAACTGACTAGGGAAGACTAACCTTTTTCTTCAGAAATACTTTACAGGTTCAGATTTGATCTATGATGGTGGATAGTGATTATACACACAAAGGTTAAAATCATCCACCTGGCGACTCCAAATCCATTTCACAATCAAGACTCCACTGGAGGAATGAACCTGGAAGAACAATATGGAAAGATTAGGCTTTCAACTTGGATCTTAATCCAAGACATTATGTTCTTTCTCGTTAAGAACGTTTTTCAATATGTATTGTATTTTATATAAGGATCTAACTTGGTTGTACAGATAAAGTGGCTTTTCATTATGGCTGATTTTCAAAATGATCCAAGAATAAAACGAAGATATGCTCCCATGAGCAGAGATCACATACCTAGATTTCCACACAAACTACCAAAGGTAAATTGGGGTGAAAATCTGCCATGTTTCAAGATGAGAATACTGATGATCCTTTACTACATCTCCTTAAATTTCATATACACTTATCAATATTGAAGGGTGATTGGCATGAGGATTTCCTCATGAGAATATTCATGGGAACGTTAGAAGGAAAAGCAAGGGAATGGTACGAAGCTCTCAAACCTACAAGTTTGTTTTCTCTAAAAGATTTTCATAAGGTATTTTATGAGCATTACAAAGAAGATTTTCCATCTTTATCATTAGCTGAAAATTTTTGTGATCAAGCTGAAGATCTTATACATTACCTTAAAAATATTGATGAAGATTTTGGAAATTGGTTTCCTGAAGATTTAGTAAAAGAAGTCCAGAATTTTCATTCTCAAGTTAAATGTCATAATAATCAAGAGGAGTTAAACAAAGATGAAATAAATCAGCAGATAAATCAAGATCCACAAAGCCCCTCTCTATTAACAAAAGATGTTTCATTTAATTTTTTGAATGAAGTTAAAGAAAATATTCAACCTCATGATCAACTTTTAGATAAGAGAAAAAACAACTGTCATTCCAATCTAAGAATTCAAAGATTCCCACCCCCCCTATCGAAGAAGAAATCAATTTGCTTCTAAACATGCAACCATCCTCAAAATATTTACATAATGAAGAAATAGTTTCTACTTCTTCTAATGTTGATGAATGTACAAAGGTTTTTATCCATGAAGGGACAGAAAAACAAGTTGATGCTCATGTTATTCTACCTTCGCAAAAAGGCCCATTACTTGATAGTACTCCTATTGAGAAAAATAATGACTTTCAAATAGAATGCAACCAATCTAATCAAGATGTATTGAGATTGTTAGAAGAGAAATATGCTGATCCAATGTTTATAATTGATGACATTCCTTATTCTGAGGATTTGCCTAAATATGATCAGTATGATGATAAGTATGATAATTTTACAGAACAATCACTAGCTATTTTGAGGGATGAGATATTAGAACTTCAGCTTGATGAGGATTTTCTAAGGGATTTCTTTCTTCTTTTGAAATCAAGAAAATGTTCTCCTCAAATTAAAAAATGGCTTCTTGATATAATTTCTGAAAATTTTGAAATTGAAATCAAACTTTTGTATTCTCAAATTCATTCATACAATTTCCGAAATCCTAAAGAATTCTTTGAAAATCTTCCTTCTCCAAAGCAAGAGGAAATTGTACTATCTTTTGACTTGCATATTGAAGATGATTATTCTTTCAAACACAAGAGTGAAGAAATAGTTTCAAGGCTTAATATTCGGAATACAACTAAGCAACCAGTCATTGAAGGCCTAGAAGTAAATAACATACATCATGCTTTTATTGATCCTATATCAGATTATATGGAGACTCTTTTGAGCCCAAATCTGCAAACATGTTTTCTCTATAAGGATCAAATACATCAGCAATTGCCATTTCACATCTTATCATTGATTATAAAGGCACATGATCATAACATACTTCCAATTTTGATCACAAGCAATCAAGTTATCCATTAATTTTTACATCTACTTGATTGGCTTCATTGGCATTTTTGTATTACCTAATTCAATAAGATTTTTATTAGATTGAGTAGATAGATGAGTGTCAATAAGCTCAAAATTTTGAGCATATTTTTTAGTTTTCAATTTTCAGGTATTTTTTCATTAAGTTGGTTTGAAATTTTTTATGTGTTGTTTTAGTTTTCGATCAAATTTCAGGTTGCAGAAAAAGGATTATATTCAATTCAAGATTTTCAGCCGCAGCAAATGCAAGTTTGAAATTGGACCAAGACAAAACATTTCCAATTGGGAAACACAGTTTGGATTGGATGGTGACTTGCTGGAGTTGAAGCCCGAAGAGAAGGCCCTAAGCTCCAGAGATTTTACTATCATACATAAAATAAAGCAACAAAAGAGAAGAAGATTACATGGTTCAGTTAAAGGCATTTCGAGGCATCTGACCTGCTGTTCTTCACTTTTCACCAGGAAAAGCCATCCCCAAGTGGAGCCACTGTTAGACTCCTATACCAATAGGTGTGATTTTTCATGATTGACTTGATGAACTATGCAATATGTTCAAACCTTTTTCTTGTTGCAAAGGTGTTCCATATTCTTAAAAAATAAAAAAATAAAAAAATATTAAAAAAAATGTAAAGAGGGTATACCCTAAAAGAAAAATCAAAGGGTGAAAAGAATAAAATGGTCAAAAAAAAAAGTGAAAGAAATGAACCCCAAACAAAAATAGACCAGAAAATTGTGCAAGTCTAAATGCCACTACTATTTCATTTTTTGTAATAAACAAAATTGTGTGCAGCTTGTCAAACTTTTGCCACAATTTATGAAGAGTCAAACTGTTTAAACTTGACTCATTCATTTTTCAATTTCATGTTGTAAAATAGAGAATAAATATCTGACCAAACAGTTTAATCTTGGCAGATAAGTAGATAGGTAGAGTTAATAAAAGGTGCTCAACAATTTAATCTGAGCCCTTGGATGTAATAAGTGTAGACTTAGATAGGTTGCCATGTATAAGAAAACAAGATTGATAAGGGTTTGATAGTCTAAGTGCACCCTAATAAAGAAGACAAAATGGTAGGGTAAAGTAAGTAGGGTAGGTAGATGTTGTTGCATGATTGCATGTAGTGAATGATGGTTCTAAATGTGTTCAATTTTATTTTCATCACAAAGTGCAAAGGCAATTACTACATTGGAAGAAATTCACAGCAGAGCAAAGTCAAATTATTAACTTTCCCTCTCATTTTCCCTAAACATTTTACTAATTTCCCCAAGCACTAAGGTATTTGAAGATTAAAAGGTCTCAAGGCATTTCCTTGACTTTTGGAGGGACCGGACCCTTGGCCCGATAATTGAAAAGACCTAAGTACTTGAAAACATTCATTATCACACTCATTCATTTTTCCCTAAGTAAAATCCCATTTTACTTAGGAAAATCCTTCAATATTTCATGAAAAGCCCTCAAAATCACTTTTTATTCTAAGTCTAAGTGATGGAAGTATAATAATGCTATTTACTCTTTAAATCTCACTTTCTTGGTTATATTTAAGTATTTTGAGTTTACATTGTCCCTTGTCATATTAACTCCCTATGAAAATCACCTTGTCTTATTATATTTAACTCCTTTTTTATAATATCCCAAAACCATATATTATACTTTTTAGCCAAAGTATTTAACCCCCATGCATTCAAATAAAAACCCACATTATATGCCCTTTGGCTAAAAAATAACATTAATTCTATTTCCGCCCCTATGGTAAAAAAGTCACATTGATTTAATTACCATATATTAAAAAATATATGAAAAAGGTTTAAACATATGAATATATGTTTGAAATAAAAATAAATCCAAAGTTTAATTGAAATCAAACCTTGAAATAATTCATCCCCGCGCCATTTAATGTTTCCCGATAATTTTTCATATGGGATTAATTAATCCTTAAGATTAATTAATAACCAACGTCCACCAATAAAAAACCTCCCGAAATGATTAATTAACCATTAATTCATGTCGGCCCCACTCGTTAAACTTCCCGCCATCTCCTTGTCCCATCAACCGTTAGATTACCCCCTCTAAGATCAATGACTCCCATTGATTCCGCTATGCATCCCCTATACGAGCGTTAACACGTGAAATAAAAGTGGTTTGTGAATAGTGCCATGGCTACGTGTCAAACTTTCTATCGATTCGTTGCCTCCCCGTCCAAAACAGAGTTTCCGCATAAATGGTGTGGAATAAACCATTTACCACCTCCACTGTTCCCCGTGACTCATCCATCGTACAGGATGATGTCATTCATTAAATTAATAAAATTCGCCCTGATTGACTTTGCCAATAAAAAAAAACATTCACGTCTTTTTCATCATTTTGTACGCCAGTGAAAGAAAACACCTTCTGCACAGAAAGATTCAAAATTCAAATTTGTGAAGTCCACTTACCTTATCTTTTCGAAGAAGATTGCAGACAAGTCTCTTAAAAGATTATCTACCTTAGCCAGCACCTATCCAAACGTTGTTTTCTCCAAAAACAGGTATTTACCCTAAATTCAAATTGAACTCTGTTGAAATCTCGGCTTTCCTTTTTCCTTCACTGAAACAGAGTTAGAATTAATTACTAGTTCATTCCGTGACCCCGAGAGATGTAATTGAATTACTAAATCTGCAAATTGACCTGTTTCTCCAGTGAATTTACTCAATTCCTCACCATTAGCCAAATTCCATTTTGAATCCACAGGAACCAAAATGGAAGCTCCTGTGGCTTTAAACATCGCCCCATTGAACGCCCCTCATAGAGACCTGGATTACTTAGCATTAGTCAATAGGGATTTCCAAATCAAAGACTTAGTTTTCAGCGAAATCCCCCTTCGA
Organism: Pinus albicaulis; assembly: GCA_034641835.2. Taxonomy (NCBI): domain Eukaryota; kingdom Viridiplantae; phylum Streptophyta; class Pinopsida; order Pinales; family Pinaceae; genus Pinus; species Pinus albicaulis. The sequence continues at coordinate 1,185,180,752 of CM076570.1, forward strand.
ATTCATTGTCACTGCAAAGATAATTATTTGAATGGCTTGGACGTTATTGGGTTATGGGAATCTAATTTCCCGAGATACCTTTTACCCTCAGTCTATATATTCCCTCAAATTATCCATTATTGCCATACTAATTATGATCCAATTCAGAGAGCAGTTTTATCCCCAAACTAGAATGTCCTTTTCCCTACTACTGCTCAGTCTATCAATGATATGCTCCATTTTGAACCTGCTCAAGCCTTGACTCCCCTATCCATAGGAGATATGCTTAAGAAATCTGCCAATTTATCTCATGAAGAGTTAAACCTTCAACGAGGCCAGTATCATTCCACCAGTTTGTATAAAAAAGTCGAGAGAGATTAGAATGATGAAATGTGCACGATTGAATGGTAAGTGAAATGAAGTTACGGATAGTAAAGCATAACGATTAAAGAGTATCGGTGGTTAAAGTGTGTCGAGTAAAAAACGGTGAGATTAAAATGAAGTTACGAGAGCGATCAAAGGTAAACGATGCAAAAGTAAATAAAAAAGGCATTAAAATGGTAAAAAGAGATGAAAATACTTTCACCAATGTTGAAGTTTGTCTAAAGTGAAAGTAAAACGATTAAAGAACAAAAAAGTGAAAAGATGAAAAACACGACAAGAAGGAACATTTTTGCAGAGAGTACATGTTTTAGTCATTTTTTTGGAAACTATTGCGATCAATCCAAGATGAATTTTGCAAAACTGAAGGATTTTTATGTTCTTAAAGAGGACCATCTACAAAAACTCTCTCACTTTTCCTGCATGACTATTATGGTTTTGGAAATATTAAACAATGTTGGAAAGCATTTTTTGCAGAAAATTCCAATTAAGTCATCATTTTGCGGAAGATAATATTGTGGCCAATTCGTAATACATCATACCAAACTGAAGAGTTTGTGTTCCTAAGAAGAACCATCTACAAAAACCTATCTCAATTTTTTCACAGTGATTTCCGATTGAGAGATACATGCACATATTTACAGGCTATTTTTCAAACTACCTTAAAACTATGTTTTACTATGTTTAGCGAAACCTATTATTGCACGGAGATGGAGAGAATTTTAGGAAAGTGAAAGAGTTTCTCTCAAAAACATATTGATCCAAAATAACCTCTTTCACTTTTTACATATATATTACGGATGGAGAAATAAAAAGATATCATTGGACCCCAAGTTTGCAGAATTGTTGGAGCGAGTACGAAAGAAAGCGATTGATGACTTGGATGCCTCATCATCAATGAGTTGGATCTGAAATTCGAATTCTCTATTTGTCATCACCTATCCATACAAAATAGTGCCAAATAGATGCATTAGTTTGAGTGTCCTTTACTTAAGTTCTATTTATGTAAAATAGTTGGAGAGATTTGTGAACCAATTTTGATATTTTTTTCAAAGATATTTAGTTTAGAATTTGTTATAAATACTTCACTCTTGGAGAAGTATTTTGGGTAAATTCTACTACTTTGCTACTTAACATTGATCTTTTGGAATAAAAGTGCTTTGGAGAAACTTTTTTTGGCTTGTGGATGATGATTTGAAGCTCAAGACTTTTACTTGGGGGATTAATAATAAGTATAGTTCAATAAGTCCTTTTCTATCCTATGTTTTAAGTTTATGTCTGTTTATAATATCCCTTGTTCCATTTACGAATAATTGACATAAAAGAATAAGTGAAGTTTACTTAAGTGTACTCTTGATTTCAATTGTGATTATTCTAAATGTTTTCTTCTAAGCGATTTATAACCAACGAATTCTTAATTGCTCTTGTTTCGTTGGTTTAAACATTTTTGATTACTATAGTAAAGAATTGTTATTGCTCTTTATTTGTAATCATTCATTTCTTTCTTTGAACATGTTGAAAGATTCTTAATTGCCTTTCATCCCTTCAAAATCCATTCCATTCCCAGCACAATTTCTAAAATTGTTCTATAGTGACCTCATCTTGCCTGTGAAAGCCATCTTGTGTACGAAATATTAATCCGGTAAAGCCATCCTTTCGACTCCATAGCCCAATGGCTTTGAAAATATTCAACCTTGCCCTTGGTTGGCGGATTCCACCATTCAAATTCAAACAAAATTCTTGGACTTATAACTAGCCTAAAAATTTCTAAGAACAAAGCTAAATTTTAAAGAGAGCCCTCTTGTGGATACGGATTGGCTGGGTCTGTATCGAAGGTTGGTTGTGGTTACCTCGGGTTTTACTTTCCTTTTCCACAACTTCAAGGAAAACACGAGTGATAACACATTCCTTGTATAGGAATGAGTACATTCCCTTGTGGAATAGGTCCTCCCTGGTTGAGAGGAAGATAGACATCATTTTGGTCTTGACTAGGAAGACAAAATGGAGGATTAGGTAATCATATAGCATACGATACTCTTTTAGAATGAGATAGGGCATTCAAGATAAGAGTAGTCATGGACCAATATTCTTTGAGTGCTAGCTACGAAATAGTCCAAGAAGGTCATACTACGGGAACACCAGAGTATGTACCTTGGAGAGACATTGACGAGGGTGTATAAGTCACATGTTTACTTAACATTGTAGCCCATTGTTTCGTTTGGGAATGGGGTTGTTATTCAAGGCCTTGCACTAGGGCAATGCTAGTTGATATGATTCTATACGGATGTGATTACCAATTTGATTCTTCTTATGATATTCTTCGGATTGAAAGTAACCATGTACCATTATGAATACCTCACATAGTTAGAGGAGTGTTGGAAAGTGTAACTAGGACCGAGTCTTCATAATGAATATGTAATTATGAATTTATGTAATAAAGAAGACAAAGATAATAAAATATGTTTGTATATACTTGCTTCATGGGTTTCATGAGTAAGAAGTTTTATTATAGGTCAAAGACTTCTTCTTAATGTCTTTAGGGATTTGTCTTCATGGAGTCATGTTACACTTGTGATAGAACAAATTGATGATACATATGCTCGAAGACCTTGTCCTTGGCTCCTTGAAGGCAACTCGAAGATGTTGGAGATACTCCTCGTAAATTCAGCTTGGAGAAGATGCGGAAAGGTTCGCTCAAAATGTGTCACAACGGTTCAACGATGAGTCTAGGATAATTATGGGGACAAAGCATTTATAAATAGCCCGGTGACTTTGCATCGTCACAAAAGTTTAGTTTGGATGTCTACTGATATTTTCGGATTGGTACGAGGTGAAAAAGTGCGAGATACGATGCACGTAGAAAAGAAGTGTTACGGTGAAGTTAAGGAGTTGTAACTCGGCAAAGATCAATTACGTAATAAAATGTGAAGAATTTGTTTTGGTATGTATGGATAAGGCTAATATTTGTTTTTTATATGCTCAAATAACTTCAAGAAAACCAAGGATGGTTTCGGAAGTGGCAATGCGATGCGAAGTATAAAAGAGATTATATGCAAGGAAGAAATGCTGCGTGGCTACAAGGTTCAATATGAAGGTCTCACATACCTTAGATAAGGGTTGGTAATACCACAGAAGGAGATTACTACAGTGTGATCTTGGGTTATAGAGAACCATATGTATCTTTGTGTTGAACTAAATATAACCCGGAAATAGAACAAAAGTGATTATTTTTGCAGAGAATAATACATCTAGGGATCTTGGACTTGGGTGCATAAAGAGTATCTCCGGAAATTTGAAGCTAAAGGCTAGGGTAAAGGTCTCCCTAGTAATGGTGTAGAACAATGCAAAAAGAAAATATAAGGAGAAAAGAAGAGCAATAATGAGGTTTTGAAGCATATAAAATCCATGAGGTCTAAGATGTGGTAATGGTACTTGTCGATAGGAGATCTATAAGAAAAATTACTTGTGGTTTTTCCTCTCCGAAGAGGGAAACTTTTGTACTGGCTTGAAAAGCCTAAATCTTGTGTCTCTTGTGTTTTGATAATTGACTTGATGAAAGACATAATAAGCTAATAAAGAGAAGATATAAGTAAGAGAAATAAGTTCACAAGTGATTGTCAAGTGAAATTGGATGGCTTCTGCCCTACCAAATTCTCAACACTGTGCCCTTTGTACTTCATCACTAGCAACATGTTCGGTCTTTTTCTTCTAATTTATGAAGAATGTGGATGGATGAGAAGCACTAAAGTATGGGTGTATTTCAATCCCTCTAGGTGTGCTACCACCACTTGATGTTTCCTTTCCATACTCACGATAGCTGGTATCGGAACAATGGCTTCCTCCACTTCACCTTCATGTTCCATGTACTTCTCACCCATGTGTGTCCACAGATACATAGATGTCACTTTTAATACCAAATTAGAATTTTGGATGTTAGAGGGTGAGATGAATGGTGTATTTATGCTTTGGACTTGCTTGCCTCTTAGTTATTTTTAATTTCAATTGATGGCCATGTGTGTAGCGTGAATTGAGCCTCGAGCCTCTCTTTTTATAATTAAATACGAACACTCATATGAGAACTAAACGCAATTATGGTTTATGAAAAACTCATTTTTGAGTCGCTTGTGTTTTTATCAAAAAGAAATTGAAAATATGATGTTTGTTCATTAAATAGCTACTGTAAAAATATATTCTCCAAAAGGAAACCGAATGGCCTTTGTGTTTATAACAAAATATCGACGAGTGCCATCCAAACTTGTGGAATTTAACCATGTGTTTGAAATTTTTTTAATCTTTGAGCTTTAGCTCGACCAGATTAATGTTTATAACAATATACAATTCAAATCAAATAGAAGAGAAAGAATATGCTTGATGTTGTGATGTCCGACCAAACTATAGGTCACTTGTATCTAAGCTTCTATGGGGTGTCCAATAATGTCCATTTGATGTTGGGCAATAAGTTCAAATGTGTGGTAAGTCGACACAGTCCAATATCCATGGTGGGTGCATAAAATCAAAAACCAACTTCTGCTTATCAAAGAATGAGGTGATCTTTGAGCTGATTTTGGTCTCTCGAAAGAATAAACCTCGTGCCATCAGCATCTCCATCAAATGAGTACTCAAAAGTGGGTTGTTTAGTGGTTTCTATATTTTTAACATAGATGTCGATATCCTGTGTAACTCATTCAACTCCTTTACCTTTCTGTCTCATATGTGCCATTGGAGAGTACGATCTACAAACGAGCACAATCTGTTGTCGAACTCCATTCTTGTCTTTGTGTTCTAGCTTGGTTGTTTAACATACACTTCTTCACTACGAAGTGAATATCATACCCCTTATCCTGTGATGGGATACTAAAATCAAGTTCATACCTAATCACGGCACATGCAATACATACGTAGCGCTTGCTCCTAGTCCTACGAAAATCTATGGCACCTCTCCCTACTAGATTACATTTCATTTGTGATATTATGGAAATCCATCTTTGTTGTTCCTTATAGCTAGAGAAATATTCTCTAACCCCTATCATATGAGATGATGTCCCTATCTATATACTAGACACCTTGTGAAGTTGATCTTAACAATGAAAATTCTTCCTCAAACATGGAAGACAAATCTGAAGCCTCTGAATGTCAGTTCACGTAATTATCTTTGAAAGAATTTAGAGTGTGCTATTCTTCTTTCACCGACGTTGGATTTTTCTCTGCAAGCTATGCAAAAGCCCTCTACATCGTGAAGATGCTTAACAAAATATATGAGTTTCTCCCTCCACCTCGAAATCACTTGATTTGGAAAATCAATTCTTTTTTATTTTGAAAAATCAAGTTCCCTCGAGTGACTCGGCCTCCTGAAGAATTACGGCTTCCTTGGGGTTGGGCCTATTTCTCTTCTTGAACAATGAAATTTCTTTTTTCTCCCCGATCTCTGCGGCTAATCAATTGCACTGCGAAACCATGTGAATTTTTATCCATCGAAACAATGGAAATTATCCTTCTAACTATAAATTTAATTGTACGGTATATTTTCTATGGAAAACGACGAATAAAATCACAACTGCAATTTTCACCATAAAAAATAATACCAAAAATAAAATATAAAAAATGAGAAATTCGTAAGCACATACATAAGAATTTTTAACACAATTATTTTTTGCACAATTTTAGGAAAAACCCGATGCGGAAAAACCTAGTACGATGAATGAGGGTTTTGTTATTATTCTTCGGTAGCAATTTTGATACAATAATTTAGAACCTCAATTGGAAATCTAATTTGAGAAAATACTAAAAAAATTATTGAGAGAATTTTCTCTCTTACGACTAATTTTCCTCCAAAATTACCTCCCCTAGCCTGCGTGACTGGCGGGAAAATTTGAGCGGGAAAATTGTCTTGAAGTTAAAAAGTTGGCGAATCTCACTAGTCCTAATATGAAAAATATAAAAATTTGATCGTTGTGTTTGTAGGTTATTCAAATTTATAATGATATTATGTATCTTGTCGATATAATGTCGGTGGGTTTATTAAAATAATTTTATATTGTAAAATTTGGGCGAATCATTTTTATAAAAAAATGGAATTTGGCGAATCTTTTTTTAAACCATGGAAAATTAGCCCACCTGCGAATATTAGCTAAAATTTTCCATGGCATTGAGCCTCTGTGTCCTGCTCTGCTTAGGTGCATCGCAGTTCTGTCAAATTTCGACCTTCCTTCCTTTTCCTCTTCTGGTGAGAATACTTCCTCACGGAATGTTGCTACCCTCCTCTTCCACTTGATACTCACCCTATACCTCTATATTCTCTTGTTGAATTACGCGCCACTAAGAAAATTGAACTACAGGCAGCAGGTATCACAGCATTTGTGTTCTCCATCATCATATTGATCTCCTCTTATAATCATTGGGCTGTGACGAAAGTTAAAAAACTTAATCGACGGCTAGGATCACCTATGGATGAATTCGTGTGAGTTTGAGACTAACTACTCACCTTATGTCGAATTAGCATCTTGATTGATTAACCATATTCCCTAGTTTAGACTTGGAAATATTTTAAAAAATAGTTAATAATCTAATTGAGACACTTCTAGAAATTTCGAGGAAACAATTTTTTGGGTTTTAGATACTCATGTGTATTCTGTCTCTTTCAAATTTGTTGGCTAGAGCTTGTCTTAAATGCTAAAAAATACTTTCTTGTTATTATTGATAACATCTGCTTCTGAAAACAGAAAGTTCATCATTAGTAATCAAAGCAAGCTGAGATGGTGAAATCGACATACTGTAGGAGGTTTTCTTTCTGTGTAGGTATTCTTAGTTTTGATTTCAGATTTTCAACAATTTCTCGAGTGTCTTCAACATCTACAACGTTTTTGTCCTCGGCTTCTTCTTGCTTCCATGTGTCTATATATGGATTTTCAGTCTCAAAGTGAATTTTTGATTTGGTGTTTGTTCTTGTTTTTGTTCTGTTTAAAACATTTTTAGCATGAACTTATTTAATAGAGAAAGATTCATCAAATATCACATCATTGTTGAGCTAGAATCATGATTTCGTTAGACCAAAACCCGCGAGATGTTAGTCAGCGATCGCATCATCAAAGATAAGGATCCATGAGAGACAATTAGTTCATGTCACGAAACACGAAGTGTTGGTTTATCCATTCCAACAATATTGCCCCTAGCATGGTAGGTGTGTATAAAACTCGTGATCTACGCTTTGATACCAACTCTTTCTTGTGCTTCATAGCGAAAATATACAGTTTAGCCATATAGATCTCTTCTTTCAAAATTTCTCCATGTAGGAATGTTGTCTTCATATCCATTTGTTCTGCCTAAAAAATCAAAATCTATAGCAATATATAAAAAATAAATCCAATAGAAGCTAACTTTGGAGCGAGGAAAAAAAATCACCAATATAAATTATATTCTTTGGGAATAACCTTTTCTATAACGAGGTTTTGTGTTCTCATATTTTCCTTCTACATTGGTCCTTCTTAAACACCATTTGCTCCCAATGGGTTTTTCTTCCAACAGTAACTCACTATATCCCAAGCCTAATTTTACGCTCCAGTGCTTCCATTTCTGTTATTATGACCTTTTCAAAGTTTCATCCTTTGAATCCACTACCTCTCTAACGGGTTTAGGATCATCATTAGTAATAAACAAAGCAAAATTTTGAATGAAAATCGAATTGGAGTATACATTTCTAGCTGTTATCTCCAGCTGAGTCTTCAAAGACGAGTATGTGGTTCTTTCTGTTCTGATTCATCTTCTTTAGGGTAGGGTGTCATCCTTTAGTTCAAATTCTATTTTTCTTTGGTTCTTTCTCCTTGGCAAAGGACTTCATGTTTGATAACACTAACTACTTCTAAATGCCACATCTCGATTGTACTGGCTTATTCTTTGTTTCTTGGTTACAAATCTTGTAACCTTTTAAACCATATTTCTTTTGTAATTTATTTTTACACCCTCACAATAATTTGTAAATTTCCCGCTTTTAATTTAAAAAAGGTGAAAAAAAACAAAAAATAATGAAAAATCAAAAAATCAAAAAGAAAGAAATAGAAAAATAAAAAAGAAATCAAGAAAAGAAAAAATATAGTATTTTTACCCTTAGAATAAAAGCAGGCACATTGAAATTTCGTTCATCATGTTTTATTAGACATTTTAAATAATTGTTTGTCAAATAAATATTGTATTTGAAATATTGATTTGCCAATGTTCGCACGAAGAATTAACATTCATGCAAACTTTTCAATGGCTAAGATAAGAGCGCACCAAGATCAATGGTGTACGATGTGATTGATGGGACCCCTTGCATTCTGAAAGTTAATGGAGGAGGGGCTCCACAAAGTGGTATTCCCCAATCCCGCATTTTTTATACATATACTTGCTCCTTGTGCATTGCGGGGACCCCTTTGACTTGAAATCACAAACCACCATCACCCTCCCCCAAATCGCTTATCACTCTCTACCATTGTTCCCACCATTCTCACTCTCCGCCAACCTTCCGCCATGTTTATTCTCGGCCATCTCTCATCATTCTCACCCTCCGTAACCATCGCCATGCCATCATTTATTTCTCCAATAAACTTTCAATTGCATTAAATATCTTTACGCCATTAACGATTAATCCAATAAAAATCCATTTATGATCGCCATGATAAAGTTGTTATCCTCGCCAATATTAAATTCTTTTACCATTCCCACCCTGCAACCAAACCTCTCAGAGCATGGTATCGAAAGAGAATTCTAGCAACCAACAACCTTCAATCATTTTCACTCCGGGTAAATTTTCAAATTTCTATCAGTAATTTTATTTTTCCCAAATGGCCACCCGTAAAGGAAAAATCTAAAATATCTGTAGAGAATCCTATGTTGCCCCCAATAATCAATTTAGATGAATTTCCACTTGTCGATACTCATTGCAATATTTACGAAAGCAATTGTGAATTCAATTTTGTGCGAACATCACAATTGGGCATTTCAAAGTATGATGGCGCCTGAGTGATAAATTTTCTTTACGGGAAATTGTTACTTCCTCAATTTTGTCTTTCCTCGGACACACCATTTTTCTAGAATTTTTGTCACCTATGTGTGGAGCTCGATACCTTCCTAGTCAAAGAGTTGTAACCGCCCAAAATAATGAGACTATGTTTTCCATAACTTCAAGGTGAATTTGTTAGGCCCCTGCGATCTAAATCCTCAGGGACTCCCTTCACCTCTTTCCATAAATGCCCTTATCGAGATTTATCCCGAGAAGCTTTTATTTTTCGAGAGAGGGTGCATATTTTTTGAGTCTTTCCTACAAGAAAATTCAAAATTTCCTCAAAACCAACCCACCCTATCCCTTTGCAATGTTTTACGAGATGTCTAGGCAAGTTATTTTCTGCTATGGTATCTTGTACATTAGGATATCCAAATGATTTGTGGGTAGATGAGGTAATTTTAAGGTTCTTATTAGTTTTTTCATCTGGTAAGTACTAAGAAGCCCTCTATTGTGTTCAATTTCTGTCGGTTAATTCATGACTAATTCTTACGATTCGGTGTTGAAAGATCATTCAAGAACCGGTGAATTTTGGTTTATTTATTTTTGTATCAGTCAAATCGAGGGACGAGTTCAAGTTTCCTCTACAAAAGTTAGATCTTGAAAGGGAAACCATGATCGGTGATTCATTGGACCTCATTAGTGAGGAAAACCTTCGACGAGTTCTCTTTCGGTGCGGTTCCAAAATTCTACATAGATCAAAGAATTCTACACATGAGAGTGAGCACTCCAAAGTTGGGCGGTATCTATGCCGAGAATTTTACGGAAATCGAGAATCTATGGTTGTGGGTTGCACCTTGAAAATTACCGGTGTTCCTCCCTGACCCGGCCATTGAGTGGAGACACGATGATTATGTGAGAACTACATGCCCAAGGATTAACGAGAGGACACGTGTGCCATCGGATATCATCGATTCGACGGAGTTTTTAAACTCTACTTCTTCTTCTGTATCATTTTCTTCTTGATCTTGATTCCGCGAGGCCTTGAGGATATTGTATAAATATCACTTGCATGATGAATTCATGTAACCGAGGCCCTGGGATGTTGGGACTTGATCGGCAAGTGAGTACACCTTGGAGTGTTTTTTTACTTGGTTAATTATTCCTTCTTTTTTAGCGAATAATTTTTCTAGCTTTTTCACTCATTGCATTACCCCAAAGCGGGAGTGGCTTGATTGAGCCCTAACGCATATTAGTGTATGTAATTAGTATATTCTTGGTGCTAGGTCATCTGCGAAATTTCATGGAGATTTGACTAGGTAAAGTAGGATTTTTTAATAATTAAAAATTTCACTTAAAGCAGAGTTTTTTAATTAATTTCTATGTAATGATGTAAATAAGTGGCCTTAGGAAATGTCGGGGGGCGTGTGACTATAAAGAAATCATCCTTAGAGACCCAAAATTGTTCTAGGACCCACTTTGAGGGTCAAAAAATGACTTATCGTCCCCCAAGCGGGATTTTCCTAATGTGAGTGGCAAAAAATGAGAAAACATTAATAATTGGAAAAATTTAGAGAAAATTTTCCAAAGGTGGAAACAAGTCAAATTTTGACATGGAAATTATGTGGAGAGAGCAAAGGGTGATATGGCACCTATGTGAGGCCCACCACATAAGGTACAATTGAAATCAGAAATCAAGTGCCGAATGACCAAGTCAAAATTGGTCCCACGTTGCGCTATCACGTAATGCCTAAGGATTAATGATTTAATTAATTCAACTTATCGAAAATATGTGGTACATTTGAAAAAATTTAAAGAGGGACAAAATGTAACATGGCAGCCACTTCATCACCATGAGTTAGTGGGCCAAGTCAAACATAATTCAACCGAGGAAACATTAAGATATTACGTATGGTAAGGCTTGCTTTGATTTAAATATGGAGAAATTAAATTATGAAGTTGAAAGTGGACGAGAAAGTCCAAAGAAATTAAAGTGGGATACATTAAAATAATTCCAACTCAAGGGGACAAGCAAGGTGACATGGCAAACCTTGTCCCCCACTTTGTCATATGTATATCCCTTTGATTCAAAAGTGCAACATACATCAGATTTTGGTATATATTGGTTATGAATTTGGTGTCAAATTGATTTGAGGACAACAGCACTTATGGTAAACCTTGTCTGTCCTCCTACATGTGATCCACTACTATTGATGGAATATCCTTTTTCTACCACATGATAGCACTCGAAAATAATATCATACATAGCAAATTGTGAGCTCATATTATGCTGATTTGGAAAGGCGTTGTTTTATTTCGATTGGTAGGGTTGTATGTTAGAGTTTGTCCCCACAAAATCGATCCAAGAGATACATGTTTGTTGAGTTCATACGCAGCCTTTGTTAGCAGTCTACACGCGATGGGTAAACCAACCCATGCGCATATTTAACAACAATTCAATTCAATTGATACGCACATGTTTATTAGAGCATCTACGCACAATATACTTCATGATCCATGCGGTCACCTACGGCAAGCATGCGGAAGATAATTTGATTGAATTGGAGGTGGCGGTTGTTGGGGTCTGATGGAGTTTATGACCGTCATCTTCGGCTGGCGATTTATAGTGCCACTTGTGCCTGGAATCGTTTTTGCATTGAGATAATCTCCTTCTCCACTTGTCATTTGATCTTTCATTGGGATTTTCTCTCATAGTTCTATTTAAATGAGCCTTGGGCTCTCATTGTATTCATTGTTTACTAGCTATTGTGCTTGCGGAAGCCTTCTTTCTTGTACACTTTCAAAATTATCGATAAAGAATTTGGGGGTCCCATTCATAGGTGTTCTTCCTTTGAGCTTGGTGCATTTGGAGCTATTGGTATAATATTTTCTATTCTTTGAGTTGTTCTAATTTTCCAAGTATTCTTGAATTTTCTAGTGCTGCAGCTTCCTTGTATTAGCATTTGATTTGAAAGTAGGCCCTGGGGTTGAAAGTTCTGGTTGTTTTCAAATAAATTTACGGAAGTTTTCAATTCACTTTGTTTGTATCTAAGTACATGGACTAATTTTTAGCAGGTATTGTGAAAAATTTTTTTTGGATCAAGCATGAGGGGAAGTCTTTGGGAGACTGACCCTCTCTTAGAAGCACCTTCAAATGAACTCTCGTTTTTATTTGGTTTTCATTGTTTATCTTACGAAAAAGTGTCTTACGAGGATTCGTTTTTGGACATAGTTTGTATGCATGCAATAATTTAAAAATATTTTACTTTTCATTGTGCGTGGGTGGATCATATTTTTCTATTTAAAGAGCTTAAGCATGACTGTAGACAAAGAGAGGAGAAGTTTACTCATCCTCTTTGTTAAACCCTTTTGTAAAATGTTGTGCAATATTTTGTAATTTTATCTGTCTAATATTTGATAGGTTTTTGTAGCCCTCTTCACAGGAACATTTTTCTTGTAGTGACTTGAGTAGAAAACTACAGAAATTACTAACAAGTTGTTGTAGGACCCTTGGGCTACGAATTTCAAATGAGAATATAACTCTCTTCTTTGGTTGTGGGCATAGAGAGCAACCTCTCTGTGTAAAGTACGAATTCTTTTTGAGTTTTTAGAAATTCTCATCGAAGAAAATTCTAAGACCTCAGTTTCATTTGTAAAGCTTTATTTGAGCTTGTGAGGGCTTCATGGTCTCTTACCTCGACATTAATAATTTTTTTTATTTTGGGAGCGTCGGTTTTACCCATTAGCTCTCAATCTCATTTTTGGAGAGGACTTGTGGTGTGATTTGTTGATCTGTTAAATTTCATGCATCTCATTTAATTACTCAGTTAACATCATGTGTTCATTCATTCATAAATATTCACTTTGATTTGCTACAAGTTTAAGAGCATTTACTTTCATAGAAAATTCATATTTTTTTATATGCAAGCATCTTTACTTGAGTTTATTTAGCTTGAAATCATACTTCAAAATTTCTTATGCTTCACCATTGAGCACACTCTACAATATTAAGTTTGATGCATCAAGTAAAACTACATTTATTTCATGACAAACAAATATATTTCAAGTTGAAGTTGAATTTTTCATTTTAATTTACTTTTAGATCTTACATGCTAAGCATCACCAAAATTACCTCAACTTAAGTTGGTTGAATAGAAGTTTTAGGACCTCTACCTCTATGGAATCCTCGCACAGCAGGATCGAAATATTTGGGTGAGGGGGAAGTCGAGGATTAGGTTCAGTTGTAACCTTGCTTTAGAACTAATTAATAAAATAAACCCAAAGGCACTATCTCATCACATTTACTTGCAAATTTCTCAAATTTTTTGCTATCTTGATGGTTTAAAGATTCACATGCAAATATTATCTCCAGAAGCACTTTGGATAAAGCATTTTAATTCCTTAAATTTTGCAACAAGTTTAATTCTATAGTACTTGGAAATTTGCTTAATTTTGGAACTTCATTGCATGTTGTCATTTTAATGATCATTATGCTTATGGATGATTGATATATCTTGTTTCATTGGCAAATACCCTTATTTGGTGTTGCAAATTTAATTGCATGTTGTTATATTGGTCTAACATTTGAGTTTTTCTATCATGTCATTTTACATTCTCCAAAGTAGAACACTAATTCTTACACGATATCTTGTGCTAACGAGTATTTTGTTTTCCATTTAACTTGAGTTCTGTGTTCTCATATCTTTGAGCATTTATTTTACTTTTGAGCACGTTATTTGTTAAAACCTTTGGTTACGTAATTACATCATTATTTCAAAGTTGCTCATAAATGTTCATGAATCTTCAAAAGCAATCCAATTTCACTCTAATGTTCTCCTAGAAACTAAAATATTTAACTTATTTTTTCATTTAAGGATCACGCAGCTAACCTAGGAGATAGCTTAAACGGAGAGAGTCGGGGAATAGGTGACAACCCCCTTCTCTTGGGTTCCTTGCCACCAACCACACATGTGGGGTTGAAGGCTTTTCCGCTACTTATGAGGTAGGTGTAGGCGACAGCGATAACACCCCCAATGATCATTTTTTTGCATTAGAGTATATTAGATAGACTGATGAACATGGATGATGTTCATTTGTTTCAGAAGCAAAATAAGCCCAAATTTAAACTTAAAGGCACAAGTTGGCCCATTCATAGTCAATAGTAGAGCTGCGGAAAAATGAAGTTAATCATTGTTTGATAATTCGACATAAAGTTTAGATTGAGTTTCACTAAGTCATACGATCCTTTGGGAGTAATATCATCAATGAGAGTTAGACAAAAAAGTCTGTACCATATGTACATATTGACAAAATCTAGAAAAATTGAATAGTATGCAAACAAAGAAGAATGGGAAGAGAACACATTGTAGGATAATTTGAGGATAGTTTTCTAGTCAAACAACATTGGAAACTCCCGGAGCTCGAAAGATAAAGAATTGAAAAAGACCAAGACAAAATGCATATCTCCAACAAAGGGATCGAGGGTTGCGAGAAGACAACATTTAAAGTTTTTAAGAAGAAAATCTATGAATGTTGATGAAGAATCATCGAAAAGTTCAAACTTATAAAGAGCCTACTATGTCATACTTTCGGGAAGAGTGTGCATTTTCATTACAGAAAAATTGAATAAAGCTACCATGAGTTCTCCTTCTTCTCCTACTATTCTGAAAACCAGAGAATTTTTGGAAACTTTTTGGAGATGAACAAGAAAAATGAGGCATTAAAACCTCAACATATGCGAAAGTTCTGAAAATAGTCTTCACAACTTCGAGACTAGATTACTTTTTTCCTTAGATAGTGAAAGAGAACAATTCTGTTAGAATTTTTGGAACCAAATGTCCTTGTGCCTAAAACTATTGAAAATTACAAAACCTACTCGTATTTTCATTTGATACTAAATAGATACATCAACCAATTGACTAGATTTATCTTCATAAACAAGTTGGAGAAATGATCTACACATCCTTGACAAGTTCTTCCATGGCAACATCCAAGCTACGAAGGCATCTATGAACAATATTCATTCTCGATGAAGCTAGAAAATATGTCTTCTCTAGCTAAGGATACTAAGATTAACGATTAGAAGAGTTGGTTTTGAAATTGGGATTGGATCCTAAATATGTTAAGGCAACTAAAGAAATAATTAAAAGTAGAAATGTAGACATTCAAGCATTGAGGAAACAGTTGAAAAATTTACGACAAAGAGGACACCTCAAGCACAAGAAGTGAGGTCAGTTGGAGAAAGAAAAGGAAAAATATGCTTTGAATTATTGTGGAACTATAATGTACTGATTCGAGAAGATGGAGGCGAGAGATGGAGAAATTGATAAAGGAAGAAAACTTCAAATTAACACGGAGAGTAGTGACATCCACGATAGCCGGTGTCAACGATGAGAAACGAGTCTACAAGCCCAGGAATCCGATAAAACAATTATCAAAAAGCTATGGGATCTATCATATATGGATAGGGAGATTGAGAGGGCGATAACTCGGTTGGAGAAGATCCGGGATAATAAAATAAAAGTTTTATAATACATTCATTTTCGGAAGTACAAAAAAACTTTACTAGATTAACTAAGCAACTTGAAAAAAATGTGAAAATGAATCGTTAATAGCCCGGACATTATCTGAAAGCTAAATAAAAAATATGGATTGATATTAATTCAACCATAACGGAACTCTCAACATCTATTGAAATCATTTTTGTGAACGAGGAGGAACTAGTGACGAGATCAAAAGGAAAGACCATCACAAAAATCAAAGAAGATTTAGATCACAAGCCATGAGAAATAACTAAAATAATTAAAGTATTGAATTCTAAAACAAAGGAAGAAGCTTTGGAGGAGTTGGGAATTGAAGACAGAGACGGATACAATCCCTAGAAGTAAGAAATGTTTTTTGATAAAAAAAAATGATGTTATATTTATAGAATAAATGTCAACACTTGAAGTAGTAGTACAAGTCAAAAAGTTTCATAGAAATTTTAATGTTTTACGCTAGGAAGGACTTCCAACTCTAATAGATTCTAGTGGCTAATTGATTCCACTAGAAACATATCAACATAGATTGCATGAGATAACAACAAATAGAACAAATTTTTCCAAAGGCAAAGGGATCATTAGTGGCAAAGCATTCATTGAAGGCCTAGAATATGATCTTTTTATCCAACATGAAATTCAACATGCATCCATTAGTAGACTAACTTTTTAGAAAAGATATACGAGAGGTGGATGAAGCATATAGAAAAGTAACAAAGTTTTCTATTACGAGATGATAAAAGATGGGATAAATTACTCAAACTCATGAGTAAAACAAAATCCGAAATTTCAACAACCGATTGTAGTGAAAAGGAGCGAAACAACGAGGTAATAGGATCATAAAGTAGAGAATTCGAGTTTAAAAGTAGCGAGTCATCGAAACAACACCCTCAAAATTTTGTGTTGATTACTCCAAAATCTGGTTCGACTATTTTTGTAAATCCAAATAAGTCTTTTGGATAATTTTGTATTTTGTGAAAAAGAATTATTTCGAGCCTAGATATTTTTGGATTACACTCTAAGTATTTTGTAATACAAATAAAGAAGGAGTTGAACCCTTGTGATGATCCAGTAACACTATTGTACTCTATGAAAATTTTTAAGGAGATAATCAAAGGTTAGACTTCATTCTTAATAGCTTTTGTTCATGTGAGCCTTTCAAGTTATTTTTTATGTTTTTCATAATCTATGTACGCGTATGTTCAAAAATGTATACTTTATAGGAGTTAGGGAAAAGCTGAATTGAGTATCAATCTCACGAAAGCCTCTACCAAAGTTAGCAATCGTTATGGAGATTAATTAACTAAAGAGTTTGTTTAAGATATTTCCTCTACATCTTTTAATTGTTTCCTTTGTTTGTCATCTTTTGAACATATATTATTTGGTTGTAGAATTATTTTGCACTTTGCATCAACTATATACGATTAATTAAATATTCGAGTTTGGATGTTTGATTATCATATATCTTCTTATTTTCCACTTTCTAAACTCAACTAAAATATTTGATTTGTTATGAATGAAAAATCGACCCTTTAGAACTTCTCGAAAAGGAAATATTTACAGATATTGCAAGTGTTAAAGTTTTAATACATTGGTCATCCAAATCAATTAAAACCCTATATGCTTTGAAGTACGAGTTCCACGGACTAGAATTGTCTACAAAAGATACAACATCATATTCGAGCGTCATTAAAGTCGGAGAACAAAGTTTGAAGTTCTTCTGCGGAACAATGATCGGACTTTACCTCTTAATGTTGAATAAGAGGATAGCAGGGCTGAAATCCTTCACTTGGCGACTTAACATATTAAATATGGCTTCACGGGCATAATAGAGTCTCAATCGGATCTTGAGCTCTACTCTCCTTTATTAGATCCGAGAGAAATTGTGATAATTGCACTCTATTAGACGTAGATTAGAAGATTCCACTTCTAATTCTACCCCTTTTCACACAGATCGGGTGTCACAGAGATGAGCCTTATCAATCAACCCTAAACCTTGTTGAATTATCGAGATCTACCACCTAAAGTTTTAGATCTCCTTTCTAGAGAGTAGATCTCGAATTTCTGCTTTTCATTTTGAACCATCTAATACTAGGAAGAAGATCAAAACTTCAATTACGAGAGTTGAAACCAACTAATTTCATTTCTTTTGGCATTCAAACTTATCCTTCTATTTTACTGCCCAAACCGAAGAGAACTTAGCATTTATACTAATCCTCTAGACTTTGAAGATCATGAGAAAAGCATATATGAAGTCAAAAATTAGTTATTCATCACTCGAGTTTTCAAGAATCCCTGAAAACCCTCATCTCAACCATCTTCTAGTAAAAGTCGTCTCTCTAAAGCGAACAATTTCTACGCCACATCAAATGTTTGGATTTCAATCAATTGTAACAACCTGGTATGTAGCATTAGTACTTCCACCAACAACTCAAACTTCATGTTTTCCTTATGGGTATTTTAATTTTTGAAAACACTTACCCATATTCAATGGAGAAACAAGGCCATCTATGGAAGATCATTTGGAAGTTTGCATTCCTTGATTTTACTGAGATAATATGAACATTAAACATGAGGATGTTTATACAATATTATGTGTTCCATCATTAGAAGGAAAATGTCGGGGAATATGGTTTAGGAAATTAAAAAAGAAAATTCTATAAATTCACTGGAATGAATTAATCGACATCTTCGAGAATAAATGGGGAATTAAAAGGATCTTGTTTACTATTTAATAGATTGAAGAATTCGAGAAGAAACGTTAGTGAAATTGTTGTAGATTTTATCAAAATATTTAATAAGATTTACAATAAGATGCCACCGGGTGTAACAGAGCACAGATCCACCGATGGCTAAAGTTAGATTTTCTAAAGCATTTGATGATGATTTTTACTGCTGCAATTCTTAGAGAAGAAAATATGAAACCTTAGTAGACATGCAAAATAATGCAATTGAGGTAGAAGATAACATGTCGGTGTCTGGTAAATTGAAAAGCAAAAGTAGAAAAATTTGAAAAGGAAAATAGAAAGCTAGAGAAAAGTAATTCATCATCAAAGAAAAAAGAAGAACATAAAATCGATGAAAATAACCTCTTTATTAAGAAAATTTGTCCAATCGAATTTCAAGAATGGAAACTACTGACCTAGACGTTACAACAAGTTGAAGAAAATAGACCTCCAGTTCAATATAGAAGACCTTTCCAACCTCATATTTTACAAAGACCAAATGCGATCACATCGAAATTCAACCTCCATTAATGATTGATGATCAAGACCTTCCGAAAAGTTATTCCATTTGTCACTGAAATGATATCAAGTGTTTTGAATATCCATCTTCTCAAAATTCTATTGTCCCTATTGGTCGGGGATTGGTCTCTAGTCCAAAAATAAAGAGTTATCTCAAGTTTTCTAAATACAAAGCCCTTTTCTAAGTTTCTCATTTTTGACCTGAATAGGAGATATGACCTAAGACCTAGACAAGGATACGGTAGGCCTATAAAGAGTTACATTTGAAGAAGCCTCAGAGAAAAGCTTTGTTGAAGCACCATCTACCCAACCCCAAAAATTAGCCAAAGGTAATGTTCTACGGAATAATCTATTCCAAATATTTTTAATGTTAAAAGAGAATTGGAAAAGGTAAAAATTCCATCCCCTTATCTAAACTTTCAAGGAATCCGGGGTTATACCACAGCTAGTCTCCAAATGGATACAATCCTCAAGTGTAGATGTTCGAAGGAGATGTGATTGAGTCTACTGAGATGAGAAGACTTCAATTGTTTTGGGCACTAGCTCGAAGATATGATTGTGTAATATTCCAAAATAGGAAATAAACAACAATACAAAGCAACATAAGAAAAAACTACAGCTAATAGAGATACACCATGAAAATCACTGCAAAATTTTCAGAAAATCTGAGCCATTTTATTATAAATATGGAAATAGGGAATGAGTACAAGAAGGTGATCAAAATGATGGCACCTTGGCTTGCTCAAGGCAAGCTGAAATAACTCTCCAAACCCTACTATAGATGGCTGCTTCTCCTCTAGACTGCATAACTCCTTGAGCTGTTGCTGCTGCTGGAAGGTGCTTCTTCTGGATGGAATGGAGTTACTCTTTGGGGTTGTTCCCCTGCTCATAAAATTATGAATCTCTGGCTATGAACTCTCCTCCCAAAACCTGGAAAAACCTAGGAATGAATTCAGGAAAGGCTGACCCCGGAATTTGACCCCCTTGGGAAAATTACGCACTCTTCGTGAGTACGTTGTCCTTTGAACTGAATGGCTAAAAAATATGGCCTCTCTCTTCTCCAAAAGACAACTTGTGAATGGTTTATCCCCTCACACTTCTCTCGGACTGAAACTACTGAATATCCCTCTCCCAGGGCTGCCCTCATCCAAGAATGCATAACCTCTGTGAATGATTGTGCTACCTAAAGACTGCGTAACTCATGGATGGATGGTTCTACGTTCTCTGCTCTAAAAACTGAAGGTAAGGCTCCTCACCTGAGCGGGCACTCACAGTCCCCCGAATCTAAGGTTGGGATCTCCACTTGGAGACACCCGTCTGATGAACAACACTTGTGGACTTAGCTAAATAGCGTAAGCGTGCTCAATATATGTTAGACATAATTATGAAGATGCATAATAGAATGAATTAGAAGTTATGCCCTCACTCCCTTTTATGCTTGAGACCCTAACATTTCCTTGGGCCCCACTATGTTGCATTTTTCTCCTTTTCCACGCTGCCCTACCTACTTTGCGCTGTCCTGGCCCACGCTGCCACTGGGTTTCCTGGCCCACACTGCATCTGCGATGTCCCTCTCCCTGCGCTATCACTTGGTGAACCTGGGCCCCACGTTGAAAACATTATATTAGCTAAGTGACTTTAGGGAGTTTATTTCTCCTAAGTTGGGTTATGGGTCCCAAAAACATTTTATTTATGGGTGAACATTAGAAAAGAAAAATATGAGAAAAAATTAATATTGCCAATTAACTACTACTAATTGGGAATATTATAGTCCTCCCCACCAAAATGTTGCTTTTCCTCAAGCAACAAAAAAGATTGATGCTGCAGGATCTTCTCACTCTCCCAAGTGGCATCCTCATCCGAAATATTCCTCCATCTCACCAAATACTCCTTGATTGTTCTGCTCTGTAGCTGTCTCTCCCGAGTGTCTAAAATGACTTCTCGCTATAACACCAAATTCCCCTCATCATCTATAGGTGCAAGATCCCCTGTTGTAGTCACCTGCTACCCCAAAGCCTTCTTCAGTCATGATAAATGAAAAATGTTATGTATCCTACTCCCTACCGGCAACTCCAACTCATAAGCCAACTCTCCTACCCGACGGATCACCCTGTAAGGTCCATAGAAGTAGGGTTTAAGCTTCTCGGCCCCGTTCTGCGTCAGCGTAGACTGCCTGTAAGGCTAAAGTTGGAGGTAGACCAAGTCACCTACCTAAAATTGTCTCTCTATCTGCCCTCTATCTACATACAACTTCTGTTGGTTCTGTGTTCTGGCTAAGTTGTCCTTAAGAGCCCGAAGTATATCTTGGCTCTCTTGGATCAAGTCCTTGGCCTTGGGGTCCTTGCTAGCTCCAAAACTAACATCAGAAAAAGTCAGAGCATGATATCCATACAAAGCATAAAATGGAGACATACCGATAGACATGTCGAAGGTAGTGTTGTAGAAGTATTCTCCCAGGTGAAGCCAACGCAACCATGACTTTTGCTTCTTAGTGACATATTTCTGCAAGTATCCTTCTAGCCACTTGTTCACTATCTCCATCTACCCATCCGTTTGTGGGTGATTTCTGGTATTAGGATTTAACTTTGTACCCACCAAAATGAAAGAGCTCTTGCCAAAAGCCGCCCATGAAACGATTGTCCCTATCACTGACTATGGTCTTAGGAAGACCATGTAATCTGAAAACATCATGGAAAAATAGATCGGCCACCTGTGAAGTTGTGTACCTCGCTGATATGGCAAAGAAATGGCCATTCTTTATTAGTCAATCAACAACCACAAATATGCAATCCTTTCCCTATATTGTGGGCAATCCAGTAATGAAGTCCATATAGATGCTTTCCCACTTTCCTTCTGTAATGGGAAGTGGTTGTAACAATCCGGCAGGGTGGATTATCTCCCCCTTGTTCCTTTGAAACACTTCACACTCCCTGACATGCTGAAGTATGTCCTCCTTGAGGCCTCTCCAAGAGAACCTCTCCCTGATGGCCCTGTAGGTCTTTGTGAATCCCTAGTGGCTTCATAGCAGAGAATCGTGGGATGCACGCAATATCTTTTCCTTGAGCTCGGAATCCCCAGTCAAGAAGATCTTGTCTCGATAATAGATGACCTCATCCATCACCCTGTACCTGTCATCCGAAATCTGGCTTCCCAACACCTCACAAGCAAAGCGGTCCTTGGAGTACTCCACCAGCAGTTGAGCCCTGCAGTCTACATCTAGGATCATCAAGGACAACCTTGCTGGTCTGCGTAACAAAGCATTTGCCACCACATTGTTCTTCCCTTTGACATACTCAATGTCAAAGTCGTAGACATGAATCTTACTAACCCACTTCTACTACCTCTCCTACAACTGCTTCTGCTCAAGGAAAAATCGAAGGCTGTTGTGATCAGTCCTCACCCGAAATCTGTTGCCTACGAGATACTGCTAGAACTTGGCCAATGCATGCATAATGGCCAGTATCTCTCTGTCGTATATCGGATACAACCTCTAATGCGACACTGAATTCCGGCTCTTGAAAGCTATAGGGTGGCCCCCCTGCATCAACACTGCGCCTACTCCTTCCCCTGAAGCATCCCACTCGAGAATGAAGGTTTGTGCGAAGCCCGGAAAAGCCAATATCAGGCAGCTTCTCATCACCTCTTTCAGCCTGTCAAAAGCCCTTTGCGTAGTATCATTCTAGCCAAATACCCCCTTCTTGGTAAGATCTACAAGGGGTGCAACAAGTTTGGAAAACCCCTTTAAAAATTTCCGGTAGTTGGTGAAGATGCATACAAATCCCTGGAGCTCTGTCACATTCTTCGATTTCGACCAATCTCGGATGGCCTGAATCTTATCCTCATGGAATTTCACACTGTCCACACCAATGATATGCCCCAAGTAGAGCATCTTTGTCAACCCAAACTCGCACTTGGAAATCTTAGCATAGAAATGATGCTCCTCCAAAATATGCAGTATAGTGTCAATGTGCTGCAAGTGCTCCTTCCAAGTGTGGCTGTATATGAGGATATCATCAAAGAACATCAACACAAACTTCCTCAACTGACCACGGAAGATGTGGTTCATGCAACACTAAAATGTGGCCGGTGCATTGGTTAGCCTGAAGGGCATCACAAAAAACTCGAAATGGCCATAGTGGCACCTAAATGCAGTCTTGGGGATGTCCTGGTCCCTCACCTTGATTATATGGTACCCCGACCTCAGATCGATCTTGGAGAAGAACTTCGATCCCCTCAGCTCATCCATCAACTTGTTAATCCTGGGGATGGGGTATTGGTTCTTCATGGTCTTTTTGTTGAGTGCCCTGTAGTCAATGCACATCCACAATGTGCCATCCTTCTTCACCAGAACAAAAAAAGAAGCAAACAGACTAGTACTGGATCGGATGTGTTCCAATGCTAAGATCTCATGGATATCTCTCTCAATCTCATCCCTATAGGCCTTGGGATGCCTATAGGGGGTGGTGCTCACTTCTTGGATCTCCTGCTCTAAGTCGATAGTATGCTCAAAGCCATGGTCTGGCGACTACCCCGGTGGTATGTCCCCAAAAACCGTGGAGTATCTGTTCAATATCGACTACACATTGGGGTGTACTGACTGCCATGTGACTCCTGCCTCTAAAATATGTAGTTATATTTCCCCTTCTATACCCCCCTTCCAGAAGCCTGCCTCCATCTGGTGTGCTGAGACTGTCTGTAGAGGGTACGTGTGCATGCCTCTGATCATCACATGCTTCCCACTCTTCTTGTCTATCCACTCCATCTCTAGTGTCTCTCGATTTGTGGTGACCTTACCCTTAGCCACTGCACTCTCGATACCACATTAGTATCTGGGATGTCAACCACAAAGAAGTGTTCTATCACCATGTACGTCCCCATGGTCACTGCCAATGATGGAACATACCTCATATACTGCATGGTTCTGGCGCCCAGAACGAACACTGAGAAGCCATCAAAACTCTCTGTTGGTATGCCCCTCCTCTGTACTAGTTGGGCATCAATGATGTTATGAGTGGCCCCACTATCTACCAGAACTAAAACACGTTGTCCCTAGACGGTGCCTCAGACACAAAGTGTCAAATACTTTGGAACTCTTCGCAAAGATTCAAGGACTCCTCCTCTGGGTGAAAATGTTGCCCCTCCTTCTCCTTGGGGAGGTGGTGGTGGATGATCTCCTCTCGGTGCCTCAGCGCTGACATCTCCCTCTAACTCCTCATAAGCATCTTCTTCTCCCTCACTATCGGAGAAGACCTCTATGTAATGTGCCTTCCTTGTGGCACATCAATGACCTGGTGCCCATGGCTCCTGGAATGTGAAGCATAGCTTCCTCCGTCTCAAATCTCTCCAGGTGTCATCGTCCAATGGCCCTAGGCCTTGGTTCCTCTTTGGTGGTGGAAGTCTTGTGTCTTTCCCCTTTGGTTGAAATGTCGGTTTCTGGGGGAAAGGAGCTCTAGTCCTGAGCAAAGAATCCTACAAGTCCCTTGTCCTCCCGACTGTGTCCTAAAGTGTAGCAGGCCTAGTGGACTTGACTAACCCACGCAAAGGATCTATCAACCCATCAATAAACATGTAAATCCTCCTAGCTACAGAAAATTCTGGTACCATCACTAAAAGTCTTAAGAACTCATAAATGTAAGTTTATGGGTTCCCGGTCTGATTGAACTTGGTCAGCTCGACAAAATTCTCTTTCGGATCCTTCCGGTCAAATCTCTCCACCAATCTTTGGGTGAACTCAGCATACGCTATCACTCTTGAGTGACCCAGCGTGGCCATCCCATGGAACCAGCACTCATGGGCTTCCCCCTCGAGGTGCAACATTTCCACCTTGATGGCCTCCAACTTCGCCATTTGGTTCAGCTAAAAGTAAATGTCCAGCTTTTCTATGCAAGCTTTTGTTGAACATTTTGGTGACCTGTCATATGTTGGCAAGAAAAATATGCCCATGGTACGTTACCGCTCACCTCCATGCATGTACCCACCTCCTCTATTCTGGTTGTGGGGTCTGCTATTGTTCTTTAGTTGGTAGAAATCGTGGAAAGAGAGAGCTTCACTAAACTCTTGCCCGTATAACTAATACTCTGCAAAATAATCCCCGTAATGAGCCATCTCCAGCTCCTGGGGTCCTCCCGTTCCCGTCCCTGCAGTGAAGAATGTGGGCATAGTGGAACGTGGGGGAGTGCGTAGCACCATTTGCTGTGTTGTGTTCCAATCCTGTGTGTGATGAGAAGTGTCGGACCCTTCTCTTATGTGAAATCCCCTTTGGTTCTCACGCTATTTGTTCTCCCCAGCAATCTTCTTACCCATCTCCTCTATTTTTCCGGAGATTTCCTGTAAAAAATTCAAGAGGAGATTACCAAACTCCTTCTCATCATCTACCTCTTCTGCCATGGGTGCTTCCACCTCTGTGTCCTCTACCAGAACGCAGTCCCCTTCACCAAATGTGGGCTTGAGCCTCCGCTCTCTGCTCCTTTACCACTGCTTCCCGTAGGTGATGTATTATTTTTCTCTGAGTGTCATAGAATGATCTGCTCCATAGGTTGAGCCAAATCTATGAGATCTGATACCACTGTAATATTCCGAATAGGAAATAAAAAGCAATACAAAGAAACATAAGAGAAAACTATAGCTAATAGAGATACACCGTGAAAATCACTGCAAACATTTCAGAAAAGCTAAGCCATTTTATTATAAATCTAGAAATAGTGAATGAGTACAAGAAGGTGATCAGAATGATGGAACCTTGGCTTGCTCAAAGCAAGCTTAAATAACACTCCAAACCCTACTATGGATGGCTGCTTCTCCTCTGGAGTGCGTAACTCCCTGAGCTGTTGCTACTGCTAGAAAGTGTTGCTTCTGGTTGGAATGGAGCTGCTCTTTAGGCTATTCCCCTCCTTAGAAAATTATGAAACTCCGACTATGAACTCTCCTCCAAAAGCCCGAAAAAACCCAGGAAGGAATTCCCGAAAGGCTGACCCTATAATTTGACCCCCTTGGGAAAATTACGCACTCCAGGTGAGTATGCTCGCCTTTGAACTGAATGGCTGGAAAAGTTGGCCCTCTCTGCTCCGAAAGACAACTTGTGAAGGGATGATCCCCTCATAGTTCTCTCAGACTGAAACTACTAAATATCCCTCTCTCCCGGGGTTTCCCTCCTCCAAGATTGCTTAACCTCTGTGAATGACTATGCTACCTGAAGACTGCATAACTCCTAGATGGATGGTTCTGTGTTCTATGCTCTGAAAAATGAAGGTAAGGCTCCTCACCTGAGCGGGCACTCGAAGTCCCCCGAGGCTGAGGTTGGGATCTCCCCTCGGAGACACCTGCATGCTAAACAACACTTGTAGACTTATCTAAACATCGTAAGGGTGCTCAATATCTATTAGAAAAAATTCTAAAGATGCATAATAGAATGAATGAGAAGCTAGGCCCTCATTCCCTTTTATGTTTGAGACCCTAACATTCCCTTGGGCCCCATTGTGCTGCATTGTCCTCCTTTTCCATGCTGCCTTGCCTACTTTGTGTTGTCCTGGCCCACACTGCCACTAGGCTGCCTGGCCCACGCTACCTCTGCATTGTCCCTCTCCCTGCGCTATCACTTGGTCCCCCTAGGCCCGATGCTGAAATCGTTATATTGGCTAAGTGACTTTAGGGAGTTTATTTCTCCTGCATTGGTTTATGGGTCCCAACACCCTTTTATTTATGGTTGAACATTAGAAAAGAAAAATCTGAGCAAAAATTAATATTGCAAATTAGTTGCTGCTAATTGGGAATATTAAAGACCAACCAAACTCTAAAATTGTGGGAATGAGGGATATGAAATTATAGGAAGGGAGAAGAGGTTGGGAGTCCATAAAAGGAGGAAGGCCCACTTTCTAAGGGATGAACCCCCATGGATGATATCAAGGCTCTAAAATCAGAGAGCTCGATGTTATTACCACTGTTTAACAACCAATTGGTCACCCTGGAGCTTCTAAAGGTTGAAGCTTCTCCTCCATTTGAGGAAACAATACCAGAAAGGGGATCAACGCAGTTTCACAAGAAACAAGAGTGCTGACGGTGCTAAGCCAGAACCGTGAATATGACATCAGTGTGGTCATGACACCAGGAAGGGCATTAACCCACGAAACTAGGAGTTTGACCAAGTTTCTTCAATAATCTCCCAAGGCAGTTTTCTTTGGATCTTCAGGGGATGTCTATAACATATTTCTCCATGGTGGAAACATTGTACAAGGTTTTTCATGGGGCATTTCGGGATCAAGGACAGGAAAATGAGCAGGGTGACAAATTATTGTGTAACACTAGGCCTTCCAACATCCCTTTGCACCATTATTTTACCATTTTGGCCTCAATAGCAAGGCTTGTTTTATACTTTTGAGCTATTTGGTGGGCTTGTCACAATTAGGGTTGTTACTTTGCACATTAAATCTTTTTTAGGGGTTTCATTAGGCTAATTAGTTCATTCGAACTTGTGAGAGACTCATATAAATTGAAGGAGAGCCTCATTTGTAGCTCATCATCATTTTGGATTGGGATTTTTTCTTGTAAATGAATTTAGACTTGCAATTGATGGACAAAATTGGATGTTATTGATGCATTTTGATGTTTGGGATTTTCGCTATCTTGTCTTGGATATTCTAATTGCAATTTTGATGGATGAATATACTCGCATTAACTTGTAATCTTGATTTTGATGTTATATATTTATGCTGCTACATGTTTAGTGTATGGAATATCTTGTCATAATCTTGTTTGTGCCCTAATTTGATGTGAATTATTAAAAAGCATTGGATTATTAAAGTATTGTATGTTGAGATTTTGTGTATTTTGGGTAGCATTAGTTGTGATCTAGCTCCAAAATTTTGTGGAGGGACTAGAGTACACTTTATCTACAAGACCCAGAAAGGGATTTGGGAAATTAAATTTGGTTTAGGAAATATTTAAATAATTAATTATTTTAATGTATTTCCTAAGTCTAAACTTAGGAAAATTTAATAATTAAAGTTAATTAAATTAAATGTGATGAAATTGTCTTAAGTCACACGGATCAAGCTTTCTTTTAAACTTAGCCATTGATTCAAGACCTGATCATGGCTGTTGGTTTCCAAATGATAAAAGTATAAAGGAAAGGCTTGGGGTCATTTGTAAAGCACACAGAAGCAGAGCACTGAAGCTAAGCTGAGATTCTAGGGCGGGTTTGCTAAGAATTATCTGAAGTGTTTCAGCTACAGAGGGGAATTTAGACAAAGGGGATGATCTGATCCCAGTGTCTAGAATCAGCAAGGGACATAGAACAGCTCAGAGAGGCAGAAGAAGCAGTAGCAGAGAGGGTAGCAGTTGTGCAGCGCAGAAGCAGCTCTAGTTATGTAGGTGTTGCACAGTCCCTCCTAGGGCAACTTAAGTCAGCTGGAAACCCTTAGAGGTTACACATAAACCCTTAGGGGTAGCATAGGTACTGTGTCACCCAGTCTGGGATAACGCAACCCTTTCTAGGCCAACATTGAGGGACACAGGGGCCTCAGAGGCTGACGCAGATGCTTCAGGGGAAGCGATGGGATTCCTAGGGCCTAATTTTTGCCGAGTCCTATAAATCCCGTTTGAGGGTGTGGATCAGTCATTATTTTGGCTTCAGAATATCCAATGAGTTCAAGATCTATTTTATCTCTGTTGGATTTCCATATCTAGAACCCATATTTGTTGTATTCAGAAAATTCTTAATAATAAAACCCTCGTGTAGCCAGCAGACCGGTTTTCCGGTGTTGGGTTTTTTCGAGGACTATTTGTCTAGAGAATCACTATGTCACTTTTTCTATGTGTTCATGTACTTTTTCTAGATCTGAATTGGTAAAAGTTTGTTATGTGTTTTTCTTAGATATTAATCTGAAATTCTCAGTTAATAACTTAACTAAGTAGGAGGAGCATAACCAAATCTAACAGTAATATTCTGCATAATTATAACATTCAGAAATTTTCACATGGTATCAGAGAAATTGCAGATCTAGGAGGGTCACCAGCAGAAGACTAAAGGTTCTTGCTGCAAAAAACAACACAAAGAGTAGTAGAAGGGAAGATCTGAAGGGACAACGCAGTTTTCAGAGAGGTAGAGTTACACAAAGGGCAGGGTGACACAGTCTAATGCTGTCTCCCAGCAGGCCCATGTACTTACTGCATAGAGGCAACATAGAGGTAGCATTGGGATTGTCTGAAGCTAGCTACTGTGTCACAGATCTGAAGCTATCAAATCCAGAAGAGCCTCTATTAGAACTGCAGAAAATCAGAAGGTGTTGGTGGGGTTAAATTTCCGAATTTTTTATATTTTTAGCCTAAGCACTAGTGACAAAGAGCGAGAGGAGATCAACTTCTCAGAAATTTTTTAGCCAAAGAAACTTGCAGTTTAATAAAAGGATCAAAGAGAACTGAATCATTGTTGATTTGGCAGATTTCCAAGAAGGGAAATAAGTTGTCAGAGGGAGCAGAAGGAACCTATTTCGCCAAGGGCCTTAGATACAAATATATATCAAAGAGAAAGGAAGCTCCGACAAATTTCTAAGTAGATGGCTCCTCATGGACTGCATGATCAGGATAGATTGGATGGCCTATCCAAATTTTCAGTTTGGAAGGCTAGGATCTTGATAGTCCTAGAGGCATATCATCTAAGAGACCATGCAGAATAAGTTCTGGCAACACCGACCGATGCAGATCTCCTAAGGAAGCATAATGAAGCTATTGGGCATGCCAAGTAGCTGATAATGGATGGAATTAAGGATCATATTGTCCCACATATAGCTGAGAAGAAAACATCTAATGAAATGTGGAAGGTCTTAACTTCCCTATATGAGGGAAATTTTTTCGAAAGGAAGATGCTATTGGAGACTCAGATGCGGTCATTCATGATGACCAAGGGAGAAGACATGGAACATTTCCTCTTCAGACTACAGTCGATCAAAGATCAGTTGATTGCAACGAGTGCTAAGGTGGAAGATGAGCTGATGGTCAGGACTGCTCTCAATGCAGTCACAGATGAGTGGGAAACCTTTGTCCAAAGTATCTTGGGTAGAGTGGACCTCCCAGATTAGGACAGCTTGTGGGAAATCATGCGGCAAGAAGAACTCCACAGATTCACCAAGAAGCAGTACAACACGGGATCGAGAAAAGTGAAGAAGGAAGATGAAGAGATGCGGCCTTGGCATCAAAGAGGCAGCAGGGAAGGAAGAAGAAGGATCTGTCAAAGATCAAGTGCTTCGAGTTTGGTGAATTAGGACATTTTTCCAGCTATTGTCCCCAGAATAAAAGGGACAAGGAGGCTTCTTCCTCTAAGGCTGCTATGGCGTATGATGGGTCGGAAGATGATGCAGCCATGATTTCTCACGTACCTCGAGAGAAGAGGTGGGGTGACATGGATCTGTAGAGCATCTACAGATAGATAGGGCGAGATCCTTGACAAACCCATTTCTTGGATCACATCCGAGCTATGGGAGCCTTAATACAGTAGCAAGACAAGTAAAGCAGTGGGTGCATAGATCACGAATGAAGCAGAGGAAAATTTGAAGGCTGGAAGGAGCAGTGTAGTGCAGATGCAGCATCAACAAAGAGGCAGCAACAACGTAGGGGCTGATGTGACTTCAGTAGCACAGAGCAGAGCTGCAGAAGCGTGGATTCTTTAGGAGTACAATGCAACACAACAACAATGTGAGGGATTTCAACACAAGGGACTGATGTGACTTCAATAGTGCAGAGTTGTTGCTGTGCACCATCCTTCAGATGCTAGAACAGATCAACAGCCTATGGAGCTTCAGTGATGAGGATGTAGCCCAACTAACTTGTCTGTCAAAGATTGGGCAGGAGATTTAGTTGTTTCTCTCAACAACTGAAGTTGTAGTACAGCAGATCAGCAGTGGTAGTGCTATGAGTAGCACAAATGCAACAAATTGAGAGGGAGTTGCAATATAGATGTTGCAGTGGCAGTGGCAGTCGCAGTGTCATGGGAAGTAGTACAAAATGGAAATAAAAGTGCATAGTTGAGTGGCAGCATGCCAAGCATCAACAGCACAGAAACCAATGCCCAAAATCTTGTAATGCATGGCCTGATGTATTGCTAGAAGCACACTCATGATGCTAACAGGGAGTGTTGAGATTTTGTGTATTTGGGGTAGCATCAGTTGTTCTCTAGCTCCAAAATTTTGTGGAGGGACTAGAGGACACTTGATCTACAAGACCCAGAAATGGATTTGGGAAATTTCATCTGGTTTGGGAAATATTTAATTAATTAATTATTTTAATGTCTTTCCTAAGTCTAAACTTAGGAAAATTAAATAATTAAAGTTAATTAAATTAAACATGTGATGAAATTGTCTTAAGTCACACGGATCAAGCTTTGTTTTAATCTTAGCCATTGATTCAAGATCTGATCATGGTCATTGGTTTCCCAACGAGAAAATTATAAAGGAAATGTTTGGGGTCATTTGTAAAGCACATAGAGGCAGAGCACTGAAGCTAAGCTGAGATTCTAGGGCGGGTTTTCTAAGAATTCTCAGAAGTGTTTGAACTACAAAGAGGATAATTTAGACAAAGGGGATGATCTGATCCCATTGTCTAGAATCAAAAAGAGACAGAGATCAGCTCAGAGAGGAAGGAGCAGCAGTATAAGAGAGGGTAGCAGTTGTGCAACACAGAAGTAGCTTTAGCTATGCAGGTGCTGCGCAGTCCCTCCTAGGGCAGCGTAAGTTAGCTGGAAACCCTCAGAGGTTACACAGACACCCTTAGCGGTAGTGTAGGGACTGTGTCACCTAGTCTGGGGTAACACATCCCTTTCCAGGCCAGCACTGAGGGACGCAGGGGCTTCAAAGGCTGACGCAGATGCCTCAGGGGTGGCGCTGGGGTTTCTAGGGCCTAATTTTGGCTGAGTCCTGTAAATCCCATTTGAGGGTGTAGATTAGTCATTATTTTGGCTTCAAAACAGCCGGTGAGTTGCAGATCTATTTTATCTCTATCAGGTTTTCTAGATTTGGAACCAAAATTTGTTGTATTCAAAAAATTCTTAGTAATAAAACCCTCCAGTAGCCAGCAGACCAGTTTTCTTGCATTGGGTTTTTCCGGGGACTATTTTTCTAGAAAATCACTTTGTCAATTTTTCTATGTCTGCATGTACTTTTTCTAGATCTAAATTGGTGAAAGTCTATTATGTATTTTGCTTCGATATTAATTTGAAATTCTCAGTTAATAACTTAATTAAGTAGGAGGAGCATAACAAGATCTAACAGTAAGATTTCTGCATAATTGTAACATTCAAAAATTTTCACATTGCATGCATTACTCATTAGGTAATATGAATGAATGCTCCTAGAGGCTTGTCTTATCTTGGATCCTCGAAACGCCATCATCTCTTGCCAAGAAAAGTATAAATACCTACTGTGGTCGAGTTGCTGCCTCCTTAGGGTTTGCGAAAACTACATAAGACTCCTTCATAGAGTGACGTATTTTCATCAAAGGAAATCTAGACTGCATTTCTCCCAATTATGAAGGCAATGGGTTTCATTCATCGGTGATCAACCCTCAAACTTCTTTCTTCACCTTTTCAAATTTTTTACCTAACCCTGGAAGGCCAACTAAAGCCTAGTGTGAATTTCATTTGAGAAGTCACCTTGAGGAGTGAGTTGGTAGGCTACTGCATTGTGGTTTCCTCTTGTTTCCTTCAAAATTTGAAGCAATTCTTGTAGCTAGTTTGAGAGAAATGTCAAGCCCTAAGCCCATCATTGGTTATACCCTTAAAGCTCTTTGGTTAGTGGTACTCCAAAGGTCATTCCCTCTTGAAATCTCAAATGAAGTTAATCATTACCTTGACCTTTCTCATCCTTATCTCATTGAAGATCAACCTCTTACCCCTGGCCTTGCTTGGATTCCCATAGATCTCTCTTGTAGTCCCAAATATTTGTATGGTCGTTATCTTACAAAACCTGAAGAGAGACCTTGTATCGTTAGGAAGCCTTTGATTTAGGCGTGCCTTTTGTAATCAATAACCTTTCCTCCTAGGTCAAGGTCCCCATAAGCCTTTCTTGGAGAGGCATTAAGCTTCTTTCGAATCATTTAACCCTTATTTGTGTATCTCCTTTGAATTGGATTTGGAAGTCACATCATACCTTGCAATTAATCCTATCATTCAATTGATTTCCCTCATACTAGGACTCCTCCCATCGGTGAAACTTTGTAATAGCAGGGGACACTTACTAAGGTGACATTGGGCCAACCCCTTGTCAATCACTTTTGAGGGTCCCATTCATAATTATGGAACTTATGGACTTCTTCAGGCCTCTTGGAGGTCCCAATGACATGTATTATTCATCATTTGACCTCTTGAGAGGCTTAGTATTTTGTTTATGAGCTAGTTTGGTGGGCTTGTCAACAAAAGTTAGTTATTTTGCACATTATTTTATTTTAGAGGCTAATGCAGGATCAATTAGGTAAATCGAACTACTAAGAAGCGTATAAATAGGAGTGATGTGAATTCATTTTGAATCATCACTTGTATTGGATCATTCTCTCTCTTGAGATTTTTTCTATTCCTTCTTGGTGGATGAAGTTGAAACATGGATGAATTTTGATGTTTGGATTAAATTTTCTTATTTTGGAGCTTCTTGATTAGCTAATTTATTGATGGTTGGATATATTATCTTACATGTATGTACGAAATTAACGCTATTTCCTTTTACTGTCACATGCATTGAGAATGGGATTTTCTCTTTTTTAGGGATAATTGCTTCATGCATTTACTACAAAATTGTGGAATTATGTTTCTATATAGCATCTCTCTATGTATGGGCCATATATGTTGAACACATTTTTCTAGGGATAATACTATCTTGATAATCCATTTTGATTTGCAAATGAAGTATAAACGCTTTAAGGTCACTCTCCGTTGCCCTAATGCCAAATGAAGTTATCCTTGGAGCCTCCTTCAGTTAGAAACAAATTCCATTCTCATTATTCTTCTTGACTCCAATATCCCCAAAGGAATTAGGCAGTGGTCCACCATAAGGTGATCACCTAAAACTATTTTTCTTCACCTTTTTCTCCTTCTCTCTAGGTCTAGCCACGCTGGGTTTCCTAGGGCATCATTTTCTCGACAAAATACCCATAGAAAAATTTCTATCTCTTGTCCTCTCCTACGCTCTTGTGTCCCCAAGGTTCCCTCCAAATTTGAGGAAATCCCGATGGTGGGATTGTGATATATCCCAAGCTCTAGCCCTGAGGCCAAATTTTGCCCTAGGTTTCCCTAGGAAAGTACCTCATAGGATCATTTTGGTACCTTTAAGTGGAAATTATTTTTTTGATCCTCTTCTCCTCATTTTTTAGGTTAAGATCATCATTGGTTACTAAACTCCCTCCTCTTAACCTAGGCTAGGTCTACTTGGTCCCGTGTGGTCCTATTCCTTATCAAAGTCAATTCTTCAAAGACAACTTGGGAATACAAGTTCTACAAGGATTTTATGGATTGGTAAGTTCCTTAACAAATCACTCTCCTTTAACCTAGCACTTAAATCCTTACCCCTTATCCTAGAAATCCTTGTACCTTGCTTAAGAAGCAAGCAAGCCCCATTCTTGACTTTCTTCTAGAAAAGGATCATTGAGGTCAATTCACATCCATTTTACTTGATCTATCCTTCATAAGTGACTCTATAGATCGGGTCTCCTCCCATTGGTGAAAGTCTGTAAAGTGTAGGGAGTCTTAGCTGAGGTGAAAATGGGCTAAGTCTCCAGAGTTTCCCTTAACCTGGCAGTTTACCTTTTGGGATTCCCTTTAGGTCCCCTGCTAGTTTGAGTGGTAACATTTCTGGCGTCATTTCCGATGAGGAAAAAAGTCTGCCTCCCTAGTGAATCATTGAGGAATTGATTCATTGACGACAAATTTATTATTCCTCTAGCGACTCCACTCATTGTCTAAACCCCTAGTTTGTTTGAAGGTGACAATATTCCTCCTTTAACTAGGGCTGCTGCAAAAAGGATGAAACAAGCTCCTTCACTTGTTGAAACCGCTCTTCTTCCTGAGTTTGAAAAATTCAGTGATCCCACTACAATTATGGCAACTAGTTCTACCACTAAAAAACCCAAGATGACCAAAAGTGAAAGGCATATGTTTAGTGTTTTTGCTGCTTTGAAATTGAGCGATGATTCTAAACCATTACCTGAAAAATGAAACCGATAGTGCTCAAAGGAGATGCTACCATGAGTGCCCATGATTTTGTTGAGGAATTATATTGCCACATGTCCCCTAGGATGATCTTTGATGAAGATAGGGTCATGATTCTCTTTTCTTTATCACTTGAGGGACAAGCTAGAGAATGGTACCTTAGTCTTCCCCCGACATGCATTGAATATTCTAATGAATTTGAGGATCTATTCATGAAAATATGGTCGTACAGTGCCCAAAGGACCTTAAACATTGAAATTTTTTATCAAATAACGAGGGGAAGGGAAGACATCCGAGAATTCATTCAAATGTTTGATAGGGTAGTCTGGGATATTTGTGATCACCTAAAACCCTCTTATTCAAACATCCTTAACAAATTTGTTAAAGCTATAGGGGGGAACCTAAGATATGCCTTGAGGGACAAGAAACCCTCCACATTGGCCGAAGCTAAGGAAATGGCAATGCAAGTTGAGGAAAACCTACATATATCAAGAATGGAATCTGGATGTCAATGACCTCCCTAAAACTAGAAATAAGGCCAAGAAGGAAAAATCTAAAGATCAACATTAAGAAACCCTTATGGTTATCCTTAAAAAGATGGAAAACCTTAGTGAAGAGGTCCGCTCATGGGATAGGATAGTTATGAACAAAATCACCGCATTAGATAAGGCCCAAAAGTATAGCTACATTCTAAGGGGAAAAACTTCTCCTAAAATGGAAAGTGAAGAAGATAATCCAATCTCATATCAAGTCCCAAACACGTTGGCTCCAACCAATGTAGTGAAGCAAGACTCATGTTCCAAAGATGAGAAAAGTAACAGTGACGAGAGTGACAATGATAAAATAGACGAGCATACCAATCTTGTAGAATTTGATGTATTCAACATTTTTCTTTGGGGTTCATACACTCATCCTCCCGTTAGTGAAGTCACAACCAAAGAAGAGAAAGAGGAGGCTATGCTTAATGTTGATTCTAGTAATGGAAGATTCAAAGGGGTGCAATATTCCCAAAAGGATAAAAATAAGGACCCCACAACCTTCACGAAATATAACAAAGATGACCCTCCTCCCAAGAAATCCCCTCCCAAGGAAATCCTTTCTAAATATTCTCCTAAGAAGGATGCCCCTCCTAAGGATCCTCCTAGGAAGGATTACCTAACTAAAGTCGAGCCTAAAAAGGGTTCTCAAAAGGGAGGAAATACCAAGAAGAAATAAAAGGGAAAACAAGCATGACTCAATATTGACTTAGAGGTTGCTATAGGGAAGGTGATTTTATCTGTTCCTCTAAAAGAGATTGTGAAACTCCTTGAACAACATCAAGAAATTAAGAAGTCCCTAGTTTTTTAAGAGGAAGAATTGCCTGAAGGCTTGCAAAACATTCATATTCCTGATCGTAACCTTGGACATGAACCTTTTATGCTCACTTTGGTTGTTAGTGACCTTTATCTACATAATTGTATGTTATACTCTTGGGCTTTCGCTAATATCATGCCTTTAAAAGTCATGAAGAAATTGGGTCTTAGAATCACTCAGCCATATAAAAAGGAACCCCAACATATCCCTTCTCATGGATGTTGATGTCATTGATATTCTTGATGTGTAGGGAATGCTCTTGTCTAGGAAATAGGGGGATACTATTGGGGGTCATGTTAAAATGGACTTATCATATGCTAGACCATTTCACAATCTGATGGAACCCCTTTCATTTTCTATAGGGAACCCACATACCTTTCTCATGTGATTAAGCCTAGACCAACCCATATTATGAAGCACATGACATTGAAAAACCTTCTCCTGTTCTTCCCTCAAAAGACGCACGCATCTTAAAAAGGCCAAATCACGAAACAAACAAAAAGTGGAAGCTTAAAAAAGAATATAAGGTAGGGGACTTGGTCTTAGTGGACAAAGACTTGATGCCCTTCAAGATTCATGGAAAATTTAGGGATGACTATTATTACATTAATAAACTCAATGACGAACTATGGCCACAACCTATCAAGTTAATGTGAAAATTTCAATCCGAAAATACTACTGCAGTGATTGATTTATTTTGCCTACTTATTTATGATAAGTTAATCACCACTTTAATCAGTTGATTTACTGCACTGCAACTTCAGTTCTTGAGAGAAACAACTGAATATCCTACCCAATATTTGGCAGACAAGTCATATGGGTTGCATCCTCATCACTAAAGCTCCATAGGCTATAGATTTGTGCTGGCATCTGAAGGATGATGCACAGCTACAGCTTTGCACTGCGTAAGCAGACTCCCTCTGCACTACTGAAGTCATTTCAACCCCTTGTGCTGAAATCTCTCACACTGTTGCTGCACTGTGTTGTCCCTCTGAAGACTTCTACGTTGCTGCAGCTCTGCACTGCGTAAGCAGCTCTGCTTTGCGTTGTTGAAGTCACATCATCCTCTGCGCTGCTACTGCTTCTACGTTGTTGCTGCTTTTCTCTGCGCTGCTCCTCCCAACCTTCAGATCTGCCTCTTCTTCATCTGTGATCTATGCACCCACTGCTCCACTTGTCCCATTACTATCTGAAGGGTAAAATGGCTCGCATGTGATCCAAGAGATGAGCTACTCAAGGATCCATGTCACCCCACCTCCGTGGTTCATGAGCACTCATGGCTGTCCCATCTTCCGACCCATCATCTGCCACAACAACTTTGGAAGAAGATGCTTCCTTGTCCTTTTTCTTCTGAGGACAATTGCTGGAAAAATGTCCCATTTCACCACACTAGAAGCACTTGTTCTTTGAGAGATCCTTCTTCTTCTTTGGTTGCTTATTTGATGCCAAGGCTACATCTTCCTTCTTCATTTTTCTTCCAGATCTATACTGCTTCTTGGTGAATCTGCGGAGTTCTTCTTGACGCAGAACTGACCACAAGTTGTCCCAATCTGGGAGGTCCGCCCTGCCCAAAATAATTTGGACAAAGGTTTCCCACTCATCCGTGAATGCTTTGAGGTCATTCCTAATCATCACATCGTCTTCCACCTTAGCACCAGTTGCAGTCAACTGATCTTTGATTGAATGCAGTCTGAAGAGGAAATGCTCCATGTATTCTCCCTTAGCCATCATGAATGACCTCATCTGTGTCTCCAACAACATCTTCCTTTGGAAACAATTTCCCTCATATAGCGAGATCAAGGCCTTCCACATTTCATTAGTTGTCTTCTTCTTAGCTATGTGTGGTACAATATCGTCCTTGATTCCATCCATAAGCATCCTCTTGGCATGCTCAGCAGCCTCCTTATGCTTCTGAAAGAGATCCAGATCTATCGGTGTGGCCAGAGTTTGCTTTGCATGGTCTCTAAGATTGTATGCCTCAAGGAATATCAAGATCCTTGCCTTCCAAACTGAAAATTTTGAGAGGCCATCCAGCTTGTCCTAATCACGCAATCCATGAGGAGCCATCTGCTCAGAATGTGTCGGAAATTCCTTTTCTCTTTGCTAGAGAAATGGATCTAAGGCCCTTGGTGAAATAGGCACCTTCTTCTCCCTCTGACAATTGATTTCCCTCCTTAGAAATCTGCCAAATCAACATTGATTCATCTCTCCTTGATCCTCTAATCAAATTGCAAGTTTCTTTTGGCTAGAAACTCTCTGAGAAGCTAATCTCCTCCCACTCTTTGTCACTAGTGCTTAGGCTAAAAATATGAAAACTTTAGAAATTTAACCGCACCAACACCTTCTAAATTTTTGCATCTTTTCTTCAGTCTTTTCTTGATCTGACAGATTTAGATCTGCATCACACTGGTAGGCTTCAGACTGATCCAGCGTTGTTTCTGAGCTGCCTCTGCATAGTAATTGCATGGGCTTGCTAGGATACAATGTTAGACTGCGTCACCCTTCCCTCTATGTGAATCTGCCTCTTAAAACTGCGTTGTCCCTTCAGATCTGTGTTTTTGCTGCTTTTCTAGCTACTTCCTGTATCTAGATCCTTCAGATTCTTGCTAGTGACCCTCCTAGATATGCAATTGCTCTGATACCATGTGGAAATTTCTGAATCTTTACACTTTATGCATAAATTATTTACTATTAATCTCGTTATGATCCTCCTACTTAGAAAAGTTATTAACTAAACAAATTCAAGTTAAAATCGAAGCAAAACACATAACAGATCTCCACCAATCCAAATCTAGAACAAGTTCATGCACACATAGAAAAAGTGACACAGTTATTTCTGGACAAATAGTCCCCAGAAAAACCCAATGCAGGAAAACCAGTCTCTGGCTGCTAGAGGGTTTTATTATTAAGAATTTTTCTGAATAGAACAAGTCTGGGTTCTAGATCTGGAAAACCCGACAGAGATCACATAGATCTACAGCTCACTAGATGATCTAGGGAAAAAATAATGACTGATCCATACCCTCAAACGAGATTTACAGGACTCGGCCAAAAATAAGGCCTAGAAACCCCAACGTTGCACCTGAAGCCTCTTCGTCAGCCTCTGAAGCCCCTTTGACCCTCAATACTACTCTAGAGAAGGACTACGTTACCGCAGACTGGGTGACACAGGCCTTACGCTGCACCTTAGGGTCTCTGCGTAACCCTTAAGGGTTTCCAACTGAAAATCACATTGTTCTTGGAGGGACTGCGCTGTCCTTGCTGCTGCAGCTTCTCTGCTTCTCTGCGCTGTCCTCTGAGCTGATCTCTACCTCTTGAGTATTCTAGAGATCAGATCATCCCCTTGGCCTAAATTCCCCTCTTCGCAGTTGAAACGCTTATGAGAATTCTTAGCAAACCCACCCTAGAATCTCAACTTAGCTTCAGTGCTCTGCCTCTGTATGTTTACAAATGACCCCAAGCCTTTTCTTTATAATTTTCTCGTTGGGATACCAACGATAAAGATTAAATCTTTAATCAATGGCTAAGATTAAAAGAAATCTTGATCCGTGTGACTTAAGACAATTTCATCACATGTTTAATTAAATTCACTTTAATTATTTAAGTTTCCTAAGTTTTAACTTAGGAAATACATTAAAATAATTTTTTAATTTAATATCTCCTAAACTAGATGAAAATTCCCAAATCAATTTCTGGGCCTTGTAGATCAAGTGTACTCTAGTCTCTCCTCAAAATTTGGGACCTAGAGCACAACTGATGCTACCCCAAATGCACAAAATCTCAACAACAACCAATGGTGTATCGAATGTATTATTCTATTTGATCTCGGCTCCCTTACCCATCTATTGAGAGAATATGTTTGAAGGTGGGTAGTCTAACCCTAAAGGTGTGTTTTTCATTGTGCAATTGGGTGCTTATGCTTGATTTTCCTTGGCAACATCGGACATGGATTATTGGGTGACTTAGAAGGAGGGGTTTTGACTGTAGTTTTTTTCCCTCACTTTAAATGGGGGGTTAATCCTCAATCAGAGTCTCGCAGGATCTCCCCTATTGGCTTATAGCTTTAGGAAGGAAACTACTTGGGAAACCCCAATTTTGGTAGCGCAATCCGGTTTTCCCATTTCACATTTTTCACTCCCTTTTGCACATTACAAGTCTTATTTCATTATCTTCCCTCGCTGGGTCCACAAGGCACTAGTACACCCCCTCCCTTTGTCTACATGTTTGGTTTGGGCCTAGAAATGTTGCCCTAGATGTTGATGTAGCTAAACAAAAAAGGTTGTTAAAAGCATATCATGGCCATAAGCAAGAAACAAAAGAAAAGAATATCATAAAATGAAAACGATGGCCAAGACATTATATTAAAACATGGGAAAAATCCAAACATGAGCTATACCCCTTCAATATGGTTATCACCCTCGTTCCTACGGCCTTGTTACCCACCACTTCGTGGGGGATATCCCTAGGAGAAATTTAATCTCCATGACAGGCCTCAGCCGCAACCAGCAGCCCCTTGCAGCCTCCTACTAGCTCATTGTGCCATTAATCTACCACTTGAGCTAGCCATGTGGTCCCTCACCCATTTTTATTGAGCTTTTCTTTGAAGGTGGGTCTGTAATATTCCCAATCTGGAATAGCTAGCAATCCATGGCTAGAAAATGCATTTTCCAGAAATGGAGGCAGTAGGATTTGATACCAAGACCTGGATCCCTTAGACCAATGTTTCTAAGACTAAAATCCAAGAGTTGGGACTAGAGAAATCATTCTAAGTGCGTTAAACAGATCTCCCAAACTTAGATGTCCTCAGAAAATGCCCAATGAAGGGAATGCAACATATGCAAGCACAAGATATGGAGCAACAACGTTATTCTATGAAGTTTTCACACATGAAGAAGTAGATAGCCAACCAAATTATAATATATCACCAAATGTGTAAAATGATTTGAGGAATCAATCTCTCAAGTTGGGAAATGAAAGCCTCAATTGGACATGTACAAGACAAGACATCTACACTACTATGCAGAAAGCTCATATGACTAAAATAACGCAGTTCATTGGAGACATTGCAACAAAATACAAGAATATAGAATGACATATCAATATTAGCTCAAAGAAATGAGGGGGAGAAAACTCTCAACCCCTAAAAACACTAATACAACAATAATACACAATCCTTAGAAGGATTGGCTGTAACACATGTACAAATGGAAAATCTGCAGAAATGCCGAAGTTGTTGTGCAGCAGCTGCAACTCAGAAATAGAATTGGATGGAGAAGACTGAAGATGCTGCAATAAATGACAAAATATCCTCCAATGGATCTCTAGGATGAAAGGCTGATCCTCTCACCTAAGATCTCACCCTCCAAAGATATCTACAAAACCCCACTGCAAATGCTCCACTAAAATAACGTAGTCACTGGATGAAACTGCATTGTAGGGCTAGGGAATAAAAATGGATGAAACTGCCAAAGTCTGCAATAAGCTCTAGGATGCTTCCAATCCGATCTCCCAAAGAGAAGAGAGTTTCCTCGTCTGAAAAATAGTTGATGGAGGTGGTGTAGTGAACCCTCACTGCAACACCCAGCAACACAATATTATTCTGTTGTAGAAATAATGTTGTCTTGATGGAGGATGCTTGGCCTCAAGCCTGGATGTGAGGAAAATGAAGAACAATCCCTCAAGAGACCTCTCAAGAAGGAGAAGGAATCCTAAACAGGAATTCCC
Organism: Pinus albicaulis; assembly: GCA_034641835.2. Classification (NCBI taxonomy): domain Eukaryota; kingdom Viridiplantae; phylum Streptophyta; class Pinopsida; order Pinales; family Pinaceae; genus Pinus; species Pinus albicaulis. The sequence continues at coordinate 1,185,223,124 of CM076570.1, forward strand.
CCCTGCAACTCTTGCTAAACAACAAATAATTCACAATTGTCTGAATAAACAATGAGATGAATAATACAAGCATGAGAAATAGTGGTTGCCTTGCCTTCCTTTTAAACTAGTGAAATCTCTTTCTCCATGGGCCCCATCCATTAGGGTTTCCCCCACCAAATATCCTCTTCCTCATTCACACTGTGCTGGCTTCCTAAGTATGCCACTCCTCCTATGGCAACGCTGTTGACTTCGTCAAACTTGGCCTTGTCCATTTGCAAATAACCCTGTTCACACATGAGGGTGTGAAATCCAGCTCCAATGGTGATCTCCTTTCATACTATGAGTGATTTTATTGAAAATATCACTATGCATGGGCCTTATTACCCATTTATTCTCCTCCTAGGTGAAATAAGAAAAAATCAATGTTCCAATTTTCTGCATGAAAATTTTGGAACATTACAGTCCTCCCCTCTCAAAGATTGCTTGTCCTCAAGCAAGTGCAAGGATAGACTGAATTCTTTTCTCCTCCTCTCCCTGTAGCATCAATGTATGATGATCTCCTCCAAAGAAAGTGATGCTATCACATCAATCAAGCCTCCACATTTCCCTTCCTCAGCATGTAAGTTAGCTATCAAGCCATCATCATGTAAAGGTGAAATACTCAAGAGAATAGCAAAGTGATGTCTAGAGGTCCCCTTGAAGAATGGGATATGAAATGAAATGGGAACTATCTTTCCCATATGGATCCTCCATCTCCAAGCTACGAGCCATGAAAAATGAGTCACCTTCCAACTATGCAACTCCTGAAAGCTGTCATCCACCTTTGGCTCCAGCAAAGTAGGTGGGATGAAAATCTGCACATGGTAAGCAATGTAGCCTACCCCATGCTGTCCATTTCTCCACTTATGATAAGTGTAGAGAAAGTGTTGATCTTGGGCTGCAAAATAATTTCCCTCCTGTGGAAAGATAAAGACTAGATCTCCAAATATCTCTCCTCCAACACTGCAAATCATGTTGGCCCAACTATCCCCATATATGATGAGTTGGAAGTCATCATCGTATGGCATCATATCCATCATATGGCTCACCTCATAAAGAAAAAAATGTGTAGTCAAGGTAACCATATCATGTCCCATGTTCCCCTTAGAACATGTAGTGCAAAAAGTGTGAGGAATTCCTCCCTCAAAGGACACATCCACACAATGTGTCTCTCTCCCAAGCATGTTCCTCATAAGAACAAAAACAGTAGAGCCATAGGGAGAAAAAATGAGAATCATACTTGCTTCCATATGCAACAAATTTGAAGGAAAATGGTCCCTCAAGTGCAACCAATGCAGCTTGACCCTCAACTGCAATAGAGACTGATAAAAAGTGTGGCTTCTCAACCACTTGCCTGCTTCTCCAATCTCCTCATAAGTATGGAGGAAGTGAATGATGTAAGGTGTACAAAGAACATGTCCTCCATAATATCTATCTTCCCCAATTCATCCTAGGGAATGGCCATAAATCATGCTTATGACCTCATCTAAACCATGTGGTCTAGAAAAAAGAATGCTCCTCCTTTGAGCATCATCCTGCACATGTATGGTTAAGGGACATATACATACATCATATAAATGCTCATGTAAACAACAATGAATACCCTTACCATACTCTTTGTTTATACAAATGGAGTGGCTCATAAGTGAGTCTCCTCTCATCTCCAAAGGGGAAAGAGGTGGATGTGCTAACTCTCTCAAAGAGTTATGTCTCTCCTCCATCTCTCTCTAGTCCATGCATCTCTGCATATGCTTATATACATCCTCCTCAAATCCCATCCAAAAATACCCTCCATGATGGTATGGTATGCTCTCATAGAATAAGTGGGACTAAAAAGGAACTCCTCATGAGCTGCATGTAGCAACTTTTCCTTGAGCTTGGAAGCTCTAGGAAAGAATATCATGCCATGATAAACGATGACCCCATCTCTGATTTAATATCCCTCCAAGTGCAACTAGCCATCCAAGATCATGCAAGTAAAAAGATCCTTGGAATACTCCACCAACAGATGGGAGCTCCAATATGGATCTAACCTCCATAGTGACAACGTTTATGATCTCTCATGAAGAACATCCGTAATATTGATATCCTATGCTTTGACATCTCCCATGCCAAAGATGCAAGTTAGAAGGCTGCTATCCTTCCCCTGCTGCTTCTGCCACAGTGCAAAATCTGAAATGGAAGTGGGTACCGACGATGTTGAGAGAATGTTCCCTCTCTCCTTGAGTCTACCCCAGACTCCCAATGTTGTATCAAGCTCTCTCTAGGTTTCCACCCTCCTGAAATAAATGATTGGTGCCTCAACATGTGAAGCATCCATCCTCCTCTGCTGATCCAGTGGTCTCCCTGGAAAATTTTCTTCATGTAATGAGACATCCTCAACAAGAGATGAATGAATAGATGAATGGAGAGAACCCTCCATGCTTCCACTGCGCAATCCAATCACCTTCTTAGGTGCATCAACCTCCAGAAATGAATAGGGATGTGTACTCCTCATCTCATGATGTTGGGTCTTCTCCATACCTTATCCTTGTGTCTCCATGGTTCTACACCTCCTCAACAATGGCACATGTGAAATATGAGTTGTGCCTTGATCTCCACACATGAGATCCTAGGGACTTCCTTGCAGAGATGCAAGCATCCCTCTCCTTGGAGCAAGAGCTCCTCCTTCCTCTGCATGAGGTGCTAGATCAACTCCAGATCTGACAACACTGTTTCCCTCAATCTCTGCAACATGAGTGGGCAACTCTCCAATGATTGGATCCCTTTTTGAAAAAGAGACCTCCATGCTCTCCTGCTCAAAAGTGTGAGAAAAAGATTTCTCCTTTGGAAAAGTATGGTGCAAGTTTTCATACAAGGGTTTTGCTTGAATTTTATTTTTTACTGCTACCAAGTGAGTCTCATGAATCTTCTTATCAAATATTTTCACTAATTCCTTAGTGAAATTTCCATAAGATGCAATGTTTACATTTCTCAAAGAAAAATATTCAAAGATCCACCAGGCATAAGCCTTACCTTTCAAATTCAGCACTACAACTTTCATGGCTTCATCCTCCGCCATATGGTGCTGCTGCAAGAAGGTATCTAACTCCTCCATCGAAGATTTGGCTGAACATTCAGGTGAACCCTCAAAGGTAGATCGATGAAATCTATCCTGTTGCTCTCTTCCATTCACCTTCATCTTGCAAAACTCTGAAAAACTGATATGATCTCAGAATTTATGAGTTTGAGACTCATACTCTTTCAAGAAATCACTAAGGGTTTCCCTCCTAGCAACCTCTTCTTCTCTTTCCATATCTCTTCCGACAATCTTGGGCATGTGACTGCGTCGTACAAGATGGTGTGTAGTTGCTTGCTCACACTCCTTATGTGCAAATCTAGAGTTTGCTTTAGAATCAAACCATCCAGGAGATTCTCCATACTTCCTCATGATCTCCTTGAAATCTTCATGAAACATATGTATATATTTAGGAAGAATATTTTTAAGCTTATCTGGTTTTTCTTCTCCAAAATATGGAGGCTTTTTCCTGCTTATTTCTTTGTCTCCTTGATGAGAATAGGAAGTGCAGGGTTATTCCTCTTCTTTTTGCTTATCCTCCTTGGGGAGGTTCTTCATGGATCTGAAATATGATGAGATAAATCCCATCCTCTTCAATCTTCTGATCTTCTTGGGTTTAGAATCACAGGCTGAGCCAAGAAAGCAGCTCTGATACCACTGTAATATTCCCAATCTGGAATAGCTAGCAATCCATGGCTGGAAAACGCATTTTCTAGAAATGGAGGCAATAGGATTTGATACCAAGACCTAGATCCCTTAGACCAATGTGTCTAAGACCAAAATCCAAGAGTTGGGACCAGATAAATCCTTCTAATTGGGTTAAATAGATCTCCCACACTTAGATGTCCTCAGAAAATGCCCAATGCAGGGACTGCAACATATGCAAGCACAAGATATGGAGCAACATCGTTATTCTATGAAGTATGCACACATGAAGAAGTAGATAGCCAACCAAAGTATAATATAGCAACAAATGTGTAAAATTCTTTGAGGAATCAATCACTCAAGCTGGGCAATGAAAGCCTCAATTGGACATGTACAAGACAATACATCTACACTTCTATGCAGAAAGCTCAGATGACTAAAATAACGCATTTCATTGGAGAAACTGCAACAAAATACAACAATATAGAATGATATATCAATATCAGCTCAAATAAATGAGGGGGAGCAAGCTCTCAACCCATGAAAACACTAATACAACAATAATACACAATCCTTAAAAGGATTGGTTGTAATACATGTACAAATGGAAAATCTACAGAAATGTCGGAGTTACTGGGCAGCAGCTGCAACTCAGAAATAGAACTGGATGGAGAAGACTGAAGATGCTGCAAAAAATGAAAAGATCTCCTCCAATGGATCTCTAGGATGAAAGGTTGATTTTCTCACCTAAGATCTCACCCTTTAAAGATATATGCAAAGCCCCACTGCAAATGCTCCACTAAAATAGCGCAGTCACTGGATGAAACTGCGTTGCAGGGCTAGGGAATGAGTTGGCCTTGATGCCAAAGTTTACAATAAGCTCTGGGATGCCTCCAATCCAATCTCCCAGAGAGAAGAGAGTTTCCTCCTTTGAAAAATAGCTGATGGAGGTGGTGTAGAGAACCCTCACTGCAAGACCCAGCAACACAGTATTATTCTGCTGCAGAAATAACACTGTCTTGATGGAGGATGCTTGGCCTTAAGCCTATATGTGAGGAAAATGAAGAAAAATCCCTCAAGAGACCTCTCTAGAAGGAGAAGGAATCCTAAACATGAATTTCCCCCGAAAACTCTTGCTAAACAAAAAAGAATGCACAATTGTATGAATAGACAATGAGATGAATAATACAAGCATGAGAAACAATGGTTGCCTTGTCGTCCTTTTAAACTAGTGAAATCTCTTTCTCCATGGGCCCCATCCATTAGGGTTTCCCCCACCAAATATCCTCTTCCTGATTCACACTGCGCTGGCTTCCTAAGTAAGCCACTCCTCTTATGGCAGAGTTGTTGACTTGGTCAAACTTGACCTTGTCCATTTGCAAATAACCCTGTTCACACATGAGGGTGTGAAATCCAGCTCCAATGGTGATCTCCTTTCATTCTATGAGGTATTTTATTTAAAATATCACTATGCATGGGCCTCCTTACCCATTTATTCTCCTCCTAGGTGAAATAAGAAAAAATTAATGTTCCAATTTTTTGCATGAAAATTTTGAAACTTTGAGCCCACTTTTTTATCCATGGGTTTTAAAATATTTTACACGATTATTCTAATGACTGGTTGTACTAGAAGCATAGGGGATGCATTGGCTCTTATACAGGATTATAGGTAGTTTCCATTTGGGTTTGGTCTCCTTATATGGGATCCTAACCCCCATAGGGCTACATTGGCACATATACGGTGTGCATAGAGAGCCATGGGCCTCCATAGTAGCAGAAAAAAATCCACTGATCCTCATCGATGTTCAAAGACTACTGGTGATCCACTTTTGGGATTATGGTGATGTGATTGCTACATTATTCCCAATAGGCCCCACAGGAGCCCCACACACTTGGCAGGTGTCCTAGGACTTCTATGATGTCATGGAAACATTCATTCCACCAATCGATCCCTTTTAGAGGATCTACAGGTATATTCGATTCATATGGAGACCAATGGGGTCATTTCTGTGCCCTCACACCCATTGAGAGCACTACTGGTCTACTAGTTGGAGAACAAGGGGCCACCCCCTTGTCCATCATATTTTGAGGAAATTATTCGTCATTATGGAACTTCAGTACATTGCTAGGCCTTTGGAAGGCTCCAAGATATGTACATATTATTATTTGGCCCCCTGTGAGGCTTATGTTTTCCATTTGGGAGCTAGTTTGGTGGGATTGTCATAAATAGGGGTTTTATTTGCACATTATTTTATCATTAGGGGCTAATGTAGGCCCATAGGCTAATTCTAACTCCTTAGGAGGGTACATATTGATGTTAGCTACATTCATTTATATCATCACTTCACTTGGGATATCTCTAATCTTAGATAATTTCACATTTCTTCTTGCAGGATTATTCTAGATAAATGGATGAATTTTGATGTATGGATTTGGGCCATTTTCATCTTGGAGCTTCTTTTTTTTCAAATGTGATGCTGGTTGGATATAGTCTCTAACACTGTAAATCATTTTTAATGATATATTCTTGTTGTTGCATACTATTGAACTTCGCTATAATTAGGGCTAGTTGTTGCATTATTGGAATGTGGAATTGAGTGTCTATTTAGATAGTTTAATGTATGGGCCATTTTTAGATGAATGACACATTAAACTAGCTAAATAAACACTCAATTCCACATTAAAATAGCTAAATTATCGAGATGAAAGTAAATATCGTTAATCTTGCAATATTTTCATGAATTATAAATGATTGAAGGTCACTTATCTTCTTTTCCCTCAACATTAGATGAAGTTGTCTTTCCGAGCCTCCTTAATCAAGAAGTCAAGTTCTCAATCATTATCATCCTTGAATCCATATCCCCAAGGGAAATAATCACTGGTCCCTCAAAATGGTTGTCATTTTCCCCTTTTTTTTCATCTTTTCCCCCTTTTCCCCAGGTCTAGCCCTGGTAGGTCACCTAGGGCATCAATTTCTCGAGAATATACCCACAAAATAATTAGCTCTCTTAGAGGATACTGCACTGGTGAGTCCCCTCCCTCCCTCCAAATTTGAGGCAATTCCTATGGTGGAATCTCCAGGAATCTCAAGCCCTAGCTATAGGACCAAATTTTTCCTAGGCATCACCAAGGCTAGACCTTAGCAGGATCAATTTAACCTTTCAAAGCAAAATTTCTTGTCTCACCCTTTCCCCTCACCTTGTCCAAGGTAGGAGCATCATTGGTTGTTATATCTCATGCCTGAACTCGGGCTAGGTCCCCTTGATCCCGTGTGGTCTGTTTCCTACAAAATATTAACTATCAAGGGCGATTTGGGAAACCAAGTTCATACAAGATTTTAGGGACCAAGAAGTACCTCTTCAAGTTGTACCCCTCTCCCTTGGAAGGCAAGCCACTTGATTAAAGAGCAAGCAAGTACCATTCTTCACCTCCTCCTTGGGAAAGGGTTACTGGGATCACTTCATACATATCCTTTATAAGTGGCTTTTTAAAAAATCTAGGATTCCTCCCATCGGTGAAAGACTGTAAAGAGCAGGGAGTCTTAGACATGGTGATAGTGGGTTAAGCCTCCATCGTTGCCCATAGTCTAGCAATTTCCCTATTAGGATCACCCTTTAGGCCCCCTGTTGGTTTGAGTGGTAACATTTCTGGTGCCGTTGTCGGGAAGGAAGCAAGTTTTCCTCCCTAGTGAACCATTAAGGAATTCATTCATTAACGACACTCTCATTATTCCTCTGGCGACTCCATTTATATTAAAACCCAAGTTTTCTTGAAGATGGAGACATTCCTCCTTTAACTAGGGCTCCTGCAAGAAGGAAGCATGAACCATCACCTATTGGAACCACCCTCTTTCCTGAGTTTGAAAAATTTAGTGATCCCACCTGAAAAATGACAGATACTTATGACACTGGAGAAAAAATGATGACAAAAAAATCAAAGACATTTGGTAAGTGTGTTTTCTCCTTTGAAGGTGAGTGATGACCCCAAACCATTACCTGAAAAGTACAATCGATGGCTACCAAGATTCAAAGGAGATGCCACTATCAGTGCTCGCGACTTTGTTGAAGAACTTTATTGGCAATTTTCCCCTTGGATGATCTTTGATGAAGACAGAATCATGATCCTTTTTTCTTTATCACTTTGGCGACAAGCTATAGAATGGTACCTTAGTCTTCCCCCTAGATGTATTAGTGACTCCGATGAGTTTGAGGACCTATTCATGAAAAGGTCGTCTTGCAATATCAAGGGGAAGGGAAGACATCTAACAATTCATTCAAAAGTTTGATAGGGTCATCCGGGATATCCTTGATCACCTAAAGCCCTCTGATGCATTTTTTCAAATTCATTGGGAGTCACCTAACCTATGCATTAAGGGACAAGAAACCTTCCACATTGGTTGAGGCTAAAGAGATGGTAATACAGTTTGGAGAAAACGTTCGTATCTCAAAAATGAATGTGGATGACCTCTCTAAAGCCAAATATGATACCAAGAAGGATAAATCAAAGGAAAAACATGAGGAAACCCTTTTGGCTATCCTCAAGAAGATGGAAAATCGTACCGAGGAAGTCCATTCACGACATCGAATTGTTATGAAAATGATCACTTCTTTGGAGAAGGACCAAAAATAAAATTACATTTTGAAGGGGAAGCCTTTTCCAAGAAAGCATAGTGAGGAAGATAAGCCTAGCTCATCTCAAGTCCTAAATACCTGGCTCATACGAATGCGGTGGACCAAGATTCATCCTCTGAAGATGGGACTAGTGAGAGTGATGAGAGTGATGATGATAAAGCAAATGAGCAAGCCCATCTTGTGGAAGCTGATGTATTCAACATTCTGCTTGGGGGTTCATACACTCATCCTCCCATCAATGAGTTCATAACCAAACATGAGGAAAAGGAACCTATGCTAAATGCTGATGAGTGTAGTGGAAGAATCAAAGGGGTTCAATATTCACGAAGTGACAACAACAAAGACCCTACAACCTCCAAGGAACCTAAAAAGGAATAATTTCTTTCCAAGCAAGATCCTCCCAGAAGTGTCGCTTTTAAGGATCCTCCTAAAGAGAAATCCCTTTCAAGGGGTCCTCCAAAAAAGGACTCCCAAACTAAAGCTGAACCTAAAAGGCCCCCCTTAAGGAGGAAATTCCAAAATGAAAGAAAAGGGGAAACATGTTGGGCTTAAAATTGACATGGATGCTGCTATTGGGAAGATGATTGTATCTCTCCCTTTGAAGGAGATTTCTAAGCTTCCTGAATAACAGCAAAAAATTAAGAAGTTCTTGGGTTTTGAAGAAGAAGAATTACCTGAAGTCTCACAAAATATTCATATTCCATATCATAACCCTAGACATGAAACTTTTATGCTCACTTTGGCTATTAATGACCTTTATCTCCATAATTGTATACTTGACTGAATGGATTCTATGAACATCATGCCTTTCACTGTCATGAAGCAATTGGGTCTCAGCATCACCCGACCGTACAAGAAGGTCTGTTAATTGAACTCCAAACCTTTGGAAGTGGAAGGTATTATTGATTTGGGGTAGCATCGGATGTGCTCTAAGTCTCAAAATTTGTGGAGAGGCTTAGACACATGTATTCTAAATAAACCATAAATAGTTTGGTGAATTTCCACTCGAATTGTATTCTATAGAAACAATTAATTATTTTAAAGGGACCCTAACTTAAAACTTAGGAAAATAAAAGAATTAAATGGTATTAATAGAATATGCGTGTGAATGATCTAGAAGAAACAGATCAAGTCAAAAGTTACTCTCAGCCATTGATAAATATTTAATCTAGGTTGTTTAATCCTCAACAATAAGATTATAACAAGGATTGATGCGTCATTTAGAAAATACATCAGACGGAGAAGGAATCTAGAGATCGAATTCTTCTAACGGAGCAGTACTCGGATGAAGATCTGATTTAAGTGATTCTCATGTGCAAAGAGGGGAAGAGATAATGTTCAGGAGGAAGTATTTCATATCCGAAGAGAGAACAAAGAGAAGACAATAAGAGCCATAGGCAGCTATGCAGAACCAGTGACACAGATATTACGCTGGGACTACGTAGAGTTGCAGAGGAAGTTTCAGTTTCTGTGGAGGAGACAACAAAGGGTTTGTGCCAGTTCCTGAAGGACATTTTCAGAGGGAAAAGAACTCCAGTTTCCATCCAACAGTGAGTACCAATGCAGGGATAGAGAGAAGCTACAGGAGTGACATTGAGATTGCGTGAGGGACACAGAGGTAGCGCAGAGCTACTCAGGTCAAGTGCAGGTCAGTGCAGGAATTTAGTGGAAGAGTGAGATTCGTCTCACAAGACTTTATTTGTCAGATTTCTCTATATGATTTTTCAGAATCGACAATCATAAATTTGTACTCATAAGTAGTGCATAATATAAGAAACCCTCAAATCTGTTGCACCAGTTTTCTCGCATTGGGTTTTTATGGGGACAATTATCCAAAAATAACAGTGTCCATGTGTGCATATTTGAGCTAGTATTTTTCTTGTATTTTTTTATTGAGAAGACTGCAATGTATTTAATTTAGGTATTTATCATAGCATATGTCAAATAGTTTTCTTCAGTTATGCAATAGAAGAAATTTCATCAGCTACTGCAGTAGGATTCCGAGTAGCGGAATTTTCATGTGGTATCAAAGCTGACAGATGGAGAAGGGGCAGTACGGAGTAGAAGAGGGATGAGACTGCATAGACAATGAACCATGATCCTCAAGGGACTAAGAAATAGTTTCAACATTAATCTTCAGGAGGGATGCAGTCAGTTTTTTGCAGAAAGTAAAAGAGCACAAATAAGTATGGAAGACTTGGATGTATTATCTTCTAGATTAGAAGAAGATTATGCATGTTTTTCAAGCTCAACATCTAAAGGTATTTGGTACATTGATAGCAGGACTTCAAATCATATGAATGGAGTATGAGAATATATCTAAAGTTATCAAGAAGAGCAGATGGACTTCCCGATCACTATGCGGAACATAACAAAATGTACTCCAACAAGGAGAAGCACCATAATGTTTCAGATGGAAGCAGGAACCAAAATCAGAGCCACGAATGTGCTACATGTGCCAAGGCTTGGGATGAATCTAATTTCGGTGTCCCAGTTTCAGGACAAGTGGTATGATGTGTACTTCATTGGGAAGAAGGCATACTTCAAGCATCCAAATTGGAAGAATAAGAAAAAAATTGGAGTTTGAAGCAATAGATTGTACAAATTATAACTTGAATATCCAATGGAACTAATAGGTAGCAATCTTGAGGGCGAGAAATATTTGTATGAACTATGGCACAGGAGAATGGGTCATCTGCACCATGGAGAACTGAATATTCTCAAAGAGACTGTTGCTAGTGTACCAGTCCTTAGTACAGAGCATGATGATGTATGCAGAGGGTGCGTACTAGGAAGGTACGCTAAAGAAACCTTTCCCAGAAGTGAAAACCGAGCAACAAGCACATTAGGATTGATACACTTAGAAATTTGTGGTCCAATGTCCACTAATTCTCTCAGCAGTGGCAAATATTTTGTCACCTTCATTGATGATAACTCCAGGATGAACTGGATTTACTTACTAAAGACCAAAGATGAGGTCTTTGATCGGTTCAGAAAGTTTAAAGTTCTCACAGAGAATGTGACAGGGAAGAAAATAAAGATATTTTGCTCAGATAATGGTAGAGATTATAGAGATGGAGACTTCATATATTTCTGCGCAAAGGAGGGCATCAAGAGAGAGTGGACAACTCCTTATAATCTACAGCAGAATGGTGTAGCAGAGCGGAAGAACATGACTATTGTAGGGGCGAAAAAAGCCATGTTATATGACCTAGAACTTCCTATATTCTTGTGGGTAGAAGCGTGTAACACAACAGTGTACATACAAAATAAAATTCCTCACAGAGAATTGGAGAAGAAAACACCTAAAGGAGTCTTCATAGGGAAGAAACTGGAAGTGGGACACCTCCAGATATTTGGAAGTTTGGCATACTATCACGTTTCAAATGAGAAGAGAAGGAAACTTGATCAGAATATAGAGAGAGGTATCTTGTAGGATATAGTGAGACCTCAAAATCATACAAAATATACATTCCTAGTAGCAGGAAAGTTGTAGTAAAGTGAGATGTTAAATTCATGGAAGATAGATCCTTCCAAAAATCTTGAGAGATGTCAGTAGAGGATCAAGTTGCATAGGTTCCCTTAGTCCAATTACAGTAGGGGAAATAGGGAGGACAGGCAGAAGGACTAACACCAATATCTAGTAAAGTAACCAGTACTAGCATTTCCACAGGAGAGGAAGAGTCTGGTGGGTCTTAGCATATGGAACAACCAGAACAAGAGGAGGAGTTGAGAGAAAATCCTACCACCAGTGGTCAAACCAGTAAGGAACCATGGCAGATACTGAGGGATGTAGAGGAGTTCATTGGAGCTCCTAGAACATAGAAGAGGTAGCGTAGACAACCTGACAGGTACCAGGCCTTGGTTTCATAGGTAGAAGAACCCTCTAGTTTTTAGGAATTCGTTCAGCACCAAGTGTGGATAGATGCCATGGTATAAGAGTACACTTCTATCATGACAAATGATGTTTGGGAAGTTGTACCTAGGCTTGAGAATAGATCGGTTGTAAGATCAAGATGGATCTACAAGGTCAAATATGCTGCAGATGGTAGTGTGGAGAAGTATAAGGCAAGGTTCATGGAAAAATGGGTATGCACAGAAAGAAGGCATTGACTATGAAGAGAGCTTTGCATCGGTTGGAAAATAAACCTCTATTAGATTTGTTGTATCCTTGGTAGCTTATATAGGATGTGAGATTCACCAAATGGATTTCAAGACAACGTTATTGAATGGGGTGATAGAAGAGGAGGTGTACATAGAACAACCAGAGGGCTTCAAAACTCATGAGAAGAAATCTAATGTATGCAAATTGAAGAAAGCCCTATATGGGCTCAAGCAAGCACCCGAAGCATGGTATGGTCGGATAGATAGCTATTTGCAGCAGTTTGGGTTCGTCAAGTGTGACACAGATCCCAATCTCTACTATTTATTGGTGTAGAATGAGCCTCTAGTGCTAGTATTGTATGTAGATGAATTGTTCCTCACAGGATCATCTAGGCTCATAAATACTGCAAAAGGAATCTGGAAGTATAATTTGAGATGAAGGACTTGAGGTTGATGCATTATTTTCTACGATTGGAGGTATGGCAGAGAAATGGAGAGATCTTCCCAGGGAAAGGGAGATATGCCATGGAAATTCTGAAGAGAATCAGGATGCAGGATTTTTGATCCATGGCTACGCCTATGATCACAAACTGGAAGAAGATAGATGCATCGAGAGATAAGGAAGTGACCCCACCTTGTAAAGACATCTCATTGGGTCACTAATCTATATGGCCAATACCGTTCGAGACATTTGTTTTGTTTTCAACACTCTTATTCAGTTCATGGTAGAATCGAAAAGGCTACATTGGGTAGAAACAAGGCACATTCTCATATATGTGCGAGGAACACTTGGATATGGTTTGAAATATACCATAGGGGATGATGTCAGATTAAGCGGGTTCACAGATGTAGATTGGGCAGGAAGTTCAGTTGACTGGAAAAGTACCTCTGGGTACTATTTCAACGTTGGACCAGGAATGATCTCCTGGTGCTCCAGGAAACAAAATTCAGTAGCATTGAGCACACCGAAGCAGTGTACATGGCAGATATCACAACAATGTGTGAATCCATATGGCTTATGAAGCTTCTTGTGAGCTTTTTCAGGAAATATATGGAGCCTACTAGTATTTACTGTGACAATCAGAGTTGTATCAGGCTCTCTGAGAATCAAATATTTCATGATCGATCCAAACATATAAACATCAGATGCCACTTTATCAGAGACTGTGTTTAGTGTGGGGCAGTACAATTACAGTACGATCCCACTGGAGATTAGGCAATAAATATAATCATGAAGGCTCTAGGGAGGGTGAAGTTCATTCAGTTCAGAGAGCATATGGGTATGGTTGAAAACCCATTTCAGTAGCAATGGGTCATCAACAACAATAAATTAGAGGGAGTTGCAGTACTATAGCAGTTGGTAGTAGTATGCAGTGTCAGCAGTAGTACAGATGCAGCACTTGTGCAGATTTGATGGACATCAGAGTCAGACATCAACAACATAGAGGGATATGCTTCAAATTCATAACAATATGCAACAAGACATATTGTTAGAGCACATTCCTCGCTAAGAGGGAGAGTTTATTTGGGGTAGCATCGAGCGTGCTCTAAGTCTCAAATTTTGTGGAGAGGCTTAGACACATGTATTCTAAATAACTCAGAAATCATTTGGTGAAATTCCACTCGAATTGTATTATATAGAAAAAATTAATTATTTTAAAGGGACCCTAACTGAAAACTTAGGAAACTAAAATAATTAAAGGTATTAATAGAATATGAGTGTGAATGATCTAGAAGAAACAGATCAAGTCAAAAGCTAATATCAACCATTGATAAAGATTTAATATGGGTTGTTGAATCCTCAATGAGAAGATTATAAGGACTTGATGAGTCATTTATAAAATGCATCAGATTGAGAAAGAATATAGAGATCAAATTCTTCTGACGGAGCAGTGCTAAGATGAAGATCAGATATAAGTGATTCTCATGTGCAGAGAGGGGCAAAGATAATATTTAGGAGGAAGTATTTCAGATCCGAAGAGAGAACAGAGAGAAGACAAGAAGAGCCACAGGCAGCTGTGCAGAACTAGTGACACATAGATTACATTGGGATTGTGCAGAGCTGTAGAGGGAGTTTCAATTTATGTGGAGGAGACAATAGAGAGTTTGTGGCATTTCTCGAAGGAAATTTTTGGAGGGAAAATAACTCTAGTTTCCAACTAGCAATGAGTACCAACGCAGAGACAGAGAGTAGCTACAAGATTGACACTGAGACTGCATGAGGGATGCAGTCACTGCGTAGAGCTACTCAATTCAAGTGCAGGTCAGTACCAAAATTTAGTGGATGAGTAAGATTTGTCTCACAAGACTTTATTTTTCATATTTCTCTATATGATTTTTCAGAATCAAAAATCATAAATTTGTACTCAAAATTACTGCATAATATAAGAAACCCTTAGATCTGTTGCACCGATTTTCCCGCATTGGGTTTTTTCGAAGACAATTGTCCAAAAATGACGGTGTCCATGTGTGTATACTTGTGCTAGTATTTTTCTTGTATTTTTTTACTGTGAATACCACAGTGTATTTCATTTCGATATTTATCATAGCTTATGTTAAATAATTTTCTTCAGTTATGCAACAGAAGGAATTTAATCAGTTACTACAGTAGGATTCCGAGTAGCATATTTTTCACAGGTCTCATTAAAGATCCTAACGTCTCCTTGGATAGGAACCCTGGCATATCCATTCTCATGGAAATTTTTGTCATTGATATTCCTAATGTGTGGGGGATGTTTCTATCTAGGAAATGGGGAGCCACTGTTGGGGGTCATGTTCAAATGGAACTATCATACGTTACCATCACTTAATCCAATGGGAGCCCTTCCATCCTTCATATACAACCCACCTACCTATCTCATGTGATTGAGCCTGGGCCCTATTATGAAGAACATAACATCGAGAAACCTTCTCCCATTCTCCCTTCACAAGAGGTCCATATCCTTAAAAGGCCAATTCAAAAACCAAGCAAAAGGTGGAAACCAGAGAAAGAATAAAAGTTAGGGGACTTGGTCTTAGTTGACAAAGAGTTGGTTCTCGTCAGGATTCATGTGAAAGTTGGGGATGACTATTACTACATTGCTAAACTTAACGATGAACTTTAGCCTCAGCTAGTCAAAATAAGTCACATCACTCCTTTCCTTGATACTTGACGATGTATTATATGCATGTTAGGGTAGGATGCATTGCAACTCTTTAAACTTAGCTATGGAAGGGCTAATCCCCTCACAATCTCCTGGCTGAAATCATGTGAAGTTCTCTCCTCAAGATGCTACTCCTATCTATGACTACATAATCTCCCTGGAGGACTCTACTGCCCCTGGAAGTGACTGCACAATCCTGAGGCTGAAATGGTATTGATGCTCTCCAAAAATGATGGTATGGCTCCTCTCTTGAGCAGGCACTCAAAGTCCGCCGAGGATAATGTAGGTTTTAATCCTGAACATAAATTATCTACACATGAATCTTATAACAGAAAATAAACAATAGCGAGAGCATAAAAAATAAAATAGATAAACACAAATATTTTCCCTTGGATCCCAAATCGGGATGACCAGCTTGATATTTCATTCTATTCCTTTTAGTGTTACAACACATATATATACATTCCAAAGCATACATAAAACATAATCCATTAACCCTGGATTAGAACATAACTGTAGTTCCCTTGACCGGATCTACAAAAATACCAGGGGCCAAAAACCATCGTACCCAAAAACCGTGTGCAAAACCATTCACAAAACCATGGGCATGGACCGTGTGTGACTAGTCGTGGAAAGAATATAACACATACCCAGCATTCTCCCACTTGTTGTTTTCTTTCCGCAGGGGGCCACAGGAGAGCTTAGTCATTGGCCCAATTCTTCAACACCCATTGTTTCTCTACACCAAGAGAACTTCTGAGTGCTCACAGACTTCATCAATGCATCTGCAACATTCTTCAAAGTGTCCACCTTTACCAGAAACACCCTTTTAGCCTCAACCATATCTCTAACAAAGTGATATTGAATGTCAATGTGCTTTGTCTTTGAAAGATAAGCAGGGTTCTTAGCCAAGAAAATTGCACTTTTTCTATCACAGTCTATCCTTCTAGCTTGATGTACCAATCCCATACTTGAACACAATATATGCAACCAAACTGGTTCCTTGCTTGCATGAGTGACTGCCATGTATTCTTCCTCTATAGTTGAAAGAGCCACTACAGACTGTATTTTACTCATCCAACTAACTTTGCCTCCAAATAGGCTAAACACATACCCACTTGTAGATCTTCTTTGGTCTAGATTTCTAGCCCAGTCTGCAACAACAAAACCACGAATTTCCAACATTCTTTCCAATCCTAGTCTTCCCTGGTAGCACAAGCCATAATCACTAGTGCCACATAAATATTTGAAAACTTGCTTCACTGCTATCTAATGATCCTTCCCTGGGTTTGACATAAACCTCCTCAATACTCCCACTGCATGTGCAATGTCTGGTCTAGTACAGACCATTGCATACATCAGGCTACCCACTACACTTGCATATGTAACACGAGACATATCCTCCTCTTCTTCTTGTGTCTTGGGACATTGTTCAGCAGACAACTTTAAACCTACAGGAATAGGAACATTCATCGGTTTACTATCCTACATATTGAAACTCTGCAATATAGTCTCGACATACTTGCTTTGGTTTAACCAAAGCTTCCTCTTTGCCCGATATCTCTTAATTTATGTTAGTGTCAGCCTTTGCAGCCTTCCTCCAGTGATCAAACATGCTCTTACAAAGTGATTTTAAGGTGTCAAGGTCAAATTTTGTCATTTCAGTGAGTCTTCAAGCAAAATTTGGTCACTAGGTATTAGGTCTAGGGTTTGTTTTTACTCTTGTCAAAGTTGTCCAAATGTCGGTCCATGTCACCATTCAGCTGAGTTTACCATCATTCAGAGGGTTTTCATCATCATGTCAAGTTCCATTGGGTCATTTTACACCTTGTTCATGCTTCAGTTGTGCCTAGGTAAGGTTCATTTCCCTCTCCTAGGGTTTTGGAGGTAATTTCTCTTGGATGGTCAAATCATCAGCAAAACTTGTATCCTAATGTTCATACACCTTCCCCTATCCTTATTGTACCTTATTAAACACTTCCCATCATTGAGATTCCCCAAATTCCTCATTTTTGCACAAACCCTAGTTTCTTGCTACAATTTGGCAATTTTCTAGGCGAGGCCTGTGTTTTGCCCTTTTGGACCCCTTCCCCTCACTCAATCTCTGAAATTCCATTTTCTCCTGCTTCCTAATATCCCTCCCTACTTCCAAAAATTTTCTCAAAAATTTATAAGCCCTTATCCCCTTCATTTCGATTCATTTCGACAAATCCCTTGTTCCACACATCGGGATAGGTTTCACTCAAATGATGTTTCTGAGCAATAAAAGATGAATTTGGGAAAACTGAGAGAGGTTTTTGTCCAACCCATGCCAAGGAAGAAAAACCTCCTTCACTTTTTACACATATGTCATGGTTTTAGATATATGTCAAAAATACAATCGCCTCGGTAGAATTGATGCACCTCTGAAGTGACCTTGGGAAAATCAAGATTTCTCCTAGCGTGGTTGGCCAAATGAATTGATTGATGAGTCAAATGATAACTAGACACAAATAAATTTCCAATGAGCTATAATGAGCTCAATTTGGAGTTGAGGAAGACCTTAAAAAGTTGACTGCAACAGCACTCTGCCTTGAGGCAGCCTCATCTTGCACATTTTGACCAGTCTTGGGAGATTTGATTTTTGACAGAGTAAATGAACTCCAAATTAAAAAATTCCACTTCGGTTGGAAATTAGACTCAAATCGCTTTCCAACAAGCTATCATATACCCAATTTGGACAGCAGGAAGGCCTCCAAAAGCCTCCTGAAAAATGCACTATTTATGGCGCGGCGCATTGGGAGAAGGCGCGGTGCACATGGTGTGCGCAATGCATGGAACAATTTTCTGCAGTGTAAAATTACACTGGCGTGGCGCATCCAGCCCGTGCAGTGCGCTGGGCTGGGGCGTGGCGCAGAGAGCCTCCAAACTTATTTTCACTGTTTTTCCTCAAAAATTCAAAACAACTCAATCTCCTATGCTCCGTGTAAGTCAAATCATCTTATAAGTTGCCTTTGATTGGTGTTTGGAGTTTTTTTAAGATTGGTTATAAGAATTTGAGTGGTGAAAACATATACCCTATCATTTTGTGAAAAATTTCTCTTTAGGGTTGTGTATTGGTGTTTTAAAACAACTTTAGTGCCAAAGACTTCTTTTTCCCCTCCACCTTGTTCGTTCCTTTCCTCTTCACTATAACACTATCACCCATATCCCTTCCCTAATTCCCTTATAAAATTACTCATATCACTTATTCCTAAAATCTCATTATCCTATCCCTAAACCTTACCATCTCCCGTGTCATTTACAAAAATCCCCAAATCCCATATCTCAAACATATTAAGTGCTTGTCCTACATTTTAAATTCACTTGACTAAACCACTATACCCAAAGTCCACTATACTCCTATTTATCACAATCCTTTCCCATTTGGCATATTTTGATAATTGAAGACAAAGACACCAAACTCTTCATTTTCACCTCAGGCAACATGGATGAGAAAAGCACTGAAACATCGGAAAAGGCCTGATCCACTCCGAATCATGGCCAAAGGTTCCTTGGCTGAGCATGAGGCATGATGGGAGACCTTCACTCCAAATTTCAGCAAATTTGGAGAATATTTTGTCATTTTTGAAAATTTTGGTTGCAAAACAGGTTTTTTTGCCCGACGCGCCGCACCACCCGACGCGCGCTTATGATTGGAACATATTCTGGAGGAAAACTTGATATTTTTGGGTTTTTTATGGTAAATTATGCATGCTCATGAATGGCTGAGAGATTTCATGAAGTTCTGGGTGGTCTTAAAGGTCAAAAACACTCCAAAAATGACCTTTCTGCCACTTTTTGCACCAGTAGGAACCAGTCTTGGGAGATTGCACTTTTGGAGGGGAAAATGACATCCAAATTGAACAATTCCACTTGGGTTGGATAGCAGACAGACAGGGCTTTCCAACGAGCTATCAGGAGCTCAATTTGGACTTTAGGAAGTGCCCCAAAAACAGGCTCAAAGTTGCACGGCGCATTGAGTTTTATGGCGCGGCGCATAGAGGAATTTTGCCCAATTTTCACTTTTTAGCTCAGAAATTCGGCCAGTTTCACTAGTTTCACTTTTGGATGTAATTATTGATCTATATTGATGTAATTTTATGGATATGATGTAATTTTGGCTCACATTTACTTGTTCTAGAGGATTCATTCACTAAAGGGTGAAAATTAAGTGAATGGATCAGTTTCCTAGCATATAGAGGCAAGTTGTTTGGCTGCCTAGATTTCAGTTCCTAGTTTAGAATTGGTTGGAGCAGCTCCTAGAAGGATGAGCTCGACCCCTAGAGGCATGGGAAGGGGTTAGGATGGTCTATATATTGTATTTTCTGAGACATCTTCATGGTTGGATACTTGGGAATAGTTTGGCACTTCATTGTACATACATTTCTGCATTTTTTTTTGGCAAAGGAAAGACCAGGGTTTTGCAGCACTTGTTGGGATCCTTGTGGCTCTGAGTTTTGATAATGTTTTTCTCCATGTATCTATAAGTTTCATTAATGTTATATGTATGCCATTTCCCTTCTCTTTTCTTCTGAATTAAACAAATGAGTAACTAAGGTAGAATTCATTAGTTTGCTGGTGCTCTGCCTTAAACTTTTGCTGAGTTTTATATGTTTTCGTCTGTTTGAAGAGGATCCTTGCACCCTCTTGCCCTCTTCAGCTCCTCGGCAGTATTTTCCATCCATTCATTTAATCTAAGACATCAAATCCATTGCCTTCCCTGCCCCAACTTGAACTCTGCAAGAATTTGGCCTCATCCCCAAGCCCAAAAATTGCCTTTCCCTTTTTCCAGCAAAACCCCTAAAAACCAAAATCAAACTCCTTGATTCATATACCTAGCCTAAAATTAGCATTCATTTTAGTCATCTCAGACCCTATTGGTTATTTTAACTGAGTTTGACCCGAAGAGAGCCCTCTCCTATTCTGGTAGGGCTAGCTACCAGACTGAGCGTGGTATGATGTTACCCTGAACTCTGCCTTCTTTCAGCCTGAGGTAGATTTAGGCAATAACATAGTGGCGACCATACTGGGGAAGAAAATGGTTTGCTTGTTGGTGTTAATTGTTTTATAAGCTACAGACGGAGCCTGAAGTTATGCCAGGAAGCCTTCGAAATGCTCTTGCTTTGCATTAGCGAAAGTGGATAAACGCTGCTTCAGTCAATCTCCGGTCTAGCTTGTGAACATGACACTTGACTTGTGGATCGTCTTGCCCCAGTACATGTATCAAGTTCAGATCTGATGGTTGATGGTCGACAACGATCAGACATAAGAAGGCTGAAATCATTCACCTAGTGACTCCAACTCAATGTACAGACTTCACTGGAGGACTAACTCTTTCTCTGAGAAAATGGAAGGATATCACACTAAGTTCAGGTATCCAAAGTGGAATGGTATTCAGGATCTAGTCTGCTTTCTTGTAAATTACTTCTTTTCCATTCTTGAAGCTGTCCTGAAAGTCTTTTAGAATTTTTTGTATGATAAAGGTGATCAAAATCTTCGCTCGACCTATTCAAAAAGTGTAAATACTGAGTTTCCCTTTTATCCTCGCCTCCTTACTTTTCCCACATCTTATGATGACTCTCTTCAGAGTGATGAGCCTAAAGGAAACAAAACTGATCCCGTAGCTCTTTTATATACTCCTACACCTTATATAGTCCTCGATAGGTATAAACCTCTTGTTTTACCTTCTGTTCTTCATGCTTTCCCTAAAAATTATGACCTATATCTACCAAGATTTGACAGTGAATGTAACAACGTCAACGTTGAGCAACATGTGCAGAATGTTGAGACTTTCCTAGACCTTTTTGAAGTTGATGACGAAGATGTTAGTATTAGGATTTTTTCTCTTTCTTTTCAAGGCCAAGTCAAGAGTTGGTTTAAAGCCCTGCCTGATGCGAGCATCTCAGATTTCCAGCAGTTCATCGAAGTTTTCCTTGACAGGTGGGTGATCGGACAAAATCCTTTCCTTATTTTAGACGAGTATGCCCAACTGAAAATACTTCCAAGGGAGACAGTACAACAGTTTTCTGCCAGATTTAACCAAGTATATTTTTCAATGCCAGCTGATATAAGACCTTCTCCTAGATCTGCTCTCTTGCACTACCCGGGTGCCTTTGATCCGGAAATGGAGTTTCAGTTGAGAGAAAATAATATTGCAACACTTCATGAGATGTGGAACAGTGCAGTAAATGTAGAGGCTCATTTGTTGATCTTGAGGGCAAGGTTGAAGGAAGAAGAGATGAAAAACATGGATCTGGAGAAATTGACATCTTTAGAGGTAAAGCTTGACATGTTGGTAAGTGCAGTAGAAGAGATGATGCAAAATAAAACCACAAGGAATGAGTATAATGTTCAAGCTCATGGCTCGCTGATTGAAGAAGAACAAGTTGTTGATCCAAAACATTTTGTTTCTTATTCCAGTTGTCATAGTGATTGCTTTATAGATCATTTTTAAGAAGAGAGAGTTGTTGATATGATATGTATGCTTGATGAAGAACTTTATATCGATTATTTGCCTCAGTTTGATCAGTATGATGATGATTATGTTCTCCAAACATAAGCTAATCTTGCAGAAAAATCAGCAGCTAGTTTGTGCGAGGAGGAAGTTCACTTTCAGCAGCTTGAGTACAGTGATCAACCAATGCATATCAGCTATGACAATGATGAGGAAAGTGCAACAAATTTTGAAGTAAGTGAAGGATCTTTGCCTTCTTCTTTTTTTATTCGTTTCAGTTCATCAGAGCCAACTACCATGCAATCAGAAATCAAATGTCAACAAGTCTTGATCTGGACCATCTGGAGCGCAATGAAAACCTTGTTCAAGAATTCTCAAGTTGCAGATGAAGACATGGAAGCTGGTACATATGATCAAATGATACAAGGTGACTCCGTACCATTTTGTTTTAAATCATTCCAGTTTTTGAAGGGTAAATTGCATAGTAAATCTTCAAATGAGCAGCCTGTAGGAAATCAGCAATCTCTTACTTTTAATGTGGAGGATGAGACAGATAGTGAAATTCTTGAGCAAGTTTTTAATGATAAATCTGAAATCATTTTGGATACAAAACCCTCCCTAGCACCAGATTTGTAGCCACCAAATGAAATTGAAGGTCAGATTACAGATGAAGGTGAGGAAGCCAAAATACATGATTTAATGATGCCAGAGGATTCTATACCCTTTTGTTTCGAAGCATTTCAGTTTATAAAGCAGAATCTTCGTAATATTTCTAGAGAAAAAGATGAAAAACAAGTAGGATGTCATACAGTTTCGATGGATACATCGCTGCAGTCTTCTCAAGTTTTTGATGATCCTATTGCTCGTGTGTTGGATGATGTTTGCTGTAAAAATTCTTCTCCATTGACTACATGTGAGCTTGAAATGTGTACTGATACACACATGATCCGGCACCGGTCTCTTTGTCATTTTTAGCAGGAGTCTCATCACAAAGCTCAGATCAAAGTTTGCATTCATGGTATGAGGAGAAGAGAAGTAATCCGTTGGATGAGCTAAGTCTTAGTGTGCATGAACTTCAAGATCCTTATGCAGTGTTTTTGGAGGCGGATAGAGAATCCATAGTATTCAACGGATCTGTTGACAAGTTTTCATGGGAGTTTCCTTTCAGTAGTTCTCTCTTGTTGTTCATAAACAAGCACTTGTGGAGAATCCAAACAGCAGCTAGAATACTTACCTGGTTGCATTGGTTGTTTCATTTCACTTGATCAGGTGATGAATGAAACTGTTAGAGTAGGTTTTGATGAATAAGTTTCATTTTGAGCATATTTTCCAGTTTTTCGGTTGTGTTTAAGTATTGAGTCAATTTTTAGTTGAGTGAGATTCAATTTGTTTCATCAAGTCATTAGTTTTCAGTCATTCATTTCAGTTTGAGTTTTTGACTCCATTGCCCAATGGATGAAGGCACTGTCTGCTTTCCAAAGATCTGTAGTTCTTGGCACCTCCAAGGAGCTACCATCCCCATTGGAGCCAATGTTAGTGTCAGCATTTGTAGCCTTCCTCCAGTGATCAAAAATTCTCTTACAAAGTGATTTTAAGGTGTCAAGGTCAAATTTTTTCATTTCAGTGAGTCTTCAAGCAAAATTTGGTCACTAGGTATTAGGTCTAGGGTTTGTTTTTACTCTTTTCAAAGTTGTCCAAATGTCGGTCCATGTGACCATTCAACTGAGTGTACCATCATTCAGAGGGTTTTCATCATCATGTCAAGTTCCATTGGGTCATTTTACACCTTGTTCATGCTTCAGTTGTGCCTAGGTAAGGTTCATTTCCCTCTCCTAGGGTTTTGGAGGTAATTTCTCTTGGATGGTCAAATCATCAGCAAAACTTGTATCCTGATGTTCATACACCTTCCCCTATCCTTAATTTACCTTATTAAACACTTCCCATCACTGAGATTCCCCAAATTCCTCATTTTTGCACAAACCCTATTTTCTTGCTACAATTTGGCAATTTTCTAGGCTAGGCCTGTGTTTTGCCCTTTTGGACCCCTTCCCCTCACTCAATCTCTGAAATTACATTTTCCCCTGCTTCCTAATATCCCTCCCTAATTCCCAAAATTTTCTCAAGAATTTAGAAGCCCCTTATCTGCTTTATTTCGCTTCATTTCGACAAATCCCTTGTTCCACACATCGGGATAGGTTTCACTCAAATGATGTTTCTGAGTAGTAAAAGATGGATTTGGGAAAAATGAGAGATTTTTTTGTCCACAACATGCCAAGGAAGAAAAACCTCCTTCAATTTTTACACAGATGTCATGGTTTTAGAGAAATGTCAAAAATACAATCACCTCGGGAGAATTGATGCACCTCTGAAGTGACCTTGGGAAAATCAAGATTTCTCCTAGCATGGCTCACCAAATGACTTGCTCGATGAGTCAAATGATAACTAGACACAAAGAGATTTCCAATGAGATATCATGAGCTCAATTTGGAGTTGATGAAGACCTTCAAAAGTTGACTGCAACAGCACTCTGCCTTGAGGCAGCCTCATCTTGCACATTTTGACCAACCTTGGGAGATTTGATTTTTGACAGGGTAAATGAACTCCAAATTGAAAAATTCCACTTGTATTGGAAATTCTACTCAAGTAAATTTTCAAAGAGCTATCATGTGCCCAATTTGGACACCGGGAAGGCCTCCAAAAGCCTCCTGTAAAATTCACTATTTATGGCGCGGCGCATTGGGAGAAGGCGCAGCGCACATGGTGTGCGCGGCGCATAGAACAATTTTCTGTAGTGTAAAATTACACTGGCGTGGTGCATCCAGCCTGTGTGTCACGTTGGGCTGGGGCGCGGCGCACAGAGCCTCCAAACTGATTTTCACTGTTTTTCCTCAAAAATTCAAAACAACTCAATCTCCTATGCTCTGTGTAAGTCAAATCATCTTATAAGTTGCATTTGATCGGTGTTTGGAGTTGTTTTAAGATTGGTTATAATAATTTGAGTGATGAAAACATATACCCTATCATTTGGTGAAAAAATTCTCTTTAGGGTTGTGTATTGGTGTTTTAAAACAACTTTAGTGCCAAAGACTTCTTTTTCCCCTCCACCTTGTTCGTTCCTTTCCTCTTCACTATAACACTATCACCCATATCCATTCCCTAATTCCCTTATAAAATTACTCATATCACTTATTCCTAAAATCTCATTATCCTATCCCTAAACCTTACCATCTCCCGTGTCATTTACAAAAATCCCAAAATCCCATATCTCAAACATATTAAGTGGTTGTCCTACATTTTAAATTCACTTGACTGAACCACTATACCCACTTTCCCTTTTTCCCATAGTCCACTATACTCCTATTTATCACAATCATTTCCCATTTGGCATATTTTGATAATTGAAGACAAAGACACTAAACTCTTCATTTTCACCTCAGGCAACATGGATGAGAAAAGCACTGAAACATCGGAAAAGGCCTGATCCACTCCGAATCTTGGTTGAAGCTTCCTTGGCTGAGCATTAGGCATGATGGGAGACCTTCACTCCAAATTTCAGAAAATTTGGAGAATATTTTGTCATTTTTGAAAATTTTGGTTGCAAAACAGGTTTTTCTGCCCGACGCGTCGCGCCACCCGACGCGTCGCGCCACCCGACGTGCGCTTATGATTGGGACATCTTCTGAAGGAAAAATTGATATTTTTGGGTTTGTTATGGTAAATTATGCATGGTCAGGAATGGATGAGAGATTTCATGAAGTTCTGGGTGGTCTTAAAAGTCAAAAACACTCCAAAAATGGCCTTTCTGCCACTTTTTGCACCAGCAGGAACCAGTCTTGGGAGATTGCACTTTTGGAGGTGTAAATGACATCCAAATTGAAAAATTCCACCTGGGTTGGATAGCAGACAGATAGGGATTTCCAACGAGCTATCATGAGCTCAATTTGGACTTTAGGAAGTGCCCCAAAAACAGGCTCAAAGTGGCACGGCGCATTGAGTTTTCTGGCATGGCCCATAGAGGAATTTTGCCCAATTTTCACTTTTCAGCTCAAAAATTCGGCCAGTTTGACTAGTTTCACTTTTGGATGTAATTATTGATCTATATTGATGTAATTTTATGCACAGTGATGTACCTCTTGGCTCACATTTATTTGTTATAGAGGACTTATTCACCAAAGGGTGAAAATTGCTGAATGGATCATTTCCCAGCTACCCATGTAAGTTGTTCTTTATAACTTGGCACACGCCTTAGTTTAGAATTGGTTGGAAAACAGCCTTGGAATACGTGAGCTCGACCCCTAGAGGCATGGGAAGGGGTTAGGATTGTCTATATATTGTATTTCCTAAGACATATTCATGGTTGGATACTTGGGAATAGTTTGGCACTTCATTGTACATACATTTCTGCATTTTTTTTTGGCAAAGGAAAGACCAGGGTTTTGCAGCACTTGTTGGGATCCTTGTGGCTCTGAGTTTTGATGATGTTTTTCTCCATGTATCTATAAGTTTCATTAATGTTATATGTATGCCATTTCCCTTCTGTTTTCTTCTGAATTAAAAAAATGAGTAACTAAGGTAGAATTCATTAGTTTGCTGGTGCTCTGCCTTAAACTTTTGTTGAGTTTTATATGTTTTCGTCAGTTTGAAGAGGATCCTTGAACCCTATTGCCCTCTTCAGCTCCTCAACAGTATTTTCCATCCATTCATTGAATCTAAGACATCAAAGTCATTGCCTTCCCTGCCCCAACTTGAACTCTTCAAGAATTTGGCCTCATCCCCAAGCCCAAAAATTGCCTTTCCCTTTTTCCAGCAAAAACCCTAAAAACCAAAATCAAACTCATTGATTCATATACCTAGCCTAAAATTAGCATTAATTTTAGTCATCTCAGACCCTATTGGTTATTTTAACTGAGTTTGACCCGGGCAGAGCCCTCTCCTGTTCTAGTAGGGCTAGCTACCAGACTGAGTGTGGTATGATGTTACCCTGAAGTCTGCCTTCTTTCAGCCTGAGGTAGATTTAGGCAATAACAATTTCCATGCCCAAAATATATTTTGCAGTACCAAGATCCTTCATGTCGAATTTGGAGAATAGTTGGGTCTTCAAATCTTGGATAATTTCTTTCTCATTTCCAATCAACAACATATCATCCACATACAAGACCAAATAAATAACACGGTCACCAATTAATTTAAAATAAACACAGTGATCCTCCTTGCTTCTGGTGAAGCCAAGTCCCCGTATATAGGTATCAAATTTCTGATACCACATCATTGGTGACTGTTTTAACCCATACAGAGACTTCTTCAACCTGCATACTAGTTCTTTCTTACCCTTCACCATAAAGCCTTCAGGTTGCTTCATGTAGATCTCCTCTTCTATATCCCCGTGAAGAAATGTTGTCTTCACATCCATTTGTTCTATCTCAAAATAAAATGCAGCAGCAACAGATAAAATTAATCTAATAGAAGTAACCTTGGCAACAGGAGAAAAAATATCACCAAAATCAATTCCCGGCACCTGGGAATAACCTTTTGCTACCAACCGAGCTTTTTATTTCTCCACCTTTCCTTCT
Organism: Pinus albicaulis; assembly: GCA_034641835.2. NCBI lineage: Eukaryota > Viridiplantae > Streptophyta > Pinopsida > Pinales > Pinaceae > Pinus > Pinus albicaulis. The sequence goes on from CM076570.1 coordinate 1,185,250,771, forward strand.
ACATTCATCTTCTTTTTAAACACCCATTTTCTCTCGATGGGCTTCCTTCCAGCCGGCAACTCCACCAGATCCCATGCCTCATTTTTGTGCAAGGATGCCATTTCATCAACCATGGCCTCCTTCCAGAGTTTTCCATCCTCTGAATCTACTACCTCCCTGACAGTTCTGGGATCATCATTAGTTATAGTTAAGGCAAAACCAGAATAGAAAGCAGATGGAATATACCTTTCTGGTTGCCTTCTTTCCCGAACTGATCTTCTCAAGCTGGAGTTTGTGGCTCTTCCTCTTCTGAATCTTCTTTTGTTGTAGAGTCTGATTCATACTCCTTTAGCTCAAACTCTATATTCTCAGGTTCCTTTGGTATGAATTCATGTTTAACCACATCTTTCACCTCTCTAAACACCACATCTCGGTTGTACACAACCTTACTTTTTTCTGTGTTCGAAAGCTTGTAACCTTTTAAACCATCCTTATACCCAATGAAGATGCACCTTTCAGATTTATTATCCAACTTGGTCCTTTTCTGCTTTGGAACATGTACATATGCATCAAATCCAAATACCCTTAGATGTGAAAGAGAGGGTTTCTTACTAGTCCATACCTCATGTGGAGTCTTATCCTCCAGCACTGATGAAGGTGTTCTATTAACCAGATAGCATATGGTCTCCATTGCCTCTGCCCAAAATTCTTTTCCTAACCGGGTACCACTGAGCATGCTTCTTGCCTTTTCCATCAGTGTTATATTCATTCTTTCTACAACTACATTTTGCTGAGGTGTGTATGGAGTATTCTTCTACCGTTCTATACCACACTTCTTATAGAACTCTTCAAATTTCTTCTTGCAAAACTCCCCACCATTATCTGTCCTCAGTGCCTTTATCTTCTTCTTTTTTTGTTTTTCCACTAGAGCCTTAAATTCTTTAAATCTGTCAAAGACTTCAGATTTCTTCCTCAAGAAATATATCCATGTATTCCTTGAGAAGTCATCTATGAATGAAACATAGTACACAAGCTTTCCCAGTGATGGAATTGACACGGGTCCAAACACATCACTGTGCACAAGTTCTAATATCTTGTTCGCCCTCTTGGCACCAGAAGGAAAACTCACACGATTATGCTTCCCATATACAAAATGTTCACAAAAATAGAAATCCAAAGAGCAATTAGACATACCTTCTACCATAACATTTCTATGCGGTATCTGAAGGCCCTTCTCTCCAATATGTCCAAGCCTTTGATGCCATAACATGGTCTGTTCTCCAGACACAGCTAGGCTTTCCACTCCACTTTCAGGAACCACAAAATTGTTACACCCATCAATAACAGTGCTACCTTGTAGCTTGTACAGAGTTTCAGTCCGAACTCCCTGCATTAATACCAGTGCTCCCTGAACCATCTTGCAGGCATCTTTCTCGAACACTGTTTTTACACCTGCATCATCCATCTTGGTTACAGAAATCAGATTTCTAGCCAACGCAAGAATATACAGAACACCAGGAAGTGTTCTAATCCTTCCACCTTGTAGCTTTAGCTGGAATTATCCACATCCAATGATTCTGGCCTTCCTATCATCCCCTAGGAAGACATCACCACCATCATATTTCTCATACTCGCAGAACCACTCCCTATGGGGAGTGAAGTGAAAGGATGCACCTAAGTCAATCAACCATGACTCATGATCTACATGTGTATTTGAAGAAGAAGCCAAATACACATCCCCACCTTCATCTTAGGTGGTTTTCGCCTCTGCAGAAGTAGCATCATCAGATCCCTTTCCTTTCTCAAGAGCTTTAGATCTACAGTCCCTTTTGTAGTGCCCTTCCTTTCCGCATTTCCAACATATCTTTACAAACTTTCTAGGAGATTTAGATCTCCCTCTAGATTTGGATCTCCCGCTCGAAACCTTATTCTTGTTTCTGTTTTGGGACCTTCTTCGTACAGATAAGGCATCTCCATTCTAGCCCTCCATATTTCTCCATCTCATTTCCTCTGACAACAAGGCTGAGACAATGTCATAAAAATTCAAGGTAGTTGTATTGCTACCTATTGCAATAACCTGACTGTCCCACAAGTTTGGTAGAGAACACAACAAACTAATGCACTTATCTTCATCTGAGATTTTAATATCAACAGATGATAGCTGACTTACCATAGTATTGAAGGCGTTCAGATGCTCTGTCACTGAGTCTCCATCATTCATCCTCAGGCTATACAGCTTTTTCCACAGGAACAACTTATTCACCAGAGACTTAGATTGGTACAAATTCCCAAGTTTTTCCCACAAATTCTTCACCGTAGCTTCCCCAGATACATTCAACAATACTGAATCTGAGACACACAACCGTATTGTGCTCTTAGCCTTCCGATCTAGTTTCTTCGAGTCTTCATCTGACATTGTCATTGGTTTAGTACCTAGATCTACCGCGATCCACCAATATTTATCCACCAGCAGATCCTCTATCTTGAGCTTCCACAACTCAAAACTCTGACCATTAAATTTCTCGATCTATATCTTTCTGTCGCTCGCCATATTCTTTCACCGCAAGAATTGATCCCACAGATCTCCCATTGAACAGGGTCTACCTCAGGCCCGAGCAAAAAACCCTCAGTAGCAAAGGCATCCCCCTGAAGCCGAAATAGATTTGATACCAAATGTAGGTTTTAACCCTGAACATAAATTATCTACACATGAATCTTATAACAAAAAATAAATAATAGCAAGAGCATAAAACATAAAACATATAAACACAAAGATTTTCCCCTGGATCCCAAATCGGGACGACCAGCTTGATATTTCATTATATTCCTTTTAGTGTTACAACACATGTATATACATGTCGAAGCATACATAAACCCTAATCCATTAACCCTGGATTAGAACATAACTGTAGTTCCCTTGACCGGATCGACAAAAATACCAAGGGCAAAAACCATCGTACCCCAAAACCATGTTCAAAACCATGCACAAAACCATGGGCATAGACCTCCCACTGGAAATTAAGGACCAAAAAAAATTTCGTCGGGGCGCTGCCCTAGAATCCGACAGGGGGGGCTGCTACCCCCCCTGTGACCCCCTGTTGACTAGTCATGGAAAGGATATAACACATACCCAACAGACAAGGTTGGGATCTTCGCTTGAAGACACCCTTGTGCTAAACAGCACTATAGACCCAGCTAAAAAGCTTGAGCATGCTCTAGTCTTGACAGACATAAAATCATAAGATGCAAAAATGAATGAGAAAGGTTTCCTTCCTCTCCTTTTATTCTTGTGAACCCCTAAAATCCCTTGGGCCCACCTATGCTATGTTTTCCCTCTGTGCCACGATGTCCCTTGCTATGCTATGCTGCCTCTCCCATGCTACCACTGCATTGTCCTAAGTACCTCCTCTCTTGCGCTATCACTTGGCCTCATGGGCCCCAATTCATCTTTTAATTAATATGCCCAGTGACTTTAGGAAAGTTCTTTTATTATAATGTTTTATTCATGGGGTCCCCTCACCCCTTTATTTCCGCCCAACATTATGATTTTCCAAAATGATTCAAAATTAATATCCCAATTAGCTGACTACTAATTTGGGGATATTACAGTCCTCCTCGCGAAAAATTGCTTGTCCTTAGGCAATTCCTAAACAAGCCTCCTCTCTAGTTGATGCTCCCCTTCGTCACTACAAAATGTGCCCGTGTCCCAGATGTGCCACTGAATCTTCCCTTTCCACTACATCACTTTGATATGAAGGGATCTCTCAATGCCAGGATCCCAAGCCATCTTGTCCAACATGAAGCTCCACCTGATCCACTCACCATATTTCCATGCTAATGAAGTGCCCCACTCCATTAGTGACTCGTTAAATCCCAATGGAAGATCTACATGATCTCCCCATGTAGTATAGAGCTCACCCCTACAGGTTATCGAGCTATGTAGAGCTGTAATGCTCGAGTCTCCTGCTAATCTCATAGAGGTGCCACCATGTTGTCATAACACCAATATAACTATGAGATACCCCACATCATGCGCAGACTGTATCCATCTCTCTTGGGGCCTTGTGGAGAAAAATCTGTGAAGGAAACTCTTATCCTGCCTAGGCATCTCCATGATTTTGATATCTACACCTCTGAATGAAACTATGAATCTACACAACAATAGAGAAAGCCTGCCTTGCCATCTGATGAAGGCCTCTGTGCACCCCCATGTGCCAACCCAATAGTGAACTAGATCACTTTCTGTCTTGACTCCGACCATCATGAGACAGAATGGGCTATCAATCAGCTAAATCTCTACATCCCATGGTCAAATCTGCTACATCATAGCTCTTACAACTACATGAATCCCTCCATGCCTCATCTCTAGTCCCTGCATGTGACCAATATAGAGGGTCCATATATCATGTGCAAATTTGATGCATGCTAAACTACCCTGTGCCTGCCACTGTGTAGTATCGATGACCGCTGGAAGCCACGTGTGACAAATAGCCACCCCCTGAATGCAACCAATAGATGGATATCGATACTCGCAATCGACTTGAGGTATGTGGATCCCTCCTATCCCTGCCAACCATCTCCACTGGGTCTACCATTCACCCTCTCGATAATGTGCTGATATATTGTCTGAAGCCTAGATACATACTAGGATGTTACCTCTGTTGTACCCATTATCCTCTGCTCATGCATAGTCTCGACATGCCCTGAGAAAATAGTGATGCATGTCTCCCTCATGACCCGCTCCATAGGCATAGGCTCAGCGATGACTGATGTGCCACCCCTGCAGATGATCATCTCATCCCCTAACATGTGGCTGTCAACTAGTGCACCGACCCGATGCCATTGATGAGAAGTCTCTCCCATAGTGTGCTGAGTGTCATCCAAATATAGTGGGTGAGCCTCATGTACCCCACTACTCATGCCCAGAGTGCCAAAGGACAACAAAAAAATCAACTATGCCCATGAGTGATGTAGAATAGGGTCAGGCATGTGAGTCCCCATGGATACCATCAAGTATCGCTCATATGTCTCCCCGTCGATCCTGGGTGAACTACCCCCAAAGTTATGCCTGGTGTCCCGGTCCATGAGTCTCCCTAGAGGAAATACTCTAAGACCTTATTGTGCAGCATCGTACACCCCTGCATACCACCAATCATCCATGTACTCCTCGACATGCCACTACACACTGTGGCATACCCCTGTACACCGCTGGATACCCCCTGCTACTACTATACCACCTTGTATCATCCCATGCCTTGTCTGTTTCAAGGCACCGATCACTCCTCGTGTGTACTCAATGTGATGTAGGACACCCCTACTCCACAATGCAGTCCAACACACTACGATACACCCCCATGCACCTTTGTGTCCATCAGTAGTCCACTGCTCAGTGCTAGATGCTCCCACACATCCTTGGATGTGATGGCATAGAGTTATGTCTCTACATGTCGGACCACCCCCAATCAGTATCATCACCTCCACCTTCGCATCACTACACCTGCCGATGAATGGATCATCACTCCAAATCCTCCCTGAGGGGTCTAAGAAGTGAATCTCCCTATGTGTCAATAGTGATCCCACCACTACTCAGTGCATGTAAAGATCATTAAAAATGCAGACCCCCGTAAAAGGTAAAATAAAGAGAAAAGTAAGTTCTAGAAGCCCATCTAGTCAAATATTCTCTCAGATGGGGCCTTCTCAAAGTGTTATCTGGTTGATCTTCGCCCCTTCCATTCATGAATCTTCATCCCTTCATAAATGGAGTAATACCTTGGTTTTTGGAGCTGAAATCCCATGATGAGAGGGCTTTCTCCCTTCCTTTTTGGAGCTGAAACTACCTCTCTTCTGCTATAAATTGAGACCAAGTTTTAGTCTGAAGGGTACTTAGTACTTAGCACATAGAGATTTCAAAAGAATACTTTCTTCTTGATTTGGAGAGAGTACTTAGAAATCTATAGCTTTGAAGGGTATTTCTGAATAAATATTCTCTCTATCTTCTGCATCATTGGTATGAGAAAGATTACATACTCATAGCCATAACCTTATGTTGATAAAGAGAGTCGGAGTCTTTTCAAACTGAGGAAAATGGCTGTTCGGGACCCCGGAAGAACCTGTACGAACATCAAGGCATCACGGTTGTAAGGTTTCTTCTTTTTATTCAAAGTTAATATAAATGGATTCTATTTTCTCATAGACTTGTTCATTTATCTTTTGAATGATTTAATTCTTAGACTCCTTGATCACTAAGATAGATTATTGATTTCGAATTATCATATTTTGTAGATGCTTTTGATCTGGTTTTCCTATCTTTGATTGCAGATCTTATATGCTGGATCGATAACTTCTGGAGCGACTGGATTGAATATCGAGCAAGCATTAGACTTCAGGTAGGATTATCTATCCATATTTAATGAGTAATTATTAAGAAAAATAGTCTAGAGAAAATGGTCTACATCTATCTGTTTGCTTCTATATATCCTTAGGATACTAGGGAGATCGCTCTTGCCCGCAAGAGGGATTCGACTGTCTAACAATGCCAAGGGGCTGGGAAAAGTGGCCATCCCATGCTCGGAGGGTGATAATGGGAGGGGCTGACTCAGGAGATCCAAGTTGCTTCCAAATCAAAGTGGACATCACACAGGTGGATGCCCCCTCGTCAATGATACAACGGGAGACGTTGGCATTCTGGATCTTGACAGGGATTTGGAAGGCGATGAAGGCATGAAGCAGGTGATGTTCTGACTGGTCAACATCGAAGACAATTAAAAAATCATTTGAAGGATCCAAAATACCCATGGTAGTTAGTAGATATTTTTGTTGTGAAGGGCACGACTGGAGGACTTCCAATGTTAAAATGGCAGTAAGGGATTGCACCAAGACATCTAATATACTATACGAATGGAAAACTTTACCAGAAGTAGCATTTCGGTGTAATGGTCCCTTGGGGATCTTGGTATGAACCTCTGCCTTAGGCTGAGGGATCAGTAAAGGACCATTGGGTGTCGAAAGAGGCTTTGTGGGACCTGAAGAAGGAGGCTTGGGGGCAGACGTAGCAAGGGGCTTGTTGTACTGACAGGACCAAGTGCGAAGGTTGAGGTCAACGGTAATGGGTTGGTCAGATTTCATCATGAGAATATGGTAATCAGAGGTACCAGATGGAGGAGATTGAGTGGCCGCCTGACTTTCAGGGGGTTGGGTGGCCACGAATCCTTACTGGGGGAAAGGATTGGTAAACATAGACGGTTGGATAGGTGCAACATTAGGAGGAACCAAAGGGGAGGCTTGTCGTCCTCGAGATGCTACTTGAGCTTCCAAAATCTATCACATCTGAGGTAAAAGAGGACAATCATGGGTGTACTGACCATAAACACCGCAACAAGAACAATATTTGTTCCTGCAAACAGGCGTGTCCTGTTTGGGCTGAGTGCCCTGTTGCTGGGTTGCTGTGTTAGGTGCATTCCCTTAGGGATTGGGTCCTGGATTACGTGGGGTAGATTGGTTTTGGTTTCCTTTCCTCTTATTTTTGGAAGTAGGAGGATTAGCCGTGCCCTCCTGTGCATACACCTGACCCTGGGGGGTGGTTGTTGTTGCCGGGGTTGAGAAGGCAAGGGAGGCTATGGTGCTAATGCTAGAGGAGCTAGAGCACCAGGTTGTGGATACAGATAATAAGGAGGTTGCGAAACATTGTGGTAAATAGGGTCGGGTAAAGGAACGACTGTTCCGATCCCCGGATACATGCCACTGGGAAAAATTATTGGAGGAGCTGGCCCCTCCCTAAGGGAAATCATAACCAGTGGGAGGATGAGTGTACGGATGAGAAAGGGCTCCAACGATACCGTTGGCGGCATGGGATGCCCCAGTGCATTGGCACCACTGGGTCTAGGGAGATCAGGTTAGACGTTATAAACATAACCAGACTGTGCATAGATCAGGTCATATTTCAATGCAATCTAGAGGGCAACTTCTTTAGTCTGAGGGAAATGAGATGCGACATATTTTCCAATGGCAGGAAAAAGGGATCTGAGAAACCAGTCCATGTAGACACGGTCTTCAAAGGTAGGGGCTTGACATAGGCTCTTTCTTCTCTGCCATTCCTGGACATGATCGGATAGGTGGGTCGTAGACGATTGACGGAAAGCGGTCAAAGGTTGGGTACCAATGTCATAATGAAGGGGAAGCTGGAAGTAAGACAGAAAAGCCCTGGAAAGAGTCGCAAAAGTAGTATGAGAGGAGGAGGCCTAGTCGACATACCACTTAGAAGCTTCTCCAGTAAGTGTACGCTGAAATAACATTTCTTTGTCATAAGTGGGATACTTGTGAACTGTTTTAGACAATGTCTCACTGTGATATGCCACCGGATGTCCTTGTTGAGTAAGAATTTCCCCAATAGCATAGTCAGAGGCATCTATCTCGATCTCAAATGGCTGTTGCAAGTCTGGTAATGTGAGCACTCGGGCATAACAGAGGTGATTTTTCAATTCTGTGAACACCTTTTGTTGAGCTTCCGACCAAAAGAATTTTTCTCTCACTCCTCCCTTGGTGACTTAACTCGAGGGCCAAGTGATATGAGAGAATCCCAACACGAACCTATGGTAGAAATTAGCAAGACCTAGAAATATGCGAAGCTCTGTTATTGTGGTTGGGGCTGGCCAATCCCAAATGACTTGGATCTTGGTTGGATCCACATGCACCCCCCTTTCATCAATAATGTATCCCAGATATTGAACCTGGGTCATGCCAAAAGTGCACTTCTCCAAATTGGCTCACAACTTGTGTAGCCGCAGTGTTTGGAGGACTTGTCGGATGTGGTGAAGGTGCTCTTCCCAAGTCTGGCTAAAGATCAGAATGTCATCCAAGTACACCACTACAAATGAGTTGGTGAATGGCCGCAAGATACCGTCCATCAACCTCATGAAGGTTGCGGGAGCAGTTTTCAACCCGAAAGGCATGACCAGCCATTCAAAAAGGCCTTCCTTGGCTTTGAAGGCAGTCTTACACACATCGGAGGGTTCAATTGGTACCTGGTGATACCCAGACTTCAAGTAGATCTTGCTGAAATATTTTGCACCTTTGAGTTGGTCTAGAAGGTCATAAATCCATGGGATCGGATACCTATTCTGGACAGTGAACTTGTTCATCTCTCGATAGTTAATACAGAGTCTCCACGTCCCATCCTTCTTATGTACCAACACGATCAGGCTCCCACAGGGTGATGAACTTGGTCGGATGTGACCTTTCTACAGTAGCGCCTGAATATGCCTCTTGATTTCATCGTTCTCTAGAACAGAGCGCTGATAGATCGTTCCATTGGGTAGTGGCACACCTGGGGTCAGATCAATCGGGTGCTTGACCTGACAGTGTAGAGTAACCCCTGTGGGTGAGGTGAAGATGTCCCCGTACTCCTCCACAACCTTATCCATTTATTTTTGTCGTGCGGAGGAGCCCTATCTGGAGGTCGTGGCCATAGTCTTCTTCTTGTCCTGGGGGTAGATCATCAGGAAAACGAATTTCCTGGTTTGGGAAATGAGCTTACTGCATTGTTTTGCAATAACCAAAGAGATAATGACAGGAGGTGGTACCTCTAGTATCCTGTACAACTTATTTCCCAAAGTAACAATAACAGCGCAAGGCCGAGACTCATACATAGCATGATGCTTCCACAAGTATGGTTGTCCTAATAATACATCAAAAACATCAATAGGAGCAACGTCACATAATACCTCATCCATGAAGGGCTTGATGCTATAGGGAAGGCGGCACTGCTGGCTGACGTGGATATCTCGTCCTTGGTGAAACCACCCGATGGTGTATGGATGTGGGTTAGCTGTGTTCGGCAAGCCCAACCGTTTCATGGCGCCTATTGAAATGAGGTTCTTTTGGCTCCCATTGTCAACAATGAACTGTACCGGGGAGCCCTTTACCCACATCTGGGAGTGGAAGTGTTATGAATATAATAGTTTTGTTGCTTCAGGAAGAGACGTTCCTCCTCCTCTAGATCTTCTAGTTACTCCTTCTGGATCTTCGTAGTGGCAACAGTGGCGTTGGGCTCTGCATCAATAATCTTTTTCCCTTTGTCATTCCCCTTGTTAGGTTTTGATTCAGAGTCGAAGCATGCATCTGACTCATAAGCCCTCATCTCGACCACCAGCGACTGCTTGGCCCGACACTCCATTAGGGGAATTTTGAGGTCTAAAATGGGCCTCCTAACGAAATTATAAAATAATAGTGGAAATAATAAAACAAGATTTGATGACATCATCAAATTTTAGAGGGAAAAAAGAAAAAAACTACTTTTTTAACTCGTATTTTCAACTTATCTCCCAAAGTGTTTACTCAAATTTCGAATGGGAGTGCTCGTTGGATGCAAAATTTAATTCCTCATCCAAGGAGTACCCATGTTGCATAATTTTGATGGACCTTGATAAGCGAAAAATGAGAAATACATGAAAAACATGATTGTAATCACGTTTTTTCATGCATTTCTCATTTTTCGTAAGGTGTCTGGATGAGGAATTAAATTTTGCATCCAATGGTCTCGAGATGGGATACGAAACTAGTTTTATTATTTTATTATTTTTTAATCTTTTTACCCTTTTACTTAAAAAATGGTGAATCATCCCCCATGGTTGACATTATCATCTTGAATCCTATTGGTTCTTATAAAGCTGATTTTGGTTGTACATTTTTCTTAGGAGGCCCATTTTAGACCTCAAAATTCCCCTAATGACTTGTGTTTTGAGTGGAGCTCTTATGGAACTCATACCACTTTCCCGTGTCCTTCTTTGGCTTTGCAGTGTTGTTCTTTTCTTGTGGCTTCGACAGGTTGTCTTGAGTCACCATGCCTTGGCTCTATCCTTTTTTCTATGGTCTGGGAGCACCTTTCCCTTGCTTTTGATTCGCAGATCCAAAGTTTCGCTTCTTCTTTTTGAATTTCTGCTCAATCTTGGCAGCATACCGATATGTCGTACCAAGCGAGGAGATGTCGAGGAAATCCATTTCCTCCTGAATGTATCTATGCAGAAAATTGCGATACTTTATCACGAGAGGCTTCTCTGAATATTTGATACCCAACTTGGTGCGCAGGGTATGGAACAGATTCGTCAGCTCATGCACATCTTGATCCCTTTGTTGTCGCAGCGTGGTCCATTGTATGTACTTGTCCTCATAGCTCCCCACGGGATAGTATTGTTCCTTGATGGCATCTCGAAAATAATTCCAAGTGGATACGGCTGAGAACAGAGAGGGTTTTGTCTCGTCCTTTTTCTCACAGTGGGTTTCCCACCAGTCCTTGACATGGTGGGCAACTTTGAGGAGTGCAAAATAATCTTCTCCCTGTCGGAAAAGTCATGAACGAAGAAATATCATTGTAATAAATTCAACCATCTATCTATGGAATCTACATCTATTTGACCCTGAAATATGGGAATGTCAAAATTTACTTGTATCTTAAAAGGATTCGCACCTCCAGAGTGGCTGCTGGATGCAGATGCACTGTCGGTGGGCAACTGTTGAAGGATCTGGGAAAAGTTATCCATCATCGCATTCCTTTGTTTTTCGAGGGCCTCCTCGAGCAATATTTTGATAGGATATTCTGCTCCCTTATCTTTCTTTTCGTCCCCCGTGGGCGTCCATCGGGGTTTGCGAGGCTGATCTTGCAAAATTTCCACCAGATCGAGCCCTAACTCCTTATACCCCGACCTTGTTGGGGACATGCAAAGAAGGATCGAGAAAAAGCACACCGCTCTGATACCACTGATTCGGATTTATGTAGGAACACAACAGAATAAACATATAACCATAAATACCAAGATGCAGCAGAAATAACACTTCATTTCATTAATATCAAAGAACTGAAATTTGCTTACGGACAGAATGGAAATAAAACTAGCTAGGGCGCTGGTAGCTATCTCTGAGAAGAGATGTGGTGGCTACAGGCCTTTGAACTGAGTTACAATGAGGCTCGAGGGCCCATTTATTATTTAGAAACAATGGGAAATCCTAAACAGCCAAAACCCTAACCCTAGGAGATGAAGCGCCAAAACTATGGGCCCCGTTTGGGTAAATTGGTGTTTCAACTTCCCGGGGACGTAACTTTGGCATACGATATCCGTTTGAGGCGTACCATACCTTGTTAGAGAGACCTATCCAAGGACTACAAATTTAGAGTGAGAAAAATTTGTCCATGACCCATGTTGCTCCCCGTTTTCTGAAAGAACGTCGTTTAGGGCCTCAAAACGGCTCCAGAAGTTTAGGACCCAAAAAACTACTAAAAATAGTAAGTTGTGCCGAAACTGAAAAAATAAAAGAGACAATGGTGGGGCCCCATGTGGAATAGGTGGGTGGCCACCAATATCCACTTTAATCAACTTAGTTAGAACTGAAGTGGCAAAGTTATGACAGAGTTGGAAGAGTAGTTTATGGAGTTGTTATTTAGTTTAACTCAGTTAAGTGAGTTAAACTTAGTTGAGCTAGTTGTATCTAGTCTAACTGAAAGATACACAAGTGAGAGTTAAGTGAATTAATTATTTAATTAATTCACAACTAATAACTCACTAACAACTGAACAGAAACAACAGTTAACTACAGTGCATGTCAGTTCCAGTGGATACCCAGTGGAGAGATAGGTGAAAGGGTGAGATGGACTATCCGTTGTGACTATAGTGATGCATTCAATGCATCTGACACACATCGGAGTTGCCAATGAGGATTTCACATTCAAGGCAAGGTAGATTCGAATTCATTTAGGGGTCTTCTTTATCAAGGATTGCGCAGTGGAGGCAGGCTGTAAGGAGGTAAGAAATTGGTGCATAGATATGAAAATTTCTGCATGACAGTTTGTAATGATTGTTGATTATACTGAGAGATTGATGTACTAAAATTTGTATGAGATTATTACATGATGCCATTTATATACATAATATGATAGTTGGGGTTTTTAGCTTTAAGCTTTCCCATTAAACAACTGTGTTATGTGCGACTGAATTTATTCACATGTGTTTGCAATTGAGTTTTAAATTTCTGCAAGTTTAATTAGTGGAAGGATTATACATTTTAGAAGAAGATAAATATTATGAGATCAGGAGGATCTGGTAATACATCAATATTAATAAATTTCTACACTAGGAACATAAAAGAATTACAAGCTTTCCTTGGTAAAATTAATTTTTTAAGAAGATTCATCTCAAATTTAGCTGAAATAATTAGAGAACCAAACAACATGCTGAAAAAAGATTCAGTTCTTAAATGGAATATTGAGGCTAAGCAATCATTTTAATCCATTAAACAAGCCTTAAAAAAAACTCTAATCCTTATAAGTCCTGACTTAAAAAAATATTTTATTGTTTTTTCATTTGCTTCAGAACACACCATTGCTGCATTTTTACTGCAAAAAAATGACCAGGGCTATGAACAGCCTATTGATTTCTTTAGCAAAACACTTAGAGATGCCACTTTAAAGTACAATATCATGGAAAAGCAAGCAATAGAATTAGTGAAGGCTATAAAAGACTTTAGGGTGTAAATTCTTTACTCACACATTATTACTTATGTTTCAAATGTAGTTGTAAAGGACATTCTGACACAGAATGGTCCTAATGGTAAAAGGGGCAAGTGGATTGCCACAATTTTGGAATATGACATAGAGATAAAACCCATAAAACTCATAAAAGGTCAAGTTTTAGCTAAAATCATGGCTGAATCCAATTTTCATGCCTTAGACATTAACTTTATTTCCCAAATAGATGATCAAGAAGAGATGGTGACTCCAGAGATCATTGAAGCCTTTTCAGATTCACCATGGTATGTAGATATTATATTTTTATTACTAAATTTACAAGCTCCTCCTGGATTATCAAGAACAAAAGCCAGATTTTTGAAATTAAAGGCAGTAAATTTTTGTATCATAGACAATGCATTATTTTGGAAAGATCAAGGTGGAATTTTATTGAATTTTTTTCTTAAATAAGAAGCTGAAAAAGTTTTAGAAGAATTTCATGCAGGTGATTGTGGAGGACACTTATACTGGAAAAATACTGCAGACAATATTCTGAGAGTTGGTTTTTACTGGCCTACCTTGTTTTCTGATGTAAAAAAGTATGTCCCTTTCTGTCACAAGTGTCAAATATTTGAAGGAAAGAAAAATCTTTTACCCCTGTCATTAAAACCCATCTCAACAGAAATTATGTTTCAAAAATGTGGTCTTGACTTCATTGGTGAAATAAACCCTCCATATTCAGCCCAACACAAGTGGATTCTGACAGCCACTAACCATTTTACTAAGTCAATAGAAGCCATACACTCTAGGCAAGCCACTAACACTATCATTATCTCCTTTTTAGAAAACAACATACTTTCAAGATTTGGATGCCCCCAAAATATTATTACTGACAATGCAACAGCACTCAAATCTAAAAATATGGTTGATTTCTGCCATAAATACCACATTACCCTTGGAAATTCTACTACATATTACCCTCAAGGTAATGGCCTTGTTGAGTCCTCAAACAAAAGCCTTGTGAACACCATCAAAAAGTTACTTGAAGATAATAAGAAAACTTGGAACAAGAGGTTAGTTAATGCCTTATGGGCAGATAGAATTACCACTAAGAAATCTATTGGTACATCCCCTTACCAGCTTGTTTATGGGATGGATGTTTTTCTTCCATCTTCCTTAGGAGTAACGATAATGAAGTTAATCCAAGAGTTAAAAGTTGAGACCAATGACATTCAAAGAAGGATTAACCAAACAATTCACTTGCAACAAAGAAGAGAAGAGGTTTATCTTAAGTCTCAAGTCATCCACGACAAGATAAATAAAATTTTTGACAGGAAAAGTAAAAAGGATGATTTCTACATTAGTGATAAAGTTTTAAAGTGGGATTCCAGGAGAGAAGAAAAAGGTAAACATGGGAAATTTGATTTCCTATGGAAAGTAACTTATGTTATCTATGGTTACAGAGGAAATAATTCTTTCTTTTTGAAAGAGATGGATGGATCAGATCTACTAGATGGACCTTTCAATGGTACAATGTATTAGCATTATTACTCATCAGAAATAACAAATAGTTGATTATTTTACTTTACTCAATGTATATAACATTGCAGATTTTAGATTGGATTGGATGTTTTCCTATCAAAGTTGAAGCCCGGAGAGAAGGCCCTAAGCTTTGGAAGGTAAAATATCATAAGTATGAATAATTGCAGAAGCTTAGAAGAGGTTTTTTAAAGGTCATCACAGTCAAAATTCAAAGGCTACTAGTCTTAAAGTTCTTGACATTTTACCACGAAATGCCATCCACATGTGGAACCACTATTAGGGTTCTATAATAATAGGATTCATAATTTTTGAATTGACTTTGATAGTCTTGTAATATGTACATACCTTGCTTTCTACAAGTTGTTTTCCCATATAATAAAAATAAAAAAATGAAAAGAGGGTAAAAGTCCTAAAAGAAAGATCAAAGGATTTGAAAAGAAAAGATAAAAAAGAATAAGAAATGGACCCTAAAAACAAAAAGAGATAAAAATAAAACCTGAAAGTGTGCAAGTCAAAATGCCACTAATTTTTACTATTACTGCAAAAATAATGATTATGTGCAGCTTGTTCAAAATGCCATAATCCATGATGAGTTAAATAGTTTAATCTTAACTTTTTCACGCTTTAAATTTCATGTTTTAGATAGAGAATAAAGATATTTTAAATTGTCTAAACTTGAAAAATTAGTAGATAGTTAGAGAATAAATGAGGAGCTCAACAGTTTAATCTCGGCCCTCGAATGAAATAAGGTCAGAATTAGATAGTTTTTCTGCTTTAAAAGAAAATGGATTTAGGGTTGCAAGCTTAAATGCACCCACGCAAATGAAGTAAAAAATGTTAGAATAATGATGGGTAGGTAGAAAGTAGCTACACATGGCATGTAATAAAAAATCATTTGGCAATTACTAATTTCCCCCTCCCCCCACAATATTCCACTATTCAAAACCTTCAGTTAAAGAGGCTCAGAGCATTTCGCTGACTTCTGTTGGGACCAGACCCAAGGCTTACTGACTGATTGGTAAAAGTATTGGATTCCCTTCATAAAAGCCATTTTCCTTAACATATTCACCATTTTCCAAAAATATAATCCCTTTTCCTAAGTTAAAATACCTTTTTACTTAAGAAAAGTAAAATTCCCCTTTAACTAATCCCATTTCATACATAAACACTCAAAAACCCACAAAATACAAATTATCCTAAGTATTATTTGTAAATGTTAATTTGGGATCATTATTGTGCTCAAATGCCTATTTTTACACTTTTCCTAGTTTAATTATATGTATTTTCCATTAATTATATTCATCTCATATTATCTCTAACATGATGTAATAATTCCCTTTTAAACTACCCCTTCCCGTAGATATATCAATTCCTTTATTTTAAATATCCCAAACCCACTTATTAATTTTAACCTATGGTCCTATTACTCCACATGGAATATTATCCCGCTTCCCCCTATAGGTTAAAATATATCACATATTATATATAATATCCCCCTAAGCTTTGGAAGGTAAAATATCAAAAGTATGAATAATTGCAGAAGCTTAGAAGAGGTTTTTTAAAGGTCATCACAGTCAAAATTCAAAGGCTACCAGCCTCAAAGTTCTTGACATTTTACCACGAAATGTCATCCGCATGTGGAACCACTGTTAGGGTCCTATAATAATAGGATTCATAATTTTTGAATTGACTTTGATAGTCTTGTAATATGTACATACCTTGCTTTCTACAAGTTGTTTTCCCATATAATAAAAATAAAAAATGAAAATAAGGTAAAATTCCTAAAAGAAAGATCAAAGGACTTGAAAAGAAAATATCAAAAAGAATAAAAAATGGACCCTAAAAACAAAAGGAGATAAAAATAAAACCTGAAAGTGTGCAAGTCAAAATGCCACTAATTTTTACTCTTACTGCAAAAATAATGATTATGTGCAGCTTGTTCAAAATGCCATAATCTATGATGAGTTAAATAGTTTAATCTTAACTTTTTCATGTTTTAGATAGAGAATAAAGATATGTTAAATTGTTTAAACTTGACAAATTAGTAGATAGTTAGAGAATAAATGAGGAGCTCAATAGTTTAATTTGAGCCCTCGGATGAAATAACGTTAGAATTAGATAGTTTTTCTACTTTAAAATAAAATGGATTTAGGGTTACAAGCTTAAATGCACCAACACAAATGAAGTAAAAAATGTTAGAATAATGATGGGTAGGTAGAAAGTAGTTGCACAGGGCATGTAATAAAACATCATTTGGAAAATTAATAATTCCCCCCTCCCCCCACAATATTCCAGTATTCAAAACCTTCAGTTAAAGAGGCTCAGAGCATTTCTCTAACTTCTGTTGGGACCGGACCCAAGGCTTTGTGACTGATTGGTAAAAGTATTGGATTCCCTTCATAAAAGCCATTTTCCTTAACATATTCACCATTTTCCAAAAATATAATCCCTTTTCCTAAGTTAAAATACCTTTTTACTTAAGAGAAGTAAAATTCCCCTTTAACTAATCCCATTTCATACATAAGCACTCAAAAACCCACAAAATAAAAATTATCCTAAGTATTATGTGTAGATGTTAAATTGGGATCATTATTGTGCTCAAATGCCTATTTTTACACTTTTCTTAGTTTAATTATATGTATTTTCCATTCATTATATTCATCTCATATTAACTCTAACATGATGTAATAATTCCCTTTTAAACTACCCCTTCCCGTAGATATATTAATTCCTTTATTTTAAATATCCCAAACCTACTTATTAATTTTAACCTATGGGCCTATTACTCCACATGAAATATTATCTCGCTTCCCCCTATAGGTTAAAATATATCACATATTATATATAATATCCCCCGCTCAAAAGTCACAAAACATATGCAAATCCATTATTTGTTATGTAAAATCATATACACCACCTATCCCCAAAGGTTAAACCCATATATATAAACCCGTCAAAAAACAGATGCAAAATTTACACATTTACTGTGTAAATTCATATATCCCGATATCACATTAAAACATTGGATTATATGTTCAAAACTATGTTATAAACATATAAATTCAACCTCGTTGCATATAATTATCCTGACCCCACACCCCATCTGCTGAGCAACTTCATTACTAAATCTCTGCCATTCGCATATCCTTCTCCAGTTCTAACGATCCAAATGTGATATCGCATTTCTAAAAGCGCGATCACTAATCATTTTTTATTTTGCGAAATGGGTAGTTTTTCCATAATCTCTCTCCTCCACGCGGAATTTTATAATTGGATTGCATTCGATCCAATTAAATCATTTACCGCTATGAGCCTATGTAATAACCATTGATGGTTTTTTCCTCTCAACACTAAAACCACCTTCCCTTTGACTTGAACGGCATTCAATGATGATAGTGTTTAAACCTAAATTGCTATAAAAATTCATAACACACGTATTTTAAACCTTTTTGCATTCTTTGTTCATGTTTAACCATCTCAGACTGAGTAAAAAGCGCCATAGCCCTTTTTTATATCTAAAGAGCCATGACATCCATTGAAATATTTTTAGCGGTGTTCTAAAGCTTTCAATCAATATCCAAAAGACTTCAATGGCCTCCAAAGACCCTTCGACACCTCAAAAACCTAGTTCCAAGACCATATACCTACAAAAAACAGGTATTCTTTGAAAAAATAACTTCCTCGTCATAAAAGAGAGCTATTCCTGTCAATTCGAACCTTTTGAAGTCTATTTTTCCCATAGAAATACCTATATTTGCCTATAAAGAAAAAATCTGCTGTGAAACCCTGATAAAATTTATGTTCTAATAATATACCTGGTTTTAGAGAAAAATTGAATATAGTTTAGCCTTTGCAGACCTTAAAAGAACTTCTAATCAATACGAAAACCATTTTGCAAACAAACAGAACCCTCTGTACATGAATCAAACTACCTTTTAAGCCTAGTTTATCCAAAAAAATAGAGAAACCCTTGTTCTTTCATTTTTTGAGTCTGTAAAGAGTTAGAAGATCAATTTTTAAACCAAAATTAAAGTTTTAAACAAAAGAAAGCCAGTTTGTGCCTATTTCTGATTCAAAAAACCTTTGTCACACCATAAATACCTCATGTAAACAGTTTAAGCTTACAGAAGAGCACAAAAAGGCCTAAATACAGAGTTTCAAGCATCCAGAAGGTCTAAAATGTCAAAATCAAACCCAATAATGACTTTCAAAACCACTATTGTTGTAAACCCTTTACAACCTCCTGTTGTAGATATTGAACATAGACCCTTAGCTGATGTTGATTACAAAATAGTTGATCTAGTGATTGAATTTAATCTCCTTGATATCCACTGCTGGAGTCAAGATAAATTTTTGGATCAGGCAGATGAACTTCAGATTTGGCAGTCCAATTTACCTAAGTATGTAGTTCCACATACTTATCAGTGTCCAGAAGTCATAAGGCTATGTCAAACTTATTATTCCTCTGACCAAAGAGCTATGGTGGATACTAACAATGAAGTCTTGTTCACTATTACTGCAGACTCTATCAACCTAATGCTTCAGTTGAAACCAGATCCTAATGCAGTCCCATTGTCTATAGAAGCCCTAACCAAGCTCTATCTAGAATTAGATTTCCATAAAAGGTTTCATATCTTCTAATTATTCATGCCTTTACATGTTGAAATTCCACAGATCAACCCACCTTATTCTACTTCCAAGTTTCCTGAAGGTTCAAGGCATGTCATTTCAATGATATCCTTTATCATGAGCTACTTTACTGATGAGCACACAGATGAGTCAATACTTGTATTTCTATCTACTTTTGCACCAGATCAACCCCCTTCTGTCATATACAACTATGCTGAGTATATAGCTGATAGTATTTATGATCAGCTTGTGAAATTTCCCACTGAAGGAGTTTTCAGATATACATCCTTCCTCTTTCACATGTTCCTTTACTTTCAAGAAGATAAGTTCTCGATAAACCTTCAGAAATTGGATGTAGAAGGGAATCCACTCTCAGTCATCTCTTGGACATCTCTAATCAGAAAAGAATGAACATAATTCACTTATGTGGATTTTATAGATTGTTTTGTTCATCCATTGATAAACAAAGTAAAACCATGAATTAGTGATGAGATAAAGAAAGTGTTACAGCTGTCAGAAAAAATTAGAACTGGATATTGGTACCTTTACCAAAATCATACAGAGATCAAAGTTTTTGGGTAAAATCTTTTACCCTATAAACTACCAAAATAATTTCCAAAAATATTTTTTGCCTTGGAGTACATAATGCAAATTCTCATTTCAGATTCAATCAACTTCTTGGCTGCCAAAAAGAAGACTCAATTTAAGATGAAAAACCAGGTAGGACCTTTCATTTGCAATCAGAGGGATGCAGGAATAGATGCAGCAAAACAGTTGCCAGAATACAAATTTGAAGAAATCTTCTTATGGAATTATGATCCTCAGGGAATACTTAGTAAAATGAAGGTAAAATTCAAATTGACGCCTTATATCCATAATAAAAGTCCTGAGATTGATCAATTTGTTAATCAAACTGAGTGGCTATAAAATACCTCAATAGAAGCAGTTAAACAGGGTGATACTAGTCACACCTTGAAAACTGTAAATCAAGGAGATAAAGCTACTAAAAGAATCAGTGAAGAAGGTACCTACACTGCTGAAAAAACAACAGAGACTAGGTTTAGACTCAGATATCATAAGAAGCCTAAGCTCAATCCATTTGACAAATAAAAAGAGACCATAGAAGTAGAAGATACAGATGTTCTAGAAACAGACAATGTTCCAACAACAGAAATTATAAATGAAGAGTAGCATGTTACTTCAATCAGACAGGTAATTGAAAAACAACAAAGTATGCAGGCATCCTCCTCACAACCATCAGAGTATAAATACATTGACATCAAAGAGAAATATAAGCAGATAAAAGCCAAGAATGAGATTTATTCTCGGTATTTACTGCAAACTCCAGAAATCCATAATAGGCTTCTGTCAGCTTTTGATTATTCAAATAAGAATTTAATCATGTCAGTACTTCAACCAATATTCAAGACACCCAGGACAACAACAGATTACAAGAAAGTTGACCTTGAAGTACCTGTAGATAGCATCCATGCATTAGATCAAATTGAGTTTCACAGACAAACTTCTGAGATGCTTTATTCTACTATGACTACAAAGGAAATGAGTGCCCAGAATCTCCAGAACACAGTAATAAACATGAGATATCAAATGAAGGTTGAAAAGGCTTCCTTATAAGCTAAAGACCTTACAATTATGTCTTTAGAAGAGTTGGTAATTCAAGTAGGATACGACCAATGTGAAAGTTGCAGAAGAATTGGTGAAGAAAAAGAATGTTGACATTGCAGCACTTAGAAAAAAACTCAAGCTTCCACCAACAGAACATCCACTAGCCAAGGAAATTGTATAAGAGGCCAACCAAAAAGATGATATGATGAACTTGATTTTACAAATGACAGAACAAATTAAAGAGATGGAAATCCAGATGGACAAGCTTGTCCATGAAAGAGAAATAACATAAGCACAAGAAGTTCCAACAGTCATTCCCGTGGCAACAACAGTTGTGCCTTCAACTCTGGCAGAAGAGTTGGCACCAAAAGTACCACTTGCCACATCAGTACCAGTGACTTCCTCTACTAATTAAGCTACAGAATCCTCTACTACAGCAGCTCAACAATCTGATGAAGGAAGTAAACTCATTAAGGCCATGGAGGAAATGTCAATTCAAACCAATGAAATCAATAGGTTGAAGAAAATGATTGAAAATCTGGAGGACACTAAGAAGTTAGCCCAAATTAATGGCAAAACTCAGGAACAAAGGGCTAACAGGTTAAATGTTGAGTTGAAAAACTTACAAAAGGATTTAACCTTGAAAGAACCTATGTCTTATGTGAGGAATTAGCTATGGACCAAATCATTGAATCCATCAATGATGTTTGGCCATCAATACAGGTAATTTATGAGCAAAAGGATTTACTACAGGTAGCCAATGAAGAGATTAAGAAAACAAAGGATGAATTAGATACCAAGCTAGAAGAAGCATTGGAAATCATCAAGTTTCTCAACACCAAGAACAAGCAAGAATTGGAAGAAATAGAAATTACTGGCGGAACAAAAACAATTCTTGAGGTAAGAAAAGTAATTTCTAAGAAAAAATTGATGAAGCAGCTAGAGGAAAAGTGTGGAAACATGAATGTAGCCATAACTAGATTTATGGTTAAATTTGAGATCTTGAGGCAAAAAGGTTTGCCAAATATTCTTGTTCTTAATGATAAACTTATGCCATAATAATATTACAACAAGAAGATAAAATATCATGCAAAAGAGTAGGTAAATAAAACAAAAGGACAAGGGATTCCCACAGGAAAAGTTCTACATTAAAGCTTTGAAGACCTGTTTTATCTACAAACATGAGATAAAACACCTCTTTGTAATCAAACCAACATTTGCTAGATATACAAAGGCAGATGAGAACTTTAGGAAGTTGAAAAAGATCAAAATACTTGATGAAGAATTTTGGGAAAAACTCACTAACTTACTGTAAAAATTCAAATTGCAGTGAAAAAGAGGAATAAATAGTTTGTTGTTTTTAAACAGTAAAAAAAAAAATTGACAGCAGTAAGGCAAGTAAAATAGTGGTTAAAGAGTATCAGATAAGAGATAACATTTCAAAATAGATTTAAAGATATTTTGCCAGCGTTGGAGACAACAAGGTAGCCAGCTGCACCCAATCCAAAGCAACATTTCTATTTTATTTGGATAAATAGGACAGCTTACTAAGTTGTTAAGTAGCTATAACTATATTGTTGTAAAATATAGTTTATTTTTCTTATAAAAATCCTATGAATTTTCTAAGATATTTTGTAAACATTTTTGGATAAATACTTCATCCTTTGAAGTATTATTTTGGAATAAATTGCTAAAGATTTCTATAGTCAATTTTGTTGTACCTGAAGGGATTTTTGTGCCAAGTTCAAGTAGCAAACTGGATCAAATCATAAAGCATCATAGTTCAGGATTCATGTGATGAGCCATAGAAGTGATGTATTTTCTATTGTCATTGTTTATCTTCTTATGTTTCCTGCATTCATAAATGTGTTCCAAATTTGAATGTATAATCAGGAATTGTTATAGTAGAATTTGTTAGAAGCACTCTACTATTAAATGATTTTCATTTTAATGATTTCTACTGATTACCAGAGTAGGGAACCCTTAATTGCTCCCTCTTTTGAATGACCTCTGTCTTCTCCTTCCCTATCTAGATCAAAGAATTCTTAATTGCTCTTTATCCCGATCAAACCACTTCACCAATCAGCCTTAGAGATCTTTAGTGACCTATCTATCTTGCCCTGAACATATTTGTCTTTTGACCTTGATCTTGAGCTATCTACTTGACACATTGACTCCATATGCCCAAATGGAAACTAGACCTTTTACTATCCATCTCAGTAAGTAATTTTCCCCACCAACCAACCAAATCTGAAAACTAAATTGTCCTTTATAACTAACCTAAAATCATATTTAAAACAAATTTAAATCTTATAGAGAGAGCCCTCTCTAAACCCTAAGAAGGCTAGATCCTAGAGTTTGAAAGTTGGTTTGATGTATCCTCTGATATTCTTAAACTAAAATAAAAAATCTCACAACTTAGAGAATTATTAGAGTGATAACAGAAGTTGTGCAATGTGCTCTAGTGATTATGGGAAAAGGTGTTTCATTTTTTTAAATTGATTAACATCGTTATAAATAAATAACTACAATATTAACAAAAATATTTATTTTTATTTGAAATTTTATTTATTCTTTCTTAAATTTTATATTTTTTATTATTTAAATATAAATATAAATTTTAAATTTAATAAAAACAAATTAATGCGTATAGTGCAATTTTATGTTAATTAAAATTAATTTTATTTTTTAAACTAATTTCTGTATCGTCAAATTGTTTAGTAACCTGAAATATTATGGTATAATAATATTTATATTATTAAAAAAAACTAAAAAATGAGATAATATACATATGCATTTTATAAAACATAAATATATTAACGACAACTATATTAATTAAGTCAAAGGAAAATAAATTGAGTGGTAGCTAGGAATTTTAATTCACCCTCTACCTGGGTTTTGTTCTTCAAAGACATGTTAGCCTGTGTGGCAAAAAATTGAACATGTTGAAAATCATGATGAGTAATTCATATAAGCTCGAAGGAGAAGGAATATTTGAATATCATCATATTGAGGTGGACAATGGAAATAATGGTGATTTGGTCCTAGATATTACTGAGAACAATCCTTAGAAGTTACATATTCACCAATTATCATCTAACAAAAAAATATTAATTAAAGTACAAATACATTAATCAATTATATTAATTAAAGTATAAGCACATGTATTTGATTTGTATTATTTGATTATCAAGAATATAGTAATAACAAGACTACATAATTAATTGAAATAAATAAATTTGGTTTTCATGTTATTTGGAAGACAAAAGAAAAGATATCACATAATATATTTTAGTTGGGTTTATCACTTTGCAAATATTGAGATCATATTTATGCATAAAGATCAAATAAATTTTCTCATTAAGTATATAAGAAGTAAGTAGTTTTTAAGATTTAAAAAAGTATCATTAAGTACCATTAAAAAACAAGGGTATTCATACTTTTCCTCTTCAATAAAAACTATCAAGGAAATTCTGAACTTATAAAGACATTCTTCCCATCGAGAGCTATTCATACTCATGCTCAATTCAGAGCTTCGAGTGCAAATTTATTACCCTTTAAAGTTTCTCAATGGTTTCTCTTCCTCTTGCCATGTCATCATCTGTTCAACTCACATGTGTATATTTCACGTTTATTATGTTGAATATTGCAATAACAAATAGTGAAATTGGCATCCAGAAACATCATCCTTGATAAGCACCTACACTAGGTGGGGCCCACACAGGCTATTTTTAGGTGTATGTCTATTTTTAGACATGTTGATCATATTATATTTATAGAAGGAGGCTATTTGTAGATGGTTGATCAAATTACAAAAATGGATGAGATTCTATTTTTAGACATATGGGCGAAGTCTATTTTTAGATCGCATGTCTAAAAATAGATCAGATTTCGATTATTATTAACCCTTAATAATAATTGGACAATAAATATTAATCTATTCTCTTGCAGTACTTGATTTCAATTAACTGATGTGGCAAACTAGTTGACTGAAGGAATTTCGATTTCTAAGGTTGGTTGGTGGGACATGCAGAGTGACTGAGTTATAACTGAGTGATTCGAAGTTGTAACTAAGTTGGATGAGTAGTTATGTGAGTTGTTATTTAGTTTAACTCAGTTAAGTGAGTTAAACTCAGTTGTGCTAGTTGTAACTGAAAATACACTAGTGAGAGATCAGTGAATTAGTTATTTAATTAATTCACAAGCAATGGTCTCACATGCAACTGAAGAAATACTACTGTTAACTACTTGCGTGTCAGATCCAGTGGAGACCCAGTTGAGATGTAGGTGAAATGGACCGATGACTATCAGTTGTACTATATTGGGTTGCACTCTTGCAAGCTAAATATGCATTGGATATGCTCATGAGGATTGTGTAGTCAAGGAGGGCATGATTGCATCGAATTGGTTTTTGTAATCAACTTGGATTGCACAGTGGAGGCAAGCTGTCAGGAGGCAGTAAATTGGTGCATGAAGATGAAAATTTCTGCATGACAGTGTGAGATGATTGTATATTGTACTGAGATCTCTTAGATTAGAGTTTTGTATGAGATTGTTTCATGATCCATGATATATACATAATATATGATAGTGGGGTTTTTAGCTTTATGCTTTCCTGGTAAAAACTTATGTGTTATGTGTGATTGATCTTTCTTCATGTGTTTGCAATTGGCGATTAAATTTTCGTAAAGATTTAAGTAGAAGGATTCGGTATTTAACAGTGGCATATAAGTTTTAGATCAGGAGAGTCCGAAAATACATCACAGTATTATTAATTTCTACATGGTATCGGAGCTATGTTATAAATTTTCTACATGGTATGAGAGTAAGAATTATTTGGGTGTGCGATTTTGCAGAGAATATCTAAAAATTTCGATGCAAAAATTTTAGAAACAAATAGAATATTTGGATTCCTTGTGAAAAAAATACCGAAATTGAAAAAAAAATCTGTCGAATTGGAGCTCGGATGAGGGAGATATCATCGATTTAATATCAACTCTTTTGTTAGAAAATTTTGCGATGGCGAGACAATTACAATGTGCACGAGTTGGAAAAGGAAAGGTGTTCCTTAGACTCAAAGCCATGGGAAAATCCAACAAGGTTGGGATTTGAGTTAAGAATCTCGATAGACTTGAAGTAGATGGGATTTATACTGAGCTTCCTACTGTTGGGAAGTGTGAGAAAGCCATGCAATTGACGCTAGAGAGGGAGTAGGATTTGCATGCAGGTAAGAGTGAACCTCAGGATGTGGAGAAACCACAAGATGAGGATCATGGAGTGGGAGCAACCACTCATGTAGAGAAATTTCATGCCAGATGGGCAGAGGGATTGCATGCGGCTATACCACCAGGTGAGAGGTGGGGCGACATGCATGAATAATCCTAAGATGAAATTTCTGGGAAGGATTCATTGAGATGGTGTAGATCTCATGAATTGAACCTGGCTACGAGGAGCCCATAGTATAGTAGTAACAAAATCAGTTGGATTGATGTAGTCAGATCAAAGTGACAGTGTCGAATACTGGTGCGCGGAACAGAGTTGACAACAAGTGCAGAGTGCATGGGTGCAGAGTTCAACAACACAGTGGTTCTCGAAGACATGTGTAGTAGCTAAGCAGAAGTCAGAAGAATTTTATGATATATGCATTATACTGATTCAGTTGTTTGGAGGCTACTAAGTTTCGGAAATGTTGAATGCAAAGGGTGCATGGCGCATGCATGGAGTTGCATGGCGCATGCATGAGTTTGCATGGTGCATGCATGGAGTTGCAGGGCGCATGCATGGAGTTTCATGGTGCATGCAAATACATTCCTTTCTTGTTGAGAGGGAGTGTTGAATATTGCAACAAGAAGCAGTGAAATTAGCATCCGGAAACATCATCCTTGATCCTAGTGAAAAATAAGCACCTACACTAGGTGGGGCCCACACAGGTTATTTTTAGGTGTATGTCTATTTTTAGACATGTTAAGCATATTCTATTTATAGCAGGAGGCTATTTGTAGATGTTTGATCAAATTACAAAAATATATGAGATTCTATTTTTAGACATATGGGCGAAGTCTATTTTTAGATCGCATGTCTAAAAATAGATCGGATGTCGATTATTATGAACCCTTAATAATAATTATACAATAAATATTAATCTATTCTCTTGAAGCACTTGATTTCAGTTAACTGATGTGGAAAACTGGTTGACTGAAGGAATTTCGAGTTCTAAGGTTGGTTGGCGGGACATGCAGAGTGAGTGAGTTATAACTGAGTGATTCGAAGTTGTAACTAAGTTGGATGAGTAGTTATGTGAGTTGTTATTTAGTTTAACTTAGTTAAGTGAGTTAAACTCAGTTGTGCTAGTTGTAACTAAAAGTACACTAGTGAGAGATCAGTGAATTAATTATTTAATTAATTCACAAGCAGTGGTCTCACATGCAACTGAAGAAATGCTATTGTTAACTACTTGCATGTCAGATCCAGTGGAGACCTAGTTGAGATGTAGGTGAAAGGGACATATGACTATCAGTTGTACTATATTGGGTTGCACTCTTGCAAGCTAAATACACATTGGATATGCTCATGAGGATTGCACAGTCAAGGAGGGAATTATTGCATCAAATTGGTCTTTGTAATCAACTTGGATTGCGCAGTGGAGGTAGGTTGTCAGGAGGCAGTAAATTGGTGCATGGAGATGCAAATTTCTGCATGATAGTGTGAGATGATTGTATATTGTACTGAGAGCTCTTGGATTAGAGTTTTGTATGAGATTGTTTCATGATCCATAATATAACATAATATATGATAGTGGGTTTTTTAGCTTTATGCTTTCCCGGTAAAAACTTATGTGTTATGTGTGATTGA
>CM076570.1:1185278990-1185348187 GCA_034641835.2 Pinus albicaulis
TCTTTCTTCATGTGTTTGCAATTGGCGATTAAATTTCCGCAAAGATTTAAGTAGAAGGATTATGTATTTAACAGTGGTATATAATTGTTAGATCGGGAGAGTCTGGCAATACATCACAATATTATTAATTTTTACATATTAAGCCAATCCAAGTCATTTAGCCATGTCACTTTTGGAAAATTATTGTTATTTATTACAAGTTTAAAAGGTTTTTGCACCCATAATTTCTTCTATTGTGACCTATTTCATGTGGGAAACATTATCCCATGCAGAAGGCTACCTTTTCGTCTTAGTTGAACCTTTATATGTTTTGTCATGCAACTTATCACATTTTGACCAAAGTCATTTTTTCACATCAAGATGTTTTTTCATGTGACATATTGCACTAGAGAAAAAATTTCTCCCAAGTAATATCACATCACACAAAAGGTTATTTCATTGGAACACTTACCTCCCCTTTCATCCAAACTTTCCTAAGATAACATAAAATGAGAACCAACTCAATTATGTAGCACTAGCTAGCTCCTCCCATCCCTCCTCTTTGTTGTGGTTTTTTAAAGTTTTTATTCTCGTGACATGTATGTCACATTATTCAAAATATTTTTCTGGCACGATACCATGCCTTTCATCTTCTTCACTCTTTCCTTCTTTTGTTTCTTCAATTTTCCTTAACTTATTTTCCTATCATATCCACGAAGTTTGATGAGTTGGAAACATGCTTATTGCAATTTCTATAATTTTCTAGTCTTGTGGCATATCACAAGAAAGTCACATTTCTTGTGATATGTCATATCTTCGATAATCTTCAACGTTGTGATTTTAACTTGTAATTCTCAAGCCATTATGTTGCAACAACACAATTGTTTGGTCATGTGATGTTTAAGAACCATGGCCACCTTTAATGTGATTTCAAGCCTTTTCATCTTGCAACAATTTTAAACATGATGCCCCACACCTCATGCCATGTGAAACCTTC
The DNA here is from genome assembly GCA_034641835.2 of Pinus albicaulis. NCBI lineage: Eukaryota > Viridiplantae > Streptophyta > Pinopsida > Pinales > Pinaceae > Pinus > Pinus albicaulis. The sequence goes on from CM076570.1 coordinate 1,185,279,967, forward strand.
GTCAGTGTGGTGTATTGCACCACAATTTTTGTGATGCAACATATTGCACCATGCAAATATTTCTCTTTTACATGATATGCTAGAAAAAATGACCTCAAACAATGTGCCAATTCTCGAACTTCACGTTGGACCAAAAAAAATGTATTTTCATGTTGTAGGGGTTGTGTCACGTAAAACTAAATTGTGCTGTCGAGCAATTGTGCAATTTGTTGCATAATGTGATACACATATTTTTTCAACTTTGCCCTTAAAACTTACCCAAATTTTTCTAAATGTATCCTGAGGATATAATACCTTCTTTAGACCATTTTGTGACTTCCAAAAATCCTTAAAGGAGCTCCCAGCATTAGATCATCCTTTTAATTTAGCTTAGAATGGAGGTACTAGGATCATACAAAAGAGTTTAATACTAAAAGAATGAATTTTGGTCAATGATTCAAGTATTTTAAACAACTATAGATAAGTCCATCCTTCAAGGGTTAGTGTAAAAGCCACAAAAGAGGTTTATGCTTCATAATCATAAGGGGCATGCTTGATCTAGGAACCTAAGTAAGTCAAGGCACCATCTTATTCATTTATGTGAGATTCAAAATAACAATGCTAATCAATTAATAATTTTGATTTATTTATGACAATGTTAATTAATTTTGAAATATGAAATTCACAATTCCATAACCACTTAAGTACATCATATCGTCAATCTAAAATAAAGTAAAAAAACTCTCTTTTTCATATTCCATTTTATCAATATCATGTATGATGTATTCAATAGATTTTGTTTAATAGTAATAATGGTAGTAGATACTATTTATTTCTAAATCAATTTTTTCTGCATTATTGTCAGTATGAAGTTTGTAAATATTATTGATTTCTATATTTTACTATAGATCTAGTCACAAGTGGTCAGCATAACCAATGGTTTAAGTTCCAAATATATTATATCGAGTCGAAGGTTGAAATGTTGGTATAATTTAAAGATTATGATGATGCTCTTAGATATTCTCTTTGAATAGACTCTCTAGCTATTTCCTAGAAGAAGTTGGATAGCCTTGTTTGGAAGGTTCACCTTTTCATTATGGATTTGTCTCAGAGTATCTTCTAGTACCATTATTTTTAATCAATGTTGAAGATATGCTAGATAATGATAATTATTATGTATATTTTGATAGTCACATGTCTTATTAAGTCCCTTGAGCCTTTAAAATAATGATATAGTAAGCATTCATTATTAGTTTTGTTTTTATATCAGGGGGGGCGTTAAAACCTTTCATTGTATTCGCTGTCTCTCTCTCTCTCTCTCTCTCTCTCTCACACACACACACACACACACACATACACACCAATGATACTTAGTTTCAAGATCATCATATCGTGTCTTATATTGTATTCATTATAAAAAGAGGTTCTATCCTCAAATTGGACTAGATTCATTGACTTCTTATCATTTTTAAGGTACAATATTTATAACATTTGGTATCAAAACATACGACCTTAGGGTTTTCTTGTTTTAAACAAGTCATTGTGGTATTTGAACACTTTAAATTTCTTTTGGGGGGAAGTTTGATATTGTGAAATTTTGAGATGGTTGAGAAGAGACATCGAAGTACATTTGGTTAAAACTTCAAATTTTGGTTCGCTATACTTTCAAAGATATACCTTATGGAAGTTATGGTTTGTGAGTGGTCCAAAAATCGATTTTAAATGAGAACTTATTTAAACATTTCTGCTTCTTTTTTGAGACAATTTTGAACATGAAATATTTAAGAGACTAAGAGAGATCCAGGTACTAATAAAATATTATAGAATTTTTAGGTTATGGATAGCTACGATTTTGGAGATATACAGTATGGGAGATTGGGTTTGTAATTAGTCTCAAAATTAATTTTTAAATAAGCCATCTTGGTAGGTTTGTTGTACCTTTTTACCAAAGAATTTTCACAAAGTGAAATTTTGAGGGTTATAAGGAGACATAATGAAGTACCTTAAATAAAAAATTTAGAATCATACTTGAAAAATTGGACGTGACATGCTATACAAGTCGGAGGCCTAAAATCAACATTTTTTTAGAAAATTACCATGGTTTGACCTTTGGATTTATAGAGAAGACATATCAAAGTACTGTAAACCAAAATTTTAGATTTAGGAAGTTTCTAATTTGAGAGATATAGTGAAAAGTCAACCATCCAAATAATCTACAAATTAAGGTTTTGAAAGATACGTAACTTATAATTAGCATAGCTTTTGGTTGGAAGATCTATTTTTTATGATTCAAAATTTGTGATTAAACAAAGAAAAAACATTATTATTTACTCACATGGCCAAAAGTTATTTCAATAGATTTTATTTAATCACTATAACATTCAAAAGAGTAAAATGAAACCAATAAATTTTATTTAATCACTATATCATTCAAAAGAGTAAAATGAAACCAAAAAGTATGTACAAAACAAGTGTTTCAAATTTTGTTTACATGGCACAAAAAAAAAAAACTTGCAAGTTTGTAAATAAGTTTTTGATAATCAACTTTATTATAGACCAAGTATTAGTCCCTTAACATTATAGTTTATTAAATTGGTATACTCTTTGTGAGAAATATATATGACATCATATCTATGATGATTAGAGCCTGTCTTAAATATATCTCACCTTGATAATGGTGAGAGAAATATCAAGTGGAATTTTTTTAGGGAGTAATTCCTATGGAATATCAACAAAACTCAAAATATTATACATACAAAGAAGAGGGAACGTTCTAAGAGAATGCAAATTTTTAGTGGATGATTAGTGAATGATTTATAATGAAAATGCAATGCAATACAAAAAAAAATGGAGCGACTTAAACATATTTTAAGTCATACAATTACTCTTTTTCTTCACTCACAAAATCCACCTCCTTTTAGATTAACCGTTAACATAAACATACATTTGCTATTTTGTAACCAAAACCCATGAATTGCATTTTAGATTTGGTCTATTAAAATTCGTTGTCTTTCATTTCAAGTTGTTTAAATAAGCTTTAAAACTCTTCCTCACTTCTTTAGCTAACGTTCTATTTCTCAACCATCTAAAACTATTTTCCCAACTTAAAAAAAAATCACAACAATCAATCATTTGTTTGCTTTTATTAAAAGGCTACATGAAAAAATATTAATTTGCAATCTATTTAAATGCATGTATTCTTTATAGTGTAGTTTAGAATTTTGTGGCATTGTATTCTTTATGTTGTAGTCCAGAATTTTGTGACAACGTATGGTGTGACTATTTATCTTAATGTTAAATTAGGATTTGATATTTATCTTGTTTATTTATTATTAATTTTAATTTACAATTTCTAAATAATTGGAATTTGTGGGAAAAGTTTAAATAATAATTCAAAGATTTTAAATTTCATTATTTTTTAATTAAATTTTATAAAAAAAAAAAAAACTGAAAGCTCTTTTAAATAAGGTTTAATAAATTTGATAATTATGAGTGTTTTAATTGTTTTTGGCATATTCACCAAAACCGAAGAATTGATTGGACAGTCAAAAGTAGTTGGAGTTTGGCTAAAAAATTTCAAAAAATATATGTTTTTTAATAGTAGAAACAGATTCTTGAAATTTTACCATTATAACTTAAATTTAACCAAAATTTCTATAATTTTCAGAGCAAATTGGCATGATGTTACTTCAGTATTATTTGGACTACTAAAAGAAGATTGTGTACGTAGGAACGTGGTGCCCAATAATTGAATGCAGGGTGTCTTATAAAAGGTGCAATGCGACGCGTCATTAAATAACTGATCACTAAACGTACATAGCAGAAACGCGCCGCCCGTTGAGTTGTTGAGACAATAAAAGTGGGTAGTGGGGACGATGCAAGAGGGACGATGCAATCGTCCAATGGGAACGATGCATCCATTAAACTCTACTTACCACCAACGAACCTGTTAAACGCGACTTCCCGATGAGTGGTTGAGACAATGAAAGTGGGTATTAGGTTTAGAAAATAGAGAAATTTTTGGAATGATTTTTATTAATATAAAATTTAAGAAATTTAGATTATAGCATCTATTATAGTTTGGGAAGAAGAAAAAAAGATTATGTACGTAGAATGTGGTGCCCACAAATACAACTAATGAAATGCACGAAAAGCAGTTCATCTGTTCATAAATGCGCTGAGGCAGGAAATGTTCACTATCGGATGATGCACTGATGATAATGTATTGCTTTACTCTGATTTCCTGCTTCGGCGCATTTATGAACCGAAGTACTAGGAAATATTGCTTTCCTTAAATTACGATTTGATATTGCACTTGATATTTATCGTAATATTAAGTAGTCTTTAGTGAGACTTTTTGAAGACTTTTACGGACTTTTTACCGTGTAATTTCTCTAAATTCCCGCAGGAATTTATTGAAAAGAGAAGTTTGATTGCTAACTTTGCACAATCGAAGTGCCCTAGAGGTTTTTGAGGGTGCTGAATCCATATATAGAGTCAAAAAACCAGTTTGAATAACAAAATCCAAGATTTTACCTCAAAAAATTTTCACTGGATTCCAACACTTGAAACTTCAAAAAATCACACTAAAAACAACTCCATTTATTTATGTTATCCGTGCAACTTTCATGTAAAAATTTTAAACTTATTTAATGGCCAATTTTATCCAAATATTTTCAAAATTTACATTATTTTCCAGCCATTTAAATTTGGAACTTCAAATTTATAAGCTATGTCATTTCAATTTATAATTTAGAATACTTTATCAAACTCAATCAATATGATAATTATTGCAACACGCACATGTGACCCTAAGTAGTTGCAGGCCGCGTCCGTAGATACGTCTCCTGCGGACCATTCACTGAATCTTCCTCGAAAATGATGAGCATTCCGACCTCGAGGGAGGGAGCTCTGGACGAGTCGGCGGCTTTATAACAGAGGCGAACAGTTTATAGCAATATGGGATATTAACATTTGTTGTATCAGCGAGAGATAAATTAATTGGTCACCATTTGTTGCATCAGTGACAAAGAGAAGTACTGCCCCAGCGTGTTTCTCTGCGGATCACTGCACTGCATTCATAATAATGGCTCTCACACTCGATCCCTCCATCTTTAATATGACTAACATCATATTATTGTTCATCATATTATCAACAACAAGGGTTCTCTTATTCGCTTCCGCCAACACCTCCATTAATTACATCATATTAATCGCGTCCATAGTTGCATTGATAGTGGCTCTCACACCTCTACCGGCAGCTTCTCCACCTTCCGCCTCCACCTCCACCTCTATCTCTACCTCTGTAGGTTTCCTTGCCTCCACCTCCACCTCCACTTCCACCTCTACCTCCACCTCCGCCACCACCTCCTCCCCTAACTCCACCTCTAACTCCACCACTCCCTCTAACTACACCTCTCCTGCGGACTATTCACTGAACCTTCCTAAAAAATAATGAGCACCGACATTCCGACCTCGTGGGAGCTCTCGGCGAGTCGGAGGTTTTATAACAGAGGCGAATAGTTTTTAGCATTTGTTGTATCAGCGTGTTTCACTGTCGATCACTGCACTGCATTCATAATAATAGCTCCCGCCTCCGCCTCCATCTTTAATATGACTAGCATCATATTATTGTTCATCAAATTATCAACAATAATGGTTCTCGTATTCGCTTCCGCCGACACCTCCATTAACAGCATATTAGTTATGTGCATAGTTGCATTCATAATAATGGCTCTCACACCTTTACCTCTACTTCCACCTCCACCTCTACCTCTACCTCTGTAGCTGCAGCCGCCTCCACCTCCACCTCTGTAGCTGCCACCTCCACCTCTACCTCTGCAGCTGCCGTCACCTCCATCTCCGCCTCCGCCTCCAATTAAGGGGTTATCAGGTTTTTATTATTATTTTGATATGGGACTGAATATTTCATTCACTTATATGAGATTGAATATTTCAGAACTTAGATAGCTTTTCCGAGTATTTTTCCAAAACCTTATGATGCAGGGCGTCTGAATAGCAAAGTCACTCATATCTGAAGGTGCAAACATAGCGTTTTGTGAACAATATGTAGCGGATGGAGTTATAGAGAAAAGGAATCGATATTCTTTTCTACATTGGAAAAGGAAAGCTTTGTAATGCTCTCCCATTTAAGTTTTGTAATGCTGTCTCGCATCTATCTTCAAAGTTTTGTAATGCTTTCCTATTTAAGTTTTGTAATGCTGTCTCGCATCTAGCTTCAGTGGCTGGAAAGTTTGTGTTCCCTCGGAGTGTTCTAATAGTGAAAGTTTGTGTTCGCTTGAAGTGTTCTAATAATGAAAGTGTGTGTTCCCTTGAAGTGTTATAATAATTTATGGAAAGTGTTCTCATAATTTATGGAATGATATTCGACCAAATTCTATTTTTAAACCATTGTTTTTTTTGGCCCATTTGAATGTTTTGTATGAAACAGATTGGGGTTTGTATTTATGTAATATTGGGTCAATTTTTTTTAATTTTTTTTAAGAATAAGAGTTTATATTTGTGTGATATATGGTTAATTTTAATCATCATTATTATAATTTTGATGTAACTACTTTATTTTCTAAAATTGTAATTGTGGGATCTTTATTAAACATGAGCTTGAAATTGAATTACCTAACTCTACATAGTACTGGCTTACCTAGTGAAATAAACAAAATGAACAACATTAACAAATTTATTGATAACAAATTTTACTTTGACGATAAATTGATTCATTAATTTTATTTGTGATTTATAATGCTAAGTGATTTTTATTTCACCATAAATTTATTTATTAAGTGATTTTTTTTCACCATTAATTGATTTATTCAGATATTTTTTTTCAAGATAAATAGATTTATTAATTTTATTTGAGATTTATAATGCTATGCATTCTTGTCATGTGATTTACGTATAAATAGAATTTTATTAAAAGTATGTTTTCCTAAAAAAGTTAGTTTTTTAAGGATATAATTAGGAAATTTATAAATGTGAAATATGATAATTAGCACAATATGTATTCTATGTTTTTTATTTCATGGTAGTTTAATATTGCCTTAGAGATTGGATGCAAGCCCTTCATGTCTCCTTCTCCCTTTCTTTTTCTTCTCCTTTATTTCTTCTCGTGCATTTAGACTGCAACAGGTAGGTCAATGTGCATTTTAATGCATTTCTTTCATGTTGTTGGTGTCTCTATCATTTCGCTCTTCGTAAAATTAAAACCATTTCTCACTAATATTGTTTGTTCTCTACTCTCATGTATTTCAGTGCTCAATGCTCAACTTTTGGCTTTGTCTTTCAACTCTAAGTTTGTATTCTAATCAATGTAATATGGTTCGATTTAGACTCAATTTAGGTTTATTGAGGTTTGTGGTTTGTCCACAATCTCTACAAATATGAGAAGGTGCTAGGGCGATGCAGGGGCATCCCAAAATAATTTTCAATAGTTAGATGGCTATTCCGAGTATTTTTCCAAAACCTTATGATGCAGGACGTCTGAATAGCAAAGTCACTCATATCTGAAGGTGCAAACATAGCGTTTTGTGAACAGTCATGTAGCGGATGGAGTTGTAGAGAAAAAGAATCGATATTCTTTTCTACATAGGAAAAGGAAAGTTTTGTAATGCTCTCCCATTTAAGTTTTGTAATGCTGTCTTGCATCTAGCTTCAGTGGCTGGAAAGTTTGTGTTCCCTTGAAGCGTTCTAATAATGAAAGTTTGTGTTCCCTTGAAGTGTTCTAATAATTTATGGAATGATATTTTGACCAAATTCTATTTTTAAACCACCTGGTTATAAGGATCATGCGACAGACATTGAGGTGCTGTTACGCTAGGAAGGTTGTGACGGAGCAGAGGGAGAGAGGTAGCCGTGTTTATCCAAGTGATTTAGAGTTTGATTTAGTGCTTCCAAGTTAGGTGCGGACACAATGTTCGGGTGGAATTGATCTCACAAAAACTTGTTATTTGACATTCTCATTTTTAGAAACCTAGGCTTGATCATGTCAAAGACATAATCATCGGGCCACTTAAAGTGTATTTATTCTTACTAAGTATAACCTTTAAGTAAGTATGTTTACTAAAGCCGGGATGGCATCCATTGCTTTGTGCTAAAGCACCTTTATGCGTGCCCATTTTTTTTTTTGCCCATTTGAATGTTTTTTACCTTAAAGTGAATTTATTCTTACTGAAGTATAACCTTTAAGTAAGTATGTTTACTAAAGCCGGGATGACATCCATTGCTTTGTGCTGAAGCACCTTTATGCGTGCCCATTGTTTTTTTTTTTTTTTTTGCCCATTTGAATGTTTTGTATGTAACGGATTGGGGTTTGTATTTATGTAATATTGGGTGATTTTTTTTAAATTTTGTTTGAAGCATAGAGTCTAAATAAGAGTTTATATTTGTGTGATATAAAATTGATTTTAATTACTATTATTATACTTATTAAATTTTTTTAAATTTTGATGTAATTAATTTATTCTCTAAAATTGCAAATGTGGGATTTTTATTAAATATGAGCTTGAAATTGAATTATCTAACTTTACATAGTTTTGGCTTATCTAGTGAAGTAAACAAAATGAATAATATTAACAAATTTGTTGATAACAAATTTTACTTTGACTTGTCTCATGATGAATTGATTCATTAATTTTATTTGTGATTTATAATGCTAAGTGATTTTTATTTCATCATAAATTTATTTATTAAGTGATTTTTTTTCACCATAAGTTGATTTATTAAGTGATTTTTTTTTCACCATAAATTTATTCATTAAGTGATTTTTTTTTTCAAGATAAATAGATTTATTAATTTTATTTGAGAATTATAATGCTATGCATTCCTGTCATGTGATTTAATTATAAATAGAAGTTTATTAAAAGTATATTTTCCTACAAAATTTTAGTTTTTTTAGGATATAATTAGGAAATTTATAAACTTTGAATATGATAATTAGCACAATTTGTATTCTATGTTTTTGATTTCATGGTAGTTTGATATTGCCTTAGAGATTTGATGCAAGCACTTCATGTCTCCTTCTCCCTTTCTTCTGTTTCTTATCCTTTATTTCTTCTTTTCCATTTAGACTGCAATAGGTAGGTCAATGTGCATTAATGCATTTTTTTTATGTTGTTGATGTCTCTATCATTTCTCTCTTCGTAAAATTAAAACCATTTCTCACCAGTATTGTTTGCTATCTACTCCCATGTATTTCAGTGCTCAATGCCAAGTTTGTATTCTAATCAATGCAATAGGGTTTGATTTAGACTCAATTTAGGTTTCCTGAGGTTTGTGGTTTGTCCACAATCTCTGCAAATATGCAAAGGTGCCAGGGCGATGCAGGAGCATCCCAAAATAACTTTTTATCCCCCATGAGGGAAATTTCATGTTAATATTCATTTCATAGAATCTGTCTATTATGCCTATATGTTCCTCATGGGAAAGATGTACATAATTAGTGAAAGGTTAGGGACATAGAAAAATACATGCAAAATAATGTGGATACGACTGTTGAAATAAACCAAAACACGAAACATGAATTTGTAGAATGTCAAACAATGAACTATGCAGCTATGGCTGCCTTACAACTCAGCCTCTGCATCAAGGAATGTTTCCCCTTCGAAACTCAACACATAATGGAGGTGGTGCTTCTTCGACACTGGACAGTTCATAGTGGTGAGGTGGTGCAGGAGGTGTTCGATAAGGCGGTGTTTGGTGATTAATTTTCCAGGCGAGCGTATTTATCGCAAAAAATCCCCCTTAATTATGATCAACAACTTAACCTTGACTCAACACAAATTAAACATGTATGCTAGTCTAATTCTCAGCTAGGATTACAGTGACTCAACACTTTGAAATTAATTCTTGGGCTAGATTTCTTTTCCCATTTCTTCTAGATCCTGTATCCTCTGAACTGCTTCATCTATTAATTTTTGGTGTAGGTTCCAAATTTCAGTTTCTTCATTTTTTGTTGTAACTTGTTCATCGTTAAATCTTTGTTTTTCATAAAAACATAGAAAATCGTTTCAGGTTGTCCATAGTTGTCATCTACTTCTTCAAAAATATGTTTGTATGTGGACTACTACCACATGTCAACTTCTATAGGTTTTTTTATCATCAATATTTTGATTATCAATTTGTTGCAACATAAGTTCATAATAGAATTTCATCTCTTCACGATTCCAATACATGAAAATTTCATTGAAATTTTCACTTTCAACATCATCCATGTTGTCTTCAACGTTAATTGTTGCAACTTCTATGCAAACATAATCAACACATGGTGCTTCAAGCCATGCTTCAAGGAACGTTAATTCTTCTTCAAATTTTGTTGTTTCATCTTGGTTTCTTTTAACATTTGCACACATAAAATGAATGTTAAGTTTATATTAAAAAAAAATCTTTAGAACCATATTGGTTCTATTCAATCTGCTCTAGAATGAGAGCTTTCTTCTTGTCTTCCTTCTTTGACTCTGTCAGTGCCTCATTATCTTGATTCTCCACCTCTTCTTCCTCAAATAGGTTTTCTTCCACTTGGTTTCCAGACACAAGTGGGCTTATCTCACCAAATAACAACATATCAGTAAGTTGTTTATGTTGCATCATATGCAACCACTCATCACTAGTTAATTACTCTTCATCAAAGTTAACATCAACAATTTCAATTATTGGATCCACTGAATCCGTTTCTTCTCCATTGGAAACATTATGTATGCCAAAATTAGTTCCTGTTGGTAACACACAATCAACATTGTGATCAATTTTCAAGTTGGATTCACCAAACTCTTCATCTTTCTGTAGATTTGCTACTGCAGATCCATCTTCATTTTCATTTTCAAGAACTGTTACAACAACTTGTACAACACTACCATCTTCGACTTGATTACGCTCCCTTGCACCAAATTCTTCTTATAGGATCTTCCATCCTTGTTTTATAAAATTCAATGCTAAAGCATCGCATGTTATGCAACCAACTCACAAAATAGAAGAAAATATAGATCAATGACTTAAAAATTATCCTCTTCTAGGGGGAAACCTCCTTTACATTACATAAATGAACAATTATTGTATGATTCAAATGGAAAAACCTCCTTTCTATATATAAGAGTCTAAGGGGTCACAATATAATCAGAGCCAACATAAAAATAATAATGTAAGGGCACAACGATAATAATAGTGGGATTCTATGGGGACTACATGGGCACAACAATAATAATATTAGGCTTCTATGGAGACTACATGGGCACAACAATAAAAATAAGGGGGCTACACTACTAATAACAATAAGGGGATACACTAGTATTATAGGGACCTAACATGCCCCTCTCCTTCAAAAAAGTGTTTTCCTCAATGCTTAATTAGTTATGGATGATTCTATATAAAATTATCATCCTCCCATGAGGAATCTTCAGGTGGTAAGTTCTTCCACTTGATGAGATACTCTGAAATTGATCAATTTCGTAGTTGTCGAGTTCTTCTTTCTGTTACTGCTTCAGGTTCCAATATGATTTTTGCTTCCTCGTCAAGTTCTGGAAATATTTTTTGAACTAGAAGCTTATCACCTATAACCTTCTTTAAGCATGAAACATGGTGTTAGGTCCCCGAAATTTGTAAAATTGGCAAGACCAAATGTACAAGGGTAACATCAAACCAATCTTTGGAGTCCTAGGACCTAGCCTTCTTGGACTCAGAGAGCGCTCTCTCTATATTTGTGTGAAAGATGTAACCTTGATTGATTTTAGGTTTTTGATTTTAGGCTAGTCATAATTATTCAGGTTTATTTGTTTTGTTTGTTTGGTTGGGTAGGTTGTCAAGAAGAACAAATAGAGTAAGAGAAACTTAAACCATTGGGCTATGGAGTCTGCAAAAGGTCTTGAAAAGTACAGCAATAGGTCAAGGGTGTTTCATAGGGCAAGTTAACAAAGCCAAATGGATCTAAATAGGTTTAGTGAGTGTGAAATGAACATGAAGTTGTGAATGCAGTAGGTTTAAAGGGAAATTAAGGATCCTTCAACATACTAGAACAAGAAAAGCTTCCAAGATGAAAGCATAGTAAAACTGAAGAGAAGTTAAGAATTCTTCAACTAGACTTCACTAGACAAACCTCAAAACAAAAATCAAGTAATCATAGAGAGCAGTTAAGTATCTCTAAATATTACTTTCAGACAAAGAGAACTTTTAAGATAAAATTTCAGTGAAACTAAAGAGAATTTAAGGATTATTTACTTATACTTCACAAAATAAAAAGTAGAGATAAAAGGATGCAGGCAAAAGTAGGGTGCCAGGATAACATATCCAACTCTAAAAGTTTTGTCCTATTATCAAAGAAACCATGAACATAATGTAAACAAAGGAAAACATTGACAAGAGTGAAATAACATCACCATCTAAAAAATATCATGAATCCTAGGAATGTGTTAGTTCCATTGATATTCATTCCAAGAGATTTACAAGGCTCCAAAGCCAAACTTCATTAAAACTTAGAGTGTATGCTCAACTCAACAATCAACCAACAACCAACTTGAATAATGAGGCCCTCATGTAGTATTTAACTTGAAAAGGAGGGTCAAAACCCTAGCTAGGGTTCCAAAATGTCATTAACTAAAATATAAATGCATTTGACCATTGTGACCATGCAAGGCCCAAGGCACAAATATCCCAACTGCAAAAATAACTTCTATCATAAATTCTAAGCTAACTCTAGAGATATTTGTCTATTAAGCCATCAAAATATCTTTTTAATTAACTCCTTGTGTATTTTGTTGACTTTCAGGCAAGGGCACAACGCCAAGGTTCAAGGGCGTAGCACCAAATATGGAAAAATTGGTCTTTTGTAGTAATATTTGGAGGCCTTCCTGGTGTCCAAATGAGCTCCATGATAGCTCATTGGAAAGCCTGTCCTGTCTAGTTTCCAAATCAGCCCTTATTTTTTAGAATGGAGTCCATTTAACTACTCAAAAACCCATTCTCCCAAGACTACTCAGGGCGTAGCGCCAATTCTGAAAATAGGGCAGAAAGTTGATTTTTTGCTTGTTTTTGGCACTTTTGGAGGATATGTTTTGCTCCAAATGAGCTGAAAATTTGTGTGGATGATGTCCTTGGCCTGATGAACACAAAAATGCAAATTTTTCCTCCATTGGGTGCCCCAAAAAAGAGCACAACGCCAGTGGCGCTGTGTGCTTGGCCCTTCAAAACAGTCAAAAACTCAAAATCTTCAAAAATGTGCCAAAATTTGGATTCGTCTTGCTGATCGTGTTTGGGATGCTTGCAGGGATGCATTAGCAAGAATGTCAAGTTTTTATTTGTCTTTTTCCTCCTTAAGGGATTGAATATTTGCAAGGGCTCTTTTGAGCTTGGCCCTTGCAATCTTGTTTCTTAAGGCATAATGCCTTGCCATCTTCTTTTGCATGTCAAGGTCCCTCTTGGTATTCTCCAACTAATCCTCTAGGTGCACATTTTCCCTCTCTAGCCAAGATTCCCTGTCATAGTCTATTTCCATGGCAAGCAGCTCACTTGGAGTGAGCTGCTTTGCCAATGTTGCCTCTTGCTCTCTTTCTTTGGCTAGAGCCTTCTTTAAGCCAATTGTCCTTGGCCTCCTCCCAGGAAGTTTTTCTTCCTCTTCTTCAATTTCATCATGTATTTCCAAGACCTCATCTAGCTTAGCCTTGGATTTTCTAGCCTCTTTCTGAGTTCTGATAGCTCTGACCTCATAGATGGCTTTCTCTGCCTCTAACTGCTGGTTTTCCACCTCAAAGAATTTGATTACATTCTTAGCCCTTCCAAGATTGGCTTGTAGACCCCTAATCTGGGCATCTTTGCTCTTGAGCAACATGCTAGTAATCCTCTCCTCATTTTCATCGTCACTGTCAAGGTGAATAAGTTCGAATTCTTGTTCAGTCTCATGTTCATCCTCTTTTTGATCAATGTCTTGCTCTACAACCTTTTCCTTACCTTTGTCAAGCTGCTTGGTTGATGTAGAAGGCATGGCCCCTTGCCTCTTAAGGGCAGCAAACACATGCATGTTTCCCCTCTGGTAGGTCAAAGGAAAAGGCTCAATGTTGACCATCTCAGTGTCATCTGTTTCACTGCCATCATCACTACCATCATGTCTGCCATCATTATTTCCATCATCTTCAATGATTTTTACCTCACTGACATATTCCTCACTGCCACTTGCCTCATTTCTCTTTTCCTTACTTCTTTCTACCTCACTTCTCTTTGCCTGACTTCCTTCTTCACTTTTTGATGCACTAGTACCATGAGATGATGGTGAAGGATTGTGAAAAAGTGATGAAGGAGGATCATCATGATGTGAAGGACTGTGAGTTGATTGTGAGGTGGAAGATTCATCATGAGGTGAGGGACTGTGAGTGGATGGAGGAATGGGAGGATGAGAAGATGAAGGGACATCTTGCTGCTGATGGGCTTGTGGAGAAATTAACATCTCATTAGAAATGAAGGTCTTCCATGGAATGCCCTTTTGCTGTAGTTTGTGCATAGCAACCATTTTGATCAAAGAATGATGAAAAAGGCTTTGCATCTGCTGAGGATAGTCTATTTTTTGTACAATATAGGATATTTTGTCAATGCTTCTGTAGAGGTAATAGGGCATGTGCAACATCCTCACTCTAGTAAAGTGCATAAGCAGCCTGATGTGGTAGGAGTAAAGACAGGAGAACCTTCCCTCACATGTAAAATACTTCATAATGATCCTCATCATAGGTGTATATCTATCAAGAAAATGTGAGAAAGGAAAGATGGATTTTATATGGTCTTTGTATCTAGGCTTTAGCTAGGATTCAAATTAGCCCATGTCAAGATTGCCCTGCTTGAACCATTTCTCACCCACACTTGGTATCCCAGTGGCATTGGAAATAGCATCAGAAGATAACTCACAGGTGACCCCTACAAGGTTAACTTGTTTTTCATGCAAGTTAATGATAAAAAGTCTGGTTAGCTCAGGGCAGTTTTGCACATGGTGCACCTTTTCACAAAAATCAAAGCATTCTACATGCTTGAAACATGAAACAGTAAGGGGAGATGCCATTAGCTCCCTTGTGTTGGGGGGTTAGAATCTATTGATCTTTCTACCTGTGTGCTCATGCCTCCTTGGCATTTGAGCCTCTCCTCCACTTTCACTGTCTCCCTCTCTTAACATTTTGAAAACTTTGCTTTGAAAAACTCTTGGGCTGATGTTAAATTGAGATGAAGGAGGGCAATGGAATGTCAATATTTTTGCAAGTGAAGGGACTTATTGAATGAATGGAATGGTTGTAGGGACAACTTAGGTGAATGAACAACCTTCAAACAATGTAACCCCTTTGTTTATCAATAATTGTCTTTACAAGAAGATGGAAATAATGGTAAACAGTGATGTCAAGTTTAAGCCTTAGGGTTTCCTCTTAGGGTTTCAATTTATTTCAATTAAATGATTATAAAAAGGCTTGAAAATGGGTTGAGGACATGTACTTACCCCTACCAGCGCTTGGAGAACTCTTGGAAATGACTTGAAGCAATTTTGAGGTGATTGGAGTGCTTGTAGGGCTTAGAAATCCTTCCTTCCCAAGCGCACAGCACCAGGCTGAGGGCGCAGTGCTCAATCCCAGGCGTGTATCGCTCAATCCCAAGCGCAAAATGCTAAAGGTTTTCTTTACCGGGCCTATCAGGTAAGGGCGTAGTGCTCTGCCAGGCATGAAACACTCACTTCCAAGCACGCAGTGCCTGTGTAAAATGTATGGGAGAAAAAATCCAAGGGCGTAGCGCCCGATCCTAGGTGTGCAGTGCCAAGCTGAGCGTGCAACGCCACAAAATTTGTCCAATTTTGACTTGGAAACTAGAAATTATTCACTCCTAAGTGATATAATGATTTTTCAAGGAAAAAATAATTTTTTTTAAGTGTTAGATGGGTTTTTATAGGCTCATGAAATTTTGATTTAATCTTTGAAACCCACTTTCTAAAGTTTATAAGTCTTTTTCTTTTTCATTGATGTCTTTTAACACTTTTTTTTGCAGGTGATTGAAATCATTTGAGGTGGATGTTCCTTTTGCTTCTTGAGGCATGATGACTTCACTTTTGACAACCTTAGGATTTTTACACAGTAGCAACATCTTCAAAAACCTTTGTGGTTTCCATTACAATACTCAACTTATCTTTTCACCTTGGCTGGCAGTTTGCTGGAGTTATGAAATTTGTTTTTCCTTTTGACCCTAAAGACTTTGAAATGTTTATTTTGACACAATAGCAACCTCAAAATCCTCTTTTTCTTCCACCTTGGAGCTCAACTCATCTTTTTCTCATTTAGGCATGAAAATCTCATTAAACACCTTCTTTGATTTAGCCACCTAGCAGCTTCTTCAAACTCTTATGTAATTTCCACCATTAAACTCAACTTAACCTTCTCACCTTTTATGCTTGTAGTTTGGTGGAGTTATGAAATTTTTTTTTCTTCTAATCCTGGAGATTTGACATGTTTGTTTTGACATAGTAGCAGCTTCAAAATCCTCTTTTGTTCCCATCATGGAGTTTCAACTTATCATTTGCTCATTTAGACATGGAAAGCTCATTTTTTTACAAGTTTGGGTTCTGATCACATAGTGACATATTCAAAACCTCTTTTTGTTTCCCACCTTGGAGTTCAACTCATCATCTCAGCTTCTCTGGCCATTTTCCCAAAGCCTATGTGTCTAGACTGCTTTACAACAATCATTAGTGTTGTCTTCTAAGTTCTCTATATCCCGTTCAAGTTCATTCATTTCTATCCAGTTCACCTCAATTTTTTCCCTATCTCTTCAACAGTCTCTGATATAGTTTCTTCATGTTTGATTTTGTGTGCTTGAACCAGGTCATTTCTACAATTGATCACTGTTTTGGCACTCTGCTAGACCATCAAGCTCAAGAAACCTTAATTGTCTACAAGAATAAGGGTTTTCTCTCTTCCTTGATGCAAGTTGTCTTCATTCAGGAATATACCACCTACCTCATCAACACCTTCTGCTGAAAAATCCTTCAACACTCCCGCAGAAGTGCTAAACTCTTTGCATTTATCTCTTGCAAACTTTGAACTGATAAGGTAGTCTTCTTTTGAAACTTTTAGGTTTTTCTTGAATAACCATGTCTCAACATTCTATTACATCTGAGACAGGTTCTAGAAAAGGAAAAGCAGTGTTTGGAACACCAATGATGACCTTAAAACATGTGAAACCCTAATTGACATAGTGGGAGGGTTCCTTGACCTGATCTTGACTGAAAATTGGCTTGGCGGCTTTAAGTGAAAAACTGAGTATTATCAAAGTGATGTATTGAAGATCCAAAATCCAATGTACTTGATTTATCTAAAGAGCCTACAAAGATAATTTTGGGACCATAAATTCTTGAGGAACCTGGGGAACATGGGAATGCGTAGGCTATAAGAAAACCTAGAGGGAAAGTGGAGTTTATGGATAGGGTAAAAATAGGCTAATGAGGTTATAGACAAAGGAGGAGGTTGAAGATGAGAGGCATAAGCCCATAAGGAGTCTTTTAGGAGCAATAGGGTGACCTTGAGATGGCAAACTGAGGAACGGTGAAATTTTTTTTATAAGGATAATGAAGGCAGTGAGATTTCTGAAACTCAAAATATTCAAGGAATGTTGTTTTCAGAAATCTAGAACCAATCTATAGTCATCTAAATATAGTGAAAAATATCTATGACTAACACATGGAAAACTAGGTGCACTCAAGAAGATGCAGGAAGCTCCAATTTGTATGCCATAGTACCAATATTTTGCAACACCTTATAAGGACCATAATACTTTGGTGATAATTTATTATCCTTCTTAACTTGCTTGTGGGATATTTATTTGTATGGTTGTAGCAGTAAAAATACCCAGTCGCAAGGGAAAATTTTAGGGGCTAATATTCGCAGGTGGGCTAATTTTCCATGTTTAAAAAAAAAGATTCGCCAATGTCCATTTTTTTCTAAAAATGTTTTGCCAAATTTTTATAGTATAAAATTATTTTACCTTAAAGATAGCCAAAATTTTATAGAGACTATACAAAAACTAGTTATAAATTTAAATATTTTTACAAATATATCACCAAATATTTTATAGTTTTCACATTAGGGATTAGTAAGATTCGCTAGAGTTTCTAAATTTTAAGATAAATTTCTATCCTTAAAATTTTCCCTGCCAGGCGCCTACATCAAAACTTCTTTCTCTGTGATGTTTATTTGCTTGTTGTTTCATTTGATTTCCAAAGTGAGGTTATCCTTTATGAGTTAGAGAACTTGTTGTTGATACTCGATGTGATCTTCCACTGCTTTAACCTTAGAATTTTCTCTTAAAGATGATATGATGGATGGTGGATGATATCCATAAATTTCCATAAATAATGGTCATTTTTACTATAGTATGGAAGAAAGTGTTATACCACCATTCAACTAGAGGTAACCACTTGGACCATTATGCTTGGTTATCAGATAAAAAGCAATGAAGATATCGTTCCAAATTTTTTTTCACTATATTAGTTTTCCCATCAGATTGAGGATCATAAGATGAGCTATGAACTAATTTATTACCTAGACAAGAAAATAATTATGTCCAAAAAATTCTAGTGAAAATTGGATCTTTGTTGCTTACAATAATCTTTAGGTTTCCATGTAGTTTTTGAATTGTTTCCATAAATGCAGTAGCAATTGTACTGTATTTAAATGGATCATATAATGCACAAAAATTTGCATAATTGGTAAGTCTATCAACTCCCACCATGATGACAATATTTCCTTTGAACTTGGGTAAACATATGATAAAATCCATTGAAACCTCCTCCTGTAATATCCCAAACTCGGAACAACTACACTATTGGGAATAATTTTAGTTATTACCAATGTGGAGCTTCAACAAATCATGAGAATGGAAATGTAGAGAATCTCATTAGATGTAAAATAACATCATACTAGTAGATGAAAGAACCTCAGCAACATGATGATCTATATTCTCCTTCCCGGGTGGGAAAATGCAGCAATATAGAGCATAAAATAGCTATATTCAGAAAATAATGCTATACAAGTGAGAAATGGGACTTGGATCCCTTAGAATACATGATATAAAACTCACATGCAGAATTAGAGATGAAAAAAATCACTATAGATCATATAAAAAGATCTCCCCAAGTCAATATGCCTCAAATAAGCCCAAATCCCATAGCCTAGCTTATGCAGAAAGTATTGAAGCAAGCACTACATTATTATAATGAGGGTTTAGGTAGAAAATAATGAAAAAAGACTGATATAGAACTCATATTGATCTAATATCAGAGAAATGGAGGTTTAACCTCTTTTACACAAAGGAAAAGACACTCGACAAGGGTTTCCGACAATATACATGCACAAAAGGCAGTACTGTAGAAAATAACACAGTTTACTACAACACTATATTAAACATGAGTGAATATGACATACAATAGCTGAATAATACATGAAATGGCCAAAGGCCCTTCTTATTAGATCTCATGGAGGGAAATAAGCACCTCCTCCTCAAAGACTAGCCCAATATCAAAGGGTGCAACCCTGTTGCTGCTGCCCCTGCATAAAAGACATAGTTTCTGAAGGGAAATATGTTGTAGATGAATATGAATGAATGGCCCCAAGAAAAATGTTGAATTTAAGCTCAAATTCTTCCCTCTTGATCCCTTAAGAAAGCTGATCCAAAGAGAGGATGGAATTCCCGCACGGGAATTCTTTGCACTAAGTAATGCAACAACTCCGGCTAAATAGCTAAAGCATGAAAATATTCAGAAGACCAAATATAGCTATTTTATGCTCTATATTTCTGCATTTCCCCACCTGGGAAGGAGAATATAGACCATCTTGTTGCTGAGGCTCTTTCATCTTTTGGTATGATGTTATTTTACATCTAATGAGCTGCTCTACATTGCCATGCTCATGATTTGCTGAAGCTCCACATTGGTAATAACTCAAATTATTCCCAATAGTGTAGCTGTTCCCATTTTTGGATATTACAGTGGTATCAAAGCAGCTTTCTTGGCTTAGCCTATGAGTTTTAGCCCAAGAAGATAAGAATGATGAAGAAGATGAGATTACTCTCATCATTATTCAGAAATAAGAAGAGCCTCTCCAAAGAGGAGGAGCAAGAAGAAGAGGAAGGACCATGCACTTCCTATTCACAAGGAGAAGAAGACAATGAGCATGGAAGATACTTGGATCATTTGATTCTAAGTGATTACCTTGTTGAGTACAGATCTCAACCTAGAGCCTTCAAATAGACTCTAGATTTCCCTCATTTCATCCAGTTGAAGGAAGAGAAGAGACCCTGCAATAGAAGAGAAATCAAAGGAAATATATTTCTGTTGTCTACCTTTGATGGGTTATCTACAGCAAGAACTTGGGTGAGAAAGTTGGAGGAATTTTTCCTACTACATCCTGTAGCAGGGAAAGAAGCTGTTGAAATATTAGCGCTACGCTTGGACGGTGAAGCCTATGATTGGTGGAGCAGCCACTTGAGCCATGCAAGGGTGAAAATTTTTGCAGAGTTCACTCAAGGGTTGATCAAAACCTTTGATGGAGAAATAACAAAGGAAGAGAAGCTCACACCACCACTTGAGGAGCCTGGTGATAACGCTGTCACACTCATGGAGGAGCAACCACATGCATCAACAGTTGGGGAAGCCAACACTTTGAAGGAAGGAACTCTTGCAGCCCTACAAAGAGTTCCCAAAGATCATCAAGGTATGAAAAGATTTCCACATTCTATTGTTGCAGCAAATTATTTTGATCATTGTGGAGATTTAATTTTACATTACCAAGGGTCAAATCCCATTGCTACTATAGAGCAGCTTGGTTGCACTGCACTATGCAACATGGAAACATAGAAGGAGGAAGAAAACCATCATTCTCATGAGCCATTGATGGATTGTACATCACATTTGAGGTTGGGGTTTGAAGACTTGAAGGGAGATAGTAGACATCTTGGAGTGAGAAACCCTTTGTCCTTTCAAGATGACACTTTCTCAATGAGCTCCTCTCAGCTCAAAGAGGAATTTCTACTTTCAGCAGATCCAAGACCTCATTGGTTTTGGAGGACTATTGTTGAGAGGGAGCTCTCGAGGAGAGATCTCATTAGAGGTGCACTTCAACACACCTGGAGTGCAATGATTTTATTCCTTTCTCACAGGAGCAGATAGAAGATGGAGGACATCTTCGGATGGATAACATCTCTCATGCTTGTGTTGGAAATTCCTTGAGCCATACACATCATGATGGGAGGTTTTTTCCTACCACCTATTTGGGTCCTCATAGGGTCTCATTGATCCTTGAAAATATTGCATTTCAAAATCCCATGAAGTGCAAAGACAAAGATTTGGTTCGGGAGGATGGTAGCCCTCATGGGAGGAGTACCAAGATAAAGAGAAGGAGAAAGCATCCACAAGTGGTTGATTGGATGTGGTTGATGAGCAAGGAGCTGGGAAGCTACTTGCAAATTTATGATACCGGGCAGCAGGAGGCTTGGCTTCACTGGTTACTCTTGAAAGAGTTTGGCCATCACTTGGCATACACTCTTCTTAAGAGTAGGAGGAAGGAGGAGAGATGGTAGGATACTTGCATAATTGGGCAACATAGAGTATGGATGCATGGTGTTGATGTGATACTCATATCATTCATTGTGTCTTCATCACATGAGTTGTATGATGGAAGTATGGGGAAGCAGCAAAATATTTTTTTGCTTTTATTGTTCTTGGGAGAGCAAGGGCATATTTTCTCTCACACTTTGCATGATGTTGCAGGAGGAGGAGATGGCATTATCTCCTTGGATTTTGATGATAGAAAGGTACTTCCACCTTGGGAGGAACTTCTTTTGTATTGCAACATTACTAGAGGATTCTTTGACAAGGAGCATGTCAAAGAAAAAAGCTTTGTATTGACAAGAGCTTATTTGCATGAGCTCATAGCACTGTCATTTGGGAGCTTGGGGTTATTAATGGATTTTCCCCAGGATCACTTTAAAATTGATGCACTTGTAGGATAAAGGGGAGGTGAGATTGATGGAGTAGTGGATGGAGACATCTATTACATTGGTATGACCTCACTTGCTATGATCTTCTTGACTTGGATTTCCAAGTATAAGGAGGGTGATCTTTATGCAACATATGGTTCAATTATCTTCCTGGGAAGGTGCCATACTACTATGGAGGGATCATTCATATACACATGCATCATCTTGCTCTCAACATATGGTAAGAATATTGTTTTTACATCCATGGATTATTTAACACAACATTTTGATGCTCTTACCATTCATATTCAGTGCATTTCTCCACAAAAGGGCAAGCTTTTCATTGTGCTCCATGATCATTGTTGGGCCAATCCATATGATGGAGGCAGCCATATTTTATGTGGCCTTGGGAAATATTTTCTCATTACATATATGTTCAATTTTTATATCCAACTATTTTCCAAATGATGACATACATGCTGAACTATGTATCAAGAAACATCTTGCCTTGTAATTTTCTAAAGCAGTAGTTTGGGAAACTGCGCTATCACTATTGGGAAAGATGTTGGTACCTTCTTGCACCACATGAGACCTTCAAAATTTTCTTAATTTTGTTGCTGATGATGAATTCATTTTCTGATATGTATCTGATTTGTATGGTAATCATGATTGGGAGATTGATACATGAGTTGGATGTGTCCTTGAGGGAAGAAAATTCCCACATTTTCTGCACTACATGTTCTAATGGGAGCATGGGAGGAGACATGGCCACCACAACCACACATTTGTTCTCTTTTTGGGTGATCCATGAGTTTTATATCCATCCATTATACAACCATGGGCAATTATTTGATTATGTATTGTTGACACGTTCAACTACTTACTATTCATTAGTAGATGTGATAATTCTTGTATGTTGCTTGCCATACTATTTTCTGAAGTTGCAGTGGATGAAACTGCACTGTGTCCTCTTGAGATATTGTTTGTATCATGCATCATCATGTAACACTTGCAGAAAACTTATAATTGGGATACTCTATGATGATCATGTATTATTCATCATGGATGGAATATTTTGGGCCAGCTTGTTCTACATTGTTGGAGGAGAACTCTTTGGACGATTGTTCTTCACTTTTCCATTTGAGGGAAATAATCTTGCAGCCCAGGATCAACACACAATCTACAGTTATCATAAGTGGAGAGAAGGATAGCTTGGGGTAGGCTATGATGCTTACCATGTTCAGATTTTCAGCCCACCTTCATTTCTGGAGCTTGAGGTGGAGGGAGTTTTTCAGGACTTGCCATGTTGGGAGGTGACTCATTTTGTTTGGATGATTGCTTGGGGATGGAGGATCCATTTGGGAAAGATACTTTCCCAACAATTTTCAATCTCCATGCCTTGGGAGAAACTTCTCAGTTCTATCCTTGCAGTTGCTTAAGGAGAAGCAACATTTGGGAGGGAAGGATTGTAATATTCCAAATTTTTCCTTCAATAAATTGGAATATTAATTTCTGCTATTTTCACTTAGGAGTTGAATAATTGGGTGAGAAGGCCCATTCATAATAAAAACATGGATAAAATCCCTCTAGTATGGAAAGGGATCAACCTTGGAACTAGATTTCACACCCTCATGTGTGAAAGGAGACATTTGCAAAGATGCTAGGTCAAGTTTGACCAAGTCAAACAATGCAGAGGTATGAGGTGGAAAGCACCCTATGGGACAGCACAGACAAAGAGGAGGGAATATTCCTTGAAGGAGGAAACCATAATAGAATGGGACCCATGGAGAGGGAGCTCTCATGTGTTTAAAAGGAGGGCAAGGCAGCCATTGTTTCTCATGCATATGATTATAGATTTCTTGTCTGTTTAGACTATTGGCATTCTCCAGCTGTTTAGCTGAGTTGCTGTGCTGCTTAGCACAAGGATTTCCTACTTAGGAGTCCTTATCCTTTCTTGAGAAGCCTATTGAAGGATTTTTACAGATTTACCTCACATCTAGGCTTGAGGCCAAGCATCCTCCTCCAAGACAGCGTTATTGCTGCATCAACATAATTCTGTGTTGCAGGGTGTTGCAGTCAGGAGTTACAACACCTCTTCCATCACTTGTTTTTTAGAGGAGGAGTCTTCCTTTCCTTTGTAGGATCAGTTTGGGAGCTATCAGAGCTTATTGTAGATCTTGGCATTGGGCCAAATCATTCCTTTTCCCCTACAACACAGTTTTCTTCAGTAATTGCGTTATTTTCATGGTGCATTTGCTATGGGGTTTTGTATTACTGATTGGAGGGTGAGATCTCAAGTGTAAGTATCATCCTTCCATTTAGGATATCCATTGGAGGAGGTATAATTCATATTGTTCATCATCTTCAACCTTCTCTATTCAGTTTCATTTTCTGAGTTGCAGCTGCTACCCAGCAACTCCGACATTTTTGTCATTTTGTGTATTTCAACTAATCCTTCTCAGGATTGATGTATTATTGTTTCCAAGGGTTAGATATTTTATCCCCTATTGTATTTGAGATATACCTTGTCATATCCATGTATTGACATCATTTTCAGCAGTACTCCATAATAGACTGTGCTATCATAGCCAAGGGTTTCACATATGAAGCAATGTTCTTTCATTTCCTTGTACATGTATTGTTGAGGCTTGCATTGCCTTTCTTGAGTGGATGTTTCCTCAAGAACTTGTAATTTCCTTTCTGCTATAACATTATTTGTTGGATATCTATATCTTCTTACATCAAAGCTACTAAAATAACGTTGTTGTTCCATGATATGTTCATATGATGTTACAGTCCCTCCATTGGGAACTTTTTGAGGACATCTAAGTGTGGGAGATATGTTTAACCCACTTAGAAGGATTTATTTGGAGCCTCCTCTTCGATTTAGCACTTAGACACATCGTTCTAAGGGATCGAGGTCTTGGTTTCAATTCCTGTAGGAGCCATTACTAGAAAATGCATTTTCCAGTCATGCCTTGCTAGATGTTCCATATTTGGGATATTACACCTCCTAACATTGACTTGGAATGGATAAGGGTTGTAACAAAACTTGGGTCTTAATTATCTAACTTTATTTTGTTTGCAAACCAAACATTCCACCACAAACTTTTGAATATCACATTTAAGGCCATCCCAAAAAAAACCTTCTTAACCTTGTGGTAAGTTTTTAAAAATCCTGAGTGCCCTCCTAAGGGAGAGGTGTTCAATTCCAGAAGAATAATTTATTTAAGTTGGGAATTCTTAAAAAGGCATAAGTGCTCTTTGTACCATAATGAATCATTTTTCCAACTAAATGTATCAGATGTACTGAGATATTGTTGCAACTTTTGATTGAGTGCCCACACATCTTCATCATTATTCCATTCATCCCTTGCTTCAGTTATCCAATCTAGTTGGATAATAGAAATGGCACAAAGAAATGGTTCCACATCCTCATCCTTTCTTAAGAGTGCGTCTACAACAACATTTTGCTTCCATTTTTTATAGATGATTATAAATTCATAACCCAACATCTTTGTGACCTATTTTTGTTTCTCTTCTTAGGATAATATTTGTTCTAAGATTTATTTAAGACTATCATGATCTATTTTTACCTTGAAGTGTCTTCCCATTAGGTACGGTCACCAGTGCTTATGTGCATGTAGTATTTCCAACATTTTCTTCTCATAAATAGGTTTGTGTAAATACTTTCCTTCGATTGTACGACTTTCAAAAGTAATGGGTCTTCCTTCTTGCATTAAAATAACACCAATCCATTTCATGAGGCATAACATACCACAATAAATGTTTTTGTGAAGTCTGGTGTAGCTCAGACTGGTGCTTGGCACATTTCCTCTTTAAGATGTTCAAGGCCTTAGTTGCTTTTAGAGTCCAAGAAAATGCATCTTTGTTTAGTAATGTTGTTAGAGGTGCTGTTATTCTCCCATAATTCTTAACAAACTTGTGATAATACCCTATCAACCTGACAAATCCTTGCAGATGATTTATGGTTGTGTGGATTTTCCATTCCTTAATGGATTTAATTTTGTTAGGGTCTACCTTAAAACCCTCTTGAGATACAATATGACCTAGATATTCGACCTCATATACTCCAAAGAAACATTTGGATGTTTTTGCATATAATTATTTCTCCTCCAACAGTTTGAGCATCGTGTCAACATGTTGAACATTATCCTTCCAAGACTTGTTGTAGATTAATATATCATCAAAAAATACTAACACAAATTTTCTAAGGAAGAGTTTGAAAATGGAATTCAACAAACCTTGAAATGTAGAAGGTACATTGGCAAGGCCAAAAGGCATGAAAAAAAATTCATAATGACCCTCATGAGTTCTAAATGATGTTTTTGGAATGTCTCCAGTCTTCATTATTATTTGATGATATCCTGAACGAAGATCCAACTTGGTGAATAAAATTTCTCCATGTAATTCATCCAATAATTCTTCAATGATAGGAATGAGAAATTTATCTTTAATAGTGAGCTTGTTGAGCTCCATATAATCCAGACACATGTGCCATAATCCATCCTTCTTATGAACCAATAATACTGGAGATGAAAAAGAACTTTGACTAGGTTGAATTATCCCAGCCTCTAGCATTACTGCAACCATGCGTTCAATTTCACTCTTTTGGGCATAGGGATATCTGTAAGGTTTGATGTTTGGAGAAAACATTCCTGGAATTAAATGAATAGCATGATCATGATCATGAATAGGTGGGAGGAATTTTGGAGTCTCAAATACCTTGGAATGATTTTCCAAGAATTTTTGAGATATGGAGAAATAGACGATTTCGATGATTGAACTTCTACTGAGCATAATTGTGCAATTACTCCCCGTTGTTCTTTATTTAGAATATTTTTCATCCCATTAGAGCTGATTATCTTTCTTAGATTCCCCACGATACCCCTTAATTCAAATTCCTTTCCTTCCCAAACATATTTCAAGAAAATTTCTTGAAAATTAAAATCTATCGTACCCAAAGATTGTAACCATTGGACTCATAGTACAACATCAGCACCACCCATTGGAATGGAAAGCATTGAAATATTCAATATATATTCTCCCATGGATATATTTGTCATGCCATTAGATATGATTATATTTCCTTGTTTCCCTGCAATACCCCTTAATTCAACTTCCTTTCGTTCTCAAAATAAATTGAAGAAAAGTCTTGAAAATTAAAAGCTATCGTACCCAACGATTGTAACCATTGGACTCGTAGTACAACATCAACACCACCCATTGGAATGGAGAGCATTTGAATATTCAACACATATTCTCCCATGGATAGCTTGATATTATGGCACTTTTGAGAGAAATTTATAGTTCCTCCATTTGCAACCATTACTTTACACTCTGGTGTTGGATACAGGAAGCAATTCAATTCCTTGGTTATCTTACAATGAATAAAGTTTTGGGTACTACCCGAATTAGTCAACATTATTACCTTTTTCTTCTTGATATGTCCTATCTTGAGATTTTGGGGAGTGGTAATTCCTACCAATGCATTAAAATATATGGTTGGATTCGTTTCTTCTTTCTCTAAGGTTGGTTCCTGCTGTATGTCCTCTTATTTTGAATTTTTTTGTTGCTTTTCTTCCTCCTCTTCAGAATCTATGTAAAATAATTTCTTCTCGACACACTTATGAACTTTACTGTATTTTCTATCACAACTGTAGAAAATTCCTTTTACTCTTTTTTCTTCCAATTGTTGTGGTGCCAACCTTTTAGGTTGTGGAAGGTTAGGAGAAGCATCACTTCCATATTTATAGTTGTGAAAGATAGGCTTCCTTGTAGTATGAAAGTAGTTTTGATATGGAGTATAACTGAATAATTTTGATAAGTCATTGCATATACGTATTATTTTTTACTATCCATTTAATTTTTATTAGTGTACTACGTTAACTAAATAATAATTTTAAAACTTCCAAAACTTCCAAGGTTTTATCAATTTTTATTTATTGGCTATATAAAATTTTAATGAAATTTTAATTTCAACGTTTATTGCAGGCATGAATTCCTCTTCAGTTGAGGGAGTTGAATATTAGTGGGGACCTTTTATAGTTACCGAAGTCCCTAGGGATGTTGAAGTACCTGGAAAAACTTGAACTGCACCATTTCAAAGGAACATTGCTCGAGGAATTCTTTCAGCTACGCTCACTGAAATACATGAGACTCAAGGCAGAAATGAAGTTGTTTCCATAGTCTTGGGAGAACTTCAAAAACCTCCTTCATCTTTATTTGTCTCACTACATGTTCTTGGAAATGTTGTCGTCTTCCCTTGGAAATTTAACTCAACTCCAACATATTGACTTATCTTAGTGCTCGCATTTGAAAACATTTCCGCCTTCTTTTGGAGATTTAAAAAATCTCCAACATGTTAAGCTGGAGGGGTGTAAGGAGTTGAAGATGTTGCCAGACTCCTTCAACAACTTAATTTGACTCAAATATCTCTATTTGAGTTACTGAAACTACTTGAATCTCTCTGATGAAACATTTGGGAATATTGACACACTCATAAGCTTGAATTTGTGTAGGTGTCACAACATTGAAGTGTTGCCCCACCAAGTCACACATTAGTAGTACCTCAAAGAACTAATTTGGCTTATACAGGGTTAAAAGAATTGCCAAGTGCCATTGGAGACCTCACCAACTTGGAAATTTTGTCTCTATTTTTCCTTTTGTTGGAAACCTTGCCAGATTCACTCGAGAAGCTAACGAACGTGAAGGAATTGACATTTTCTGTCGGGAAATTGTAGCATTTTTTTGAGTTGGTTGGCTAGTTGAATTAGTTGACATCCTTTTCATTATCTTATTCTCTAATTAGTGAAATTCCATTTTCCAGTGTGGACTTGGTTCAAGCAAGAGGCCGCAGATTGTTGGAAAATTGCATGCCTAGGCTCATTGAGTTAAATCTATTGAAGACGAGAATGAATAAAGTATCATTTGGTAAAGGTGCTTATCTAGTCCTTCAAGATATCGATCTCATAGATTGTGAGAATCTAGTATAGGTTGGAGCATTGACGACATCACTATCATCACTGAATTTGAAATCTTGTTGGGAATTAAAGAAAATAATGGGGCTTCGTGGCCTTGAACAAATTTGACATTTGCAAATGCATGGATGTGAAGCAATAGAGGAACTACAAGTTATGGAAACATTGAAATCACTAGAGGAGCTGGAGATAGATGCATGGGAGAATGAGGAGAGAATATGGGCATTGGCTGAGAAAATCTTGAAAGCAATGTTTTAAAAAATATTGTTAGTATCTTGCAAAGATATCTGGGTTATGAGTTGAAACATCTTGCTGACTGCGTTTTTCTTTACAGCTTTAGATCCATTTAATTTTGGATATATTATGCCTTAGAAGGATCACTTCTATTGAGGTGCAAACTTTTCCTCAAATTCTAGACTCCAAAAGTTTGCATGATTTTTAATTGTTTATTTATATAATTATTTAATTTTTTTGAGACCACATTATTTAAATATTTTTATAGTTATCTAATTTTTTTCTGAGACCATATTATTTAAATTTTTTGTATAGTTATTTAAAATTTTCCATTTTTAGTTTTTAAAATTTGTTTATTTTGAATTCAACTTTAATGACAAACGAATACCCTTACACATCATACTGGGCTGTAAAATACGCCTCTCTAAACAACAAACTACTTTTTATACAAAAATCCCTATCGATATTTTTTCGAAATTGTTGTATTGTGGTTGGAAAATAAAATATACATCTTAAATTCAGTACTTATGCGATTGAATATGAATTATGAGAGGTTGAATATGAAATATGAGAGATTCATGAGGATGTGAGAGGGGCAAATGGTATCATACCTGCCTTGTCTTTAAAAGTATAAATAAATCACGAAGAACCCAAATTTATTTGTCGTTAGATAAGAATTTATACAAGAGATTTAAAGAAGCTTTGGGATTAAAAATTATAAAATTTCAATTATAAATATTATAAATATTTTCAATCAGAAAATTTTCATTAAGATTTTAAGAATTTTTATATAATACTTCAATTTAATTTATCAAGTTAGTAAGTTTTTTGTTGTTATTTTAATTCATAGTTGGTTACGCCAATAGGCACCCCCCTATTGGAATTGGCTACTTTAATCCTTTTGCTAATTAATTTTTCTGATCAGATGGTCTAAATTAAAAGATGTCAGTATATTCCCCTTGCCGCCACTCAATGAATGAATGAAATTGGAATTGAAAACTTCCTTGCATATCTAAATCAGGTTTTTAAACCTTGTTTAAATTAATTTTTTACCAAACTAGTGAGCTCTGGTATTGCACCAAGAATGCTTCAACATTGAAAAGTCAACAAGAAATTTTTGTTTAATTTAATTTTCCCTTAATTAAATTGGACAATAAAATGTAATCTTATCTCATAATCACTCAAATAGTTAACTGAGTATGATAAACTTGATTAGCTCATGAATTTCGAGTTGAGGGTGGTTGGTGAGGCAGGTAGAGTGATTCTATTAGTTATGGAGTTCGAGTTTTCGTTAGTGCATTAGTTTAGTGCATGAGAAACAAGTTAAATCAATTAATTGAGTTAAAGTAAGTTGAACTAGTTGTAACTGTTTGTTGCACTAGTGAGAGATCAAGTGAGTTAAATCACATTTAATTCACATGCAGTGATCTACCATGCAACTAATGATTTATTATTAATAACTCCATGCATGTCAATTCCAGTGCAGACCCAATTGAGACAAAGGTTAAAAGGATGATAACTATCAATTGTATCATTATTAGGTTGCCTGCATGCAGTAAGAAAACCATAATATTTCCCATGAGCATTGCAGAGTTTTGAAGGGTTGAATTTCCAAAATAATAGGGATTTCATTCCATATGAATTGCACAAGCAAGGTAGGTTAAGCATAGGCTGAAAATTTTCTTAGTGTTGGTTGATTTTATTCGGATCAGTGTGAGACAGTTGTGAGAGTGCAGGAGACTCTTGTGAGAAGAGTGCATTGTAAGTGTTTCATGATTCCTTGGTGAATATACAATAGAAGATAGAGGGGTTTTGAGTAGCAAGCTTTCCCCAGGAAAATATATGTGTTGTGGTTTGATTTTCTTCTTTCTCTTACTTGGTGTGATTATGTGATCGTCTTTATTTTCCACAAATTAATTTGTAGAAGGATTCAGTATCTTGCTTTAGCATATCACATGATCGGATTGAATCCATTGGTATACATATTTTTTTTATAATTTCTACATGGTATCAGAGCATAGGAAATCACTATAGTGGAGAAGAAATTGAGTTTGTGGCTGAATAGAATTTGAATTTGCAAAAGTATTTTTGGTGCAACAGGCAGATCAAGATCAAGATGACTTTCGATGGCTTGATATTGGAGTATGCACTCGAGGGTAGTTCCAATTATATTGTGTGGAAATACATGATGGAGGAAATTCTAGAGGACAACAAGTTGAAATAATTCATTGATAATGACATTCCCAAACCCGCCGCAGCAGGTCCGCTCTTCTTGATGCTTGAAAAAAGAAGGTTGCAAAGGTGAGGAGGATCTTACTAGAGGGAGTACGAGACCACATTGTCTCAAGTCTCCATGGAAAATAAAATCCATATGTAATGTCGAATGCTTTGATATATCTATTTCAGAGTAGCAGTGATCATAGAAAATTGGCACTGAAGGACAGGCTCAAGAAAATCAAAATGGAGAAAGGAGACACTATTCTGAAATATTTAACCAAGTTTTTCAAATGTCAAGATGAGCTTGGGAGCGTCAGAATTACTATCGTGGATGATGACTTGGTGAGTCTAGCTCTTCTAGGCTTTCCTAAGAGTTGGCATAGTTATCAGGACTTTGTCAATGGGAGGGAGAAGATGCCAGGTTGGGAACAACTTTGGTCGGATTTGGTGCAAGAATAATTTAGGAAGAATACGAGGGATGGATATTCATCTAAGACAGATGATGAACAAAATTATGCCTTGGATGGTAAGGTGAATAAGGGAAAGGGAAATAAATCCTATTCCAAATCCTAGACCTACAAAGAAGGCAAGAAGCATGACATGTCTGGAGTGAAGTGTTTTCACTGTCACGATCATGGAAATTATGCCACTAATTTTCCACAAAAGAATAAGAAAAAGAAGGCTTCAGGATCTACAGCTGGTGAGGCTTTGGCCTCACAATTTGAGTTGGACTTCTCGCTCATTGCATGCATGGTGTCAAGTCTGATGGGATCAGTGTGGTACTTGGATAGTGGTGCATCTTTCCAGATGATGAGAGACAACGAATTTTTCAGTAGCTTGGAGGAGAAGGACCTCCAGATGCATATCTAAATGGGTGATGACGAGAGGTACAGTGCTACTAGGATTGGTACAGTTACCTTCTAGAGACAGTCAAGTAAATCCTTCTTATTAAAAGATGTAAAGCATGTACCAAGCTTGAAAAATAATTTAGTTCCAGTCGCAATGTTGGAGGATAGAGGTTATGATGTGGTTTTCAGTGAAGGGAAACATTTCCTTCAACACAAATCCACAGGACAAGCCAAGAAGATTGGGATTTGTGTGAGGAATCTCTACAAACTTGATGAAGATGGTTGCACAACATTGATGGGTAAGGAAGATAAAGTGGTGAGTTGGGATGAGGGTGAGTTATGGCACAGGAGATTGGGCCATCTGCACCATGGAGACTTGAAGGTCATGTAACAGATTTCTACGGGACTTCCCAAGGGTACTCTTGCGCAGATAGACACATGCAAGGGATGTGCTATTAGGAAGTATGAAAAGGACACTTTTCAAGAGAAGGAGAACCGAGCAACAAAAATCCTTGAGAGAGTTCACTCAGACATGTGTGGGCCATTCTCTATAGCTTCGAAAAAAAAGTATAGGTATTATGTGATCTTTGTTGATGATTTTTCTAGAAAGTGCTGGATCTACTTCATGAAGAAGAAATATCAGACGTTCTCAAAAATTTGTGAGTTCAAAGAACTGGTGGAGAAAGACAAGGGGAAGCATGTGAAGGCTCTTAGGAGTGAAAGTGGTGGTGAGTACATCTCCAATGAATTCAATAACTTCTATAGAAGAAGGAATTCAGAGAGATATGATTGCACCTCATAACCCACAACATAGTGGGGTCGGAGAAAGAAAGAATAGAAAAATTTTGGGTATGGCACGAGCAGTGTCGCATGATCAGGGCCTACTATTGCATCTGTGGGTAGAGGCATGCAATAGAGAAATATTTGTGCAAAATTGTAGTTCTCATCGGATACTTGGCATGATAGCACTAGAGGAGGATTTTTCTGGTAAGAAACCCGATGTTTCATATTTTAAAATTTTTGGCTCATATGTCTATTTCCATGTGACCAAAGATTCTAGGAAGAAGCTCGAACCAATAGTTGAGATTGGGATATTATGGGGTACACTGATACTCCCCACAACTATCAGGTGTATTGCAAAACAATAGGATGACTATTGTGAGACGAGATATAAAATTTGATGAGGAGAAAGCCATGTGATTGTCCCTTGAGAGGGAGCTAGATTTGTATGCAGATGAGGAACTATTGGTTCCAAAGGATGAACCTCAAGATGTGGGTCAAAAAAATGCAGAGGATCATGGAGTGGAATAAAACACTCATGCAAATCCATCCACCAGACATGGTAGAAGGTGCACCACAAAATTTGATAGATTAATACTTGATGTGGCAGAACATGTAGGAGCACCTACTTCACAGTGCAGACAGAGATAGTCTCCAGACAGGTTTACTGGATACATGGCTCTTATGAGCAAGTGTATTGTGACAGAACCATCCTCCTTTGAGGAAGTAGTGCAACAACCAATTTAGGTTGATGCTATGGTTGAGGAGTATGACTTGATCGTCAAGAACAGTGCATGGGAAGTTGTCGCAAGACTAGTCGAAAAATCAGTGGTTGGATTTAGATGGATCAATAAGGTGAAGAAAGTAGTGGATGGGAGTGTGGATAATTAAAAGGATAGATTTGTAGCCCGGGTATTCTCACAA
Source organism: Pinus albicaulis (assembly GCA_034641835.2). Classification (NCBI taxonomy): domain Eukaryota; kingdom Viridiplantae; phylum Streptophyta; class Pinopsida; order Pinales; family Pinaceae; genus Pinus; species Pinus albicaulis. The sequence goes on from CM076570.1 coordinate 1,185,313,937, forward strand.
GTTGAGGGTATTGACTATGAGGAGACATTCGCACCAGTTGCGAGGTACTAATCGATTAGATCTATCCTTGCACTCTTAGCGTAGATGGGGTGGAAGATACATCAGATGGATGTGAATACTACGTTTCTCAATGGATTTATTGAGGAAGAAGTGTACATAGAGTAGCCAGACGGTTTTAAGATTTTTGACAATGAGTCGCATGTGTGCCAAATCAAGAGAGCATTGTATGGGCTGAAGCAAGTACCTCGTGCTTGGTACACCAGGATTGATAACTATTTCACCGGGTTGGGCTTCACCAAGAGTGAAGCAGATGTGAACCTGTACCAGATTGTGGTTGATGGTAAGCTCTCAATTATCATACTTTATGTTGATGATCTAATTTTATACGTGATGAGCATCTGATAACTTCTTGCAAAGAGGATCTTGCAAGAGAGTTCAAAATGAAGGACATGGGGCTCCTTCACTATTTCCTTGGTTTGGAAATATGGCAGTGGGATAGTGAGTTATTTGTTTCTCAAGGAAAGTATGCCAAAGATATTCTGAGTAAGTTTCACATGGAGAGTTGTAAACCCATGGAGACTCCTCTTCTAGGAAACTGGAGGAAGGGGGATGCTACTTCAGGTGAGGTAGTGGAAACTACTATTTACATACAACTTGTGGATTCATTGATGTACTTGGTGAACACCACACTAGACATTTGTTACGTAGTTAACCAGCTGAGTCAAGCTATGGTTAAGCCGACCAAGATATTTTGCAAGGTGGGGAAGCATGTCTTGAGATATCTTAGGGGAACTATAGAGTATGTATTACGGTACAAACAGAAAGAGGGAGTGAAGCTTCAAGGCTTCACCAATGCATATTGGGCAGACATTCCATCATATAGAAATAACACATCAGGAGGGATATTCAACATAGGATCGACAACAGTTTTTTGGTACAATAGGAAGCAGCTATCTGTGGCACTCAGTTCAGTCGAAGCAAAGTACATGGCAGCAAGTCAGGCTACATGTGAGGCTATTTGGATGAGGAATATTTTGGTTGGTTTGTTTGGTTCTTAGATGGATTTGACAGTGATACATTGTGATAAAAAGAGTTGCATTAAACTCTCGCTTAATCCAATATTCCATGATAGGTCTAAGCACATAGAAATATGGTACCACCATTTCAAATATTGTGTTCAGAGGCACATTATGTTACTTTAGTACATTCCCATGGAAGACGAGGATGCAAATATCCTGACGAAGGCACTTGCCAGGATAAAATTTGAATACCATAAAGGTAGGATTGGGGTAGTTGATAATCCCTTTCTTGTTGAGAGGGAGTGTTGAAAAGCCAACAAGAAATGTGTGTCTAATTTAATTTTCCCTTAATTAAATTGGACAATAAAATTTAATCTTATCTCATAATCACTTGTAATAGTTAACTGAGTTCTATAAACTCATTTAGCTCATGAATTTTGAGTTGAGGGTGGTTGGTGAGGCATGTGGAGTGATTTTATTAGTTATGGAGTTCGAGTTGCAGTTAGTGCATTAGTTTAATTCATGATAAATCAGTTAACTCAATTAATTGAGTTAAATTTAGTTGAACTAGTTGTAACTGTTTGTTGCACTAGTGAGATATCAAGTGAATTAAATCAGGTTTAGTTCACATGCAGTGATCTGCCATGCAACTAATGATTTACTGTTAATATCTGCATGCATGTCAGTTCCAGTGGAGACCCAGTTGAGACATAGGTTAAAGTGATGTTAAGTATTAATTGTATCATTAGTAGGTTGCCCGCATGCAGTAAGACAACTATACGATTTCTCATGAGAATTCACAGTTTTGGAGGGTTGAGTTTCCAAAATGATAGGGATTGCATTCCACATGAATTGCGCAAGCAAGTAAGGATAAGAAGAGGCTGAAAATTGGCTAAGTGTTGGTCAATTTTTTCCGGATCAGTGTCAGATAGTTGTGAGAGTGCAGGAGACTCTTGTGAGAAGAGTGCATTGTAATTGTTTCATGATTCCTTGGTGAATATACAATAGAAGATAGAGGGGTTTTTGTTAGGTCCCTATATTACTAGTATATTCCCTTATTGTTGTTAGTGTAACCCCCTTATTGTTATTATTGTACCCCTATAACCCCCATATTGTTATTATTGTGCCCTTAAATTATTATTTTTATGTCGGCTAAGATTACATTTTGGCCCCATGGACTCCTATATATAGAAAGGAGGTTTTGTAATTTGTATCATCCAAGAATTTTTCATTCATGTAATGTATTGGAGGTTTCCCCCTCGAAGTGGATTATTTCTAAGGCATTGACATCTCTTTTCTTCTATTTTTGGAGCTGGCTTCACAACATTTGGTATCAGATCTTTGGATTCTAGGGTTTCGCTGCTCCAAACAGGTCATCGTGGCATTTCCGCTATAACTTTTTTTCTACGAAGTTTCAGAAGCTAAAATTTTTAGGGTGCGAAGCTGAAATTCTAAGGAGCATCATTGAAATATTTCAGAGCTTGGTTCATAATATTTTCTTAGATATGATCTATGTAAGTTAGGTCTTTTCATAGGCTCCTCAATTTAATCTAAACAGGTCATTGTGGAATTTTCGCTATAACTTGTTTTTTATGAAGGTTAAGGATCTGAAATTTTTAGGGTGAAAATATAAAATCCTAAGGAAACGCGTCACAAAATTTTAGAGCTTGGTTCGCAACATTTTCAGAGATATGATCTGTGGAAGGTAGTGCTTTTTCAGGCTCCTGAATTTCATCTCAAAGAAGTGATCGTGGGAAAATATTCATAACTCTCTCTCTGAACATCAGATTGGAGTGATGTAGAAAGTGGTAGCAAGTACACAGACTATAGTTTCTTTGCTATCAATTTCATAGCTAAAAGAAGAAACAATGACATGTGGAAAGTCGTACAAGTTTTCTCTACCAAACTAGTCCATAATTAGGTCATTGTGGGAGATTGGACATAACTTTGCCTTGGAGAATCCAAATCAAGTCAGACCTATGGAATTTGAAAGATAATTCAAAAGGCTACCTCAATAACAAATTTCAGATATTTAAGAGCCGCAATCACAAAGATAATCCAATTTCAATATCGAGCTCCTTAAAAGCAAGAAAAAGGTCTATATTTTTTTTTCCGAATTGCATAAGTCTTGTTTGAAGAATCAATTTGAATTGTTTCCAAGGGAATATTGTAGAATATATATCAGTATTGGGTTCTAAAAAATGCCTCGTAAAAATAATTCAACACCCATTAAGCCTTCAGAAGGCTCTACTATGACTCATGAAGTTGAAGAATTGCAACATGATCTATCAAAATTACAAGAGCAAGTGCACCAAATTTCGCTCTCGCAAAGAGAAACAAAAAATGAAATGGAAGTTTTGAAGAAAGGCATGGAAGCAAAGATGGATGGTTTGAAGAATAATATGGATGGTTTGAAGAAAGGCAGGGAATATAAGATAGATGGCATGGAAGCTAGCATGGAATCTAAGATGGATGACATGGAAGCTAAGATCGATGAAAAAATGAAAGACAACATGGAAAACATGAAGAATGATCTAAAAGCAGACATTTAAGGTTTGACAAAGTTGATACAAGAAATTTTTCCTAATGGTAAAAATATAGTAGAGGAAACTCATGATGAGAACAAAATAAATGTTAATAGTGACTTCATAAACTCTAATGTTGGCGGGAAGAACCACCATATTCCAAAAATGGATATGAGGAAGTTTGATGGAAAGGATCCTGTAACATGGATATTACAGATGGAGCAATATTTCTATCTCCATAATGTGCAAAACACACAAAAGGTACGCATTGCAACTTTACATTTAGAACAAAATACATTTGTATGGTATTGATGGCTTTGCTCCCATAAAAAAATTGTCACTTGGTCAATTTTTACGGAGGAAATGATAGCACATTATGAGGATACAAAGAGAAACACCTTCTTTACGCAATTGATAAATCTCAAACAAAAGGGTTTAGTGGGGGAGCACATTGAGGACTTCCAAAACTTGAATATAAGGGTAACTGATATTCCAGACGAACACAAGATTGATCACTTCATAGGTACCTTAAAGGATAACATCCAACATGAAGTTCGCATTTTGGAACCTGATTCATTAGAGAAGGAATTCAGGTTGGCAAGAAAAATTGAATGTAAAATTATGGCGACAAGGAAGCCTACTACTCACTTCTATAAAGAGGGAAGTGTTGCTACGCCTAGATTTCCACAACCTACAAGGTTGACACCACAAAAATTGGAAGAAAAAAGAGAAAAAGGGCTTTGCTATAGTTGTGATAGAAAATACACTAAAGGTCATAAGTGTGTTGAGAAGAAATTATTTTACATAGATTGTGAAGAGGAAGAAGAAAATAAACAAGAAGAGGATATACACTAGGAACCAGCCCTAGAAGAGGAAGAAATGAGTCCGACCATATCATGTAATGCATTGGTAGGAATTACCACTCCTCAAACTATCAAGATAGAAGGACATATCAAGAAGAAAAAGGTAATAGTGTTGATTGATTCAGGTAGCACCCATAATTTTATTCATTGTAAGGTAGCCAAGGAATTTAATTGTTTCCTATGCATAGCACCAGAATGTCAAGTGATGGTTGCAAATGGAGGAAATATAAATTGCTCTGGAAAATGCCATAATATCAAGCTAACCATGGGGTAATATGTATTGAATATTCCAATGCTTTCCATTCCTATGGAAGGTGATAATGTTGTACTAGGAGTACAATGGTTACGATCTTTGGCGATGGTAGCTTTTAATTTTCAAGAACTTTTCTTGATTTTTTTTTCAGAAGGAAAGGAAGTCGAATTACGGGATATTTCAGGGAAGCCAGGAAAGATAATAAGCTATAATGTCATGACAAAGCTTCTAAAGAAAGAACAAAAAGGCATAATTTCACAATTATGCTCACTAGAAGTTCCAACATAAAAATCATGTATTTCTGCAGATCTCCAACAAGTCTTGGACAGTCATTCCAAGGTGTTTGAAACTCCCAAAGGACTCCCACCTATTCATGATCATGATCATGCTATTCATTTGATTCCAGGAAGTGTTCCTCCAAACATCAGGCCTTATAGATATCCTTACTTCCAAAAGAGCGAAATTGAACGTATGATTGCGGAAATGTTAGAGGCGGGTATAATTCAACCTAGTCAAAGTTCTTTCTCTGCTCCTGTATTATTGGTACACAAGAAGGATGGATCATGGCGAATGTGTCCGGATTATAGGGAACTCAATAAGCTCACCATTAAAGATAAATTTCCGATTCCTGTGATTGATGAATTATTGGATGAATTACATGGAGCAATTTATTTTACCAAGTTGGATCTTCGTTCAGGATATCATCAAATTAGAATGAAGACTGAAGATATTCCAAAAACAGCGTTTCGAACTCATGAGGGTCATTATGAATTTTGTTCATGCCTTTTGGCCTTACCAATGCACCTTCTACATTTCAAGGGTTGATGAATTCCATTTTCAAACCCTTCCTTAGAAAATTTGTGCTAGTATTTTTTGATGATATACTAATCTATAGCAGGTCTTGGAAGGATCATGTTGAACATGTTGGCAGGGTGCTCAAACTATTGCAGGAGAAACAATTATATGCAAAAACATCCAAATGTTTCTTTGGAGTACAAGAGGTGGAATATCTGGGTCATATTGTATCTCACGAGGGTGTTAAGGTAGACCCTAACAAAATTAAAGCCATTAAGTAATGGAAAGTCCCCACAACCATAAAGCAGTTGCGAGGATTTCTCGGGTTAACAAGGTATTATCGCAAGTTTGTTAAGAATTATGGGAGAATAGAAGCACCTCTAACAACTTTAATTAAGAAAGATGCATTTTCATGGACTCTTGAAGCAACTAAGGCTTTTGAACATCTTAAAGAGGCAATGTGCCTAGCATGGGTCTTAGCTACGCCAAACTTCACAAAAACCTTTATTGTGGAATGTGATGCCTCAGGAAATGGAATTGGTGTTGTTTTAATGCAGGAAGGAAGACCCATTTCTTTTGAAAGTCTTCCAATCAAAGGAAAGTATTTTCAGAAACCTATTTATGAGAAGGAAATGTTAGCAATACCTAATGCACTAAATAAATGGTGAACTTACCTAATGGGAAGACACTTCAAGGTAAAAACTAATCATGATAGTCTTAAACACTTTTTGGAACAAAGACTATCTTCAGAAGAGTAGTAAAAATGGGTCACAAAGATGTTGGGTTATGACTTTGAAATAATCTACAAAAAAGGGAAGCTTAATGTTATTGTAGATGCACTCTCAAGAAAGAATGACGAGGTGGAAGCATTTCTATGTGCCATTTCTATTATCCAACTAGATTGGATAACTGAAGCAAGAGATGAATGGAAGAAGGACAAAGAAGTATGGACACTCATTCAAAAGTTGTAGCAAGATCCTAGTACATCTGATACATTTAATTGGAAAAATGATTCTTTATGATACAAAGATCACTTATATCTTTGTAAGAATTCCCAACTAAAACAAAATATTCTTTTGGAATTGCACACTTCTCCTTTAGGAGGACACTCAAGATTTTTAAAACTTACCATAGGGTGAAGAAATATTTTTTTGGGATGGCCTTAAATCTGATATTCAAAAGTTTGTGGCGGAATTTTTGGTTTTCCAACAAAATAAATTTGAGACAATTAAGACCCCGGGACTTCTACAACCTTTATCCATTCCAAGTCAACGTTGGGAGGAGATTTCAATGGATTTTATCATAGGTTTAGCTAATTCTAAAGGAAAGAGTGTCATCATGGTGGTAGTTGATAGACTTACCAAGTATGCACACTTTTGTGCATTATCTCATCCATTTAAAGCAAGTACAGTTGCTGCTACATTTATGGACACAATTCAAAAGCTACATGGAAACCCAAGGGTTATTGTGAGCGACAGAGATCCCATTTTTACTGGAAATTTTTGGAGGGAGTTATTTTCTTGTTTGGGTACTCAATTAGCTCATAGCTCATCTTATCATCCTCAATCTGATGGTCAAACTGAGATAGTAAATAAATGTTTGGAAGGATATCTTCGTTGTTTTGTATCTGATAAACAAACACAATGGGTCAAGTGGTTACCTCTCGCTGAATGGTGGTATAACACTTCCTTCATACTGCAGCAAAAATGACCCCATTTATGGCACTTTATGGATATCATCCACCATCGATCACATCATATTTAAGGGAAAATTCGAAGGTTCAAGCAGTGGAAGATCACATCGAGCATCAGCAAGAAGTTCTCCAACTCTTAAAGAATAACCTGAATTTGGCACAAAATCGAATGAAACAACAGGCAGATCAACATCGCAGCGAGAGAAGTTTTAATGTAGGAGATTGGGTATTTTTACGGCTACAACCATACAAACAAATGTCCCTCAAGCAAGCTAAGAAGGATAATAAATTATCGCCAAAGTACTATGGTCCTTACAAGGTGTTGCGAAAGATTGGTACTATGGCATACAAATTGGAGCTTCCTGCTTCTTCGCGAGTACATCCAGTTTTCCATGTTTCATGCTTAAAGAAGGTTATAGGTGAAAATATTCAAGTTCAAACAATATTGCCAGAACTTGATGAGGAAGGAAAAATCATATTGGAACCTGAAGCGGTCATGGAAACAAGAACTCGACAGCTACGGAATCGATCAATTTCAGAGTATCTCATCAAGTGGAAGGACTTACCCACTGAAGATTCTACATGGGAGGATGAGAATTTTATACAAAAGCACCCAGAGCTACTCAAGCGTTGAGGACAACACTTTTTTTGAAGGAGAGGGGCATGTTAGGTCCCTATATTACTAGTATAGTCCTTTATTGTTGTTAGTGTAACCCCCTTATTGTTATTATTGTACCCTTGTAACCCCCATTTTGTTATTATTGTGCCCTTAAATTATTATTGTTAGGTCAGCTAAGATTACATTGTGGCCCACTAGGATTACATTATGGCCACATGGACTCCTATATATAGAAAGGAGGTTTTGTAAATTGTATCATCCAAGAATTTTTCATTTATGTAATGTATTGGAGGTTGCCCCCTCGAAGTGGCTTATTTCTAAGGCGTTGATATCTCTTTCTTCTATTTTTGGAGCTAGCTTCACAACATTATGACAACCATAGGATTTCCCATGAGTATTGCACAGTTTTGGAAGGCTTAATTTCCTAAAGAATAGGGATTGCATTCCACATGAATTGCGCAAGAAAGGCGGGTTGAGGAGAGGCTAAAAATTGGCTAAGTGTTGGTCGATTTTGTCCGGATCAGTGTGAGACAGTTGTGAGATGCAGGAGACTCTTGTGAGAAGAGTGCATTGTAATTGTTTCATGATTCCTTGGTGGATATACAATAGAATATAGAGGGGTTTTGAGCAGCAAGCTTTCCCCAGGAAAATATATGTGTTGTGGTTTGATTTTCTTCTTTCTTGACAGTGCTATATACACATCATATGCTTTCTACTCATGTCATCATCTTCTGAGCTTTATGAAAGGGTGCTACTTCTAGGGTTTCTGGATGAAGTCTGTCACACTTCTAAATCTAGGCCTAGGGCTAAAAATGATTCAAATCCATGGTGTTATCAACGAGTCCAAAACCATACTATAAAAATAAAGTACATCTAACTACTCTGCAATGAAATAAATTTACACATTAAGCTATGATAAGAAATGAAAGCAAACTAGGCATCTCGCATAAAGTAAATTGCCGAATTGAAATTTCATAAAGGAAACTAAACTAATCACACTTTGCTGGGCCAAATGGCTAAAAAAAATATACTCACTCTATGCTCTATCTATCATGATTTTAATCATGCAACTAAGCATGACTTAACTATTCTTGTACATGTTGTTGTTTTGCAGCTAGGAGAAGAAAGCGCTAAGGTGGCTTATGGAAGGCTTGAACACATGGGTGCAAGGTTGAAGGTGTATGGATGGTTTTGGTAGGTCTAGAGGATGTGGATGGTTGTTTCTGGGCTCAAGGAGGGTCCCATTGGTGCTACTTCAAGTGCCGCTATAGGTTTTCTATAGTGCTACAGAAAAGTCCTGAATCGCTACAGGAAACAGTCTGAGGGAAATTCGAGGCCAAAAATAGGCGTGAAGAGGGTAGGGGAGGTAGAGTGAAGGTGGATTAGGATGAGTGAAAGGTGTACCACCGCTTGGCCAAGCTCAGATTCTCTTGGGACACCTGTCTTGAACCCCTAGGGTTTTCTCACGGTGTAGGGATGAAAAAAACGAAAATAGGGCTGATGGTAATTTTGATGAACAAAGGGCTGATGAAAGGTGAGAGATGAAGCTGAAGGTGCTGGTGAAGTTCTCCTTGGCTATGCTACCTGAACCTACAAGAAAACTACATGTTCATGCAGTAAATATGGACAAATTCATGATAAATATAATGGAAAAGATAACTTGAATTCCGAAATAAATTCTAATTTAACCTACAAACATAGATCTAACAAAAAATTCTAAAATTATCCATGGAACTACAAAAACCTAACTTATCCATTCCAAGAAATCATAAACTAAAAACCAATTTTGGCTTGTGGGGAAGGTCTACCCTCCTCAAGCTCCAATGAAAGAGATGAGAGGGGGAGGCTTGACTCACAACTTTCTGAACTTATAACATATTCTACCAACATGTAAGAAAACTAAATCTACAGCAAAAGACAAAAGGAAGCAATCTAAAAACAATGAATGAAAATGAAAGAAAACTAGCTAAATAATCATAAGAAAAACTAGATAAAATGACATGAAAGTAAAGAATGATTTACACAAGAGAGACTAAGGCACATGGATTGGGCCCTAACCCAAAATCCTAGCCCTCTAAAGCTATAGTAGTGAGGCACAATCTGAATACTCATTTTATTGCAAAATATAGTCTCATTACATCACCATGAAACTCTCAAAAACTTATTACAAGAGAAAAGAGTCTAATGGCTTTCTCCAAAGTTTGAATCCTAATGATCTCTTGATCATACCTATTTAACCTAAAGGGTAGCTACCAACAGCTCCCTAGAAATTAGGTGATGAGTCCACTTGATTGTAAGTGAAGTGTGGCTTTGGTGCACTTGATATTGATTTTGCTTGACTGCATTTGATTTTGAGTTGTTGGAGGGAATCTCGAGGATCCCTTGACTACCTCTTGGAGTTAAGGAGGGTGTAAAACCCCCTATAATATCTTCTTGTTGTCTACTTTGAGGCTTAATGGAAAAATCTTCACCAAAAATGTAATATCTTCATGATTTTCCTGCATTTAACTCATGTTAGGTACTCGAAGTATGATGAGCCTCAATCACCATCTACACTAGCATCATAAGACCATAATATAATTAAAATGCAAGAAAAAGAGACTTAATAAGGAAAAAAGGTGACCATTAACCCCTCCAAATGTACCTAATGATGGAGCTCATCATCACCCCCCTACTAAATGGTTGCTCATCCTATGAGAAACTAGTCTTCCTTATGGATTTATTTTAAGGCTTTTATGGACCCTCTGACCTCCCAAGGAAGAAGTGTGGGAGCCCCTTCAGGAGGGTAAAAACCATCATTATTTTCTGCTTCCTCCCATTCTCTGTTATTCTCATCTTGGTCTTTTCCATCACTCAGCCCCAGTAGCAAGGGTGGACTGAGCTTCAAAACAAGCCACTAAATATTTTTGGAATGCATGGCCCTCTTATATAATGGTGATCTCTCCAAGGCACCCCTCAATATTTCTAGTGTGTGGTACTCCATGTTTATAAGGCTATGAGGGAGGTTGTTCCATCTCCTTTGGATAGCCATTATGCACTCATCTCCCAACAACTTAGAAACATCATCAAAGTAAGCCATTGATTGAGCTTGTGTATGGAAGTATCTTTCTATAAGTGCAAGATCCTTTTCAATATTTAGATGGTTATTGATGACTCCCCTAGGGCTGAACATTTCTGCCCTAATGTGTAAGGGTTCTATGTTTTCTCTTCTCATAACCCTTCTCATTTCTTGTGCTCTGGCCTCTTCATTAACCATCCATGATGCCAATGCCATTAATTGCATATCTCCCATCCTAGGATTGGGGTCCCAAATATTTAAGTCTTTCAACACAAGGTTATTATTGTAAAACTCTACCATTTTTTCCATGTCTGCAATACTTGCTTGGTTGCATAAATCAATGAACTGTCTATAGTTTTGGAAAGGTAAGGATCCGTGGGAGCCTAATGTTTTAATTTGAAAGGAGATCCATTGCTCCTTGAGGTCTACTTCATATGAATATGAAGGATATATGTGTTGAATGGCCTCCATGCATAAATCTTCCATGGTGGCCAATTTTTTACCCTTTTGCTGAAGTTGCTCTTGTAGTACGAAATTATTTGCATGTGCCTTTTGATGCTGCTGTAATATTCCCACTTAGCCCAAGCTAATGGGAATATTCTATTTTTCCTTGTTTTATTTTGCATTTCATGTTGATGAATACAATTTAAAGGAGGACATGTAAAACTCCTAAAAATAACAAAATAAATCAACGCCCAATGTGAACATGGCTAAATCCGGGCCATTTTATAAAACACACTTGAGTGTGAAAGAGGTTGATCACTTGACCAAGTCAACCATGACCATATCTACAGTGCAGTCTAGTTGCATTGAACCTCCTTGGGGCACAATGCAGTTCTAGATGGGGGTTCTACATGTGAAAGGGGCTAAACTGATGAAGTGGTTTAGGGTTTGAAAGGACTCCAATATTATAAGAGGAGGAGGAGAGCAACATGAGAGGGGTTCTTGAAGATATTATTTCAGAAGAATTTGTATACTTAGACATTTCTCATTCTCTAGCTGTTTAGCTGAGAATAGTGCTGCTTAGCACTTGGGTGTTCCTGGTCAGGAATCCCACCTCCTTCCTAGAGTAGCTCTTGGAGGAGTTTTGCTTGTCTTGTCCACGATCATGCTTGGGCCAAGCTTCACCTTACATCTACAGTGCTGATCCTGTTGAGTGTTGGGTTTTCCTTGTGATTTGCAACAAGTGGGGGGTAGATCTTCTCAGATCTATGCATATCTAGCCTATCTTTTCACTGGGAGAGTCTGTTATCCCATTGGAAAGAGTGTCCTAGATCATCAGAGTTTTAGATCTAGACCTTCGCATTAGGAAAAATAATTCTTACAGCCTACAAAATAGTTTCTATCCCTGAACTGCGTTATTTTCAAATTTGCAGTTGCAGGGTGTTTTGTCTGCATTTTGGAGGAGAGATCTTCGGTGCTAGGATTATTCCTCTCACGGTGGTGATCCATGGATTGGCCTTCCAATCCATGTTTTTTCCATATCTAATATGCTATTATATCTTATGATTCAATAATTTCTAAATATTTCTGCAGATCTGGAACTTTGGATCTCAGATCTACTCTCGGTGCTTCATGTTTTGCACAAAACCCCAAGGGGAATGTATAGATGAGATTTTATTATACACAGATCTGAATTAGATCTATCATTTTATGTATATATATGCTCTAGATCTGAGTGTTAATAAATTGCTGCTTCAGCCCATTAAAATAACGCTGTCTGGTTTATGCAGGGTTTTCTTGTGGTTGTAGCACCTCATTTCTGAGGATTTTTCCTGTATAGTCTTATACTTTCTCTTGTATAATTTATGGGCTATAATGTACATATGATTTTCTGTTATACATCTGATCTTTGAACCACCATATCAGCCTACTTATTTTCTTTAGTGGAACTACGTTATTTTCTAAGAAGAATTGTTTATTGTTGCTGCAGTCCCTTTTGGGGCATTTTTCAAGAAAACTAGGTGTGGGAGATCGATTTAACAAACCTAGGAGGATTTGTTTTTGATATCATCTTGGATTTAGGACTTATATACTCATATATAAGGGATCCAAGTGTTAGTTTCAAATCCTGGTTCAACCATTCCTTGAAAATGTGTTTTCCAATCATGCCTTGCTTACAGTTCCCATTTTGGGATATTACAGTGGTATTAAAGAAAATTTCTTGGCTCAGCCTGTGAGCCTCAAGAATTATGGAGCCTTCTCACGGGGAGGAGGAGATCTGCAAGAGAAACCAGAGAAAAACCTTGTTTTCTGGAGAAAATAGTTTCACAAGACTTCTATCTCAAGCACTGCAAGGTATCAGAAAATACATCAAATAAATGAGGGAAAAGCAAGAAGATCCCTCAACAAGATCTACAATATCTATACATGAGTAAAGTTCTAAGTCCTTATCTCATGGATATGAGCACTTGGCCATATCACCAAATCTAAAACGTTCTGTCAGCAACTTCTTCATGAAGAGGAAGGGAGGAGATGTGCCAAAGGGAGAGAATCACTTGAAGTTTCAAAAGTCTTGCAAGATCAAGGAAGAGAAGGCTGAGGGTATTAGCGCAGTCAAGGAAAGGGAACACCTATATCCTCATGAAGGGGAAAGAGGGGCAATGTCTCCAAAGAGAGGGAATCTTGCACTCTTGTAAGAAGTTCCACAGAATCTCACATATGGAGATTGTGGCATAATCCATGTGCAACATGTGCCATCACCATCAAATGGTGAGATCCGGAAGATAGAGGAAGGAAAAGAGGAGGGAAAGCATCACTTGAAGAGGAGCATATACCCCTCTCTATTTCATAAATTTTATGCACAAATAAGGCAAGAGGATCTATGTAATGAAGGCAAGGACAATTCAGTCCATACATCTATGAATCCTTCTCTATGCTTTGATGTCTCTCTACATGGAGGCATTCCACCAAGGAGACCCCCTGATTGGAAGGAAGTGAAAGTGTTCTCTCAACTATATGTAGCAGAAACATATTTTTCTAAATATAGAACCTTTATAGGAGCTACTACAGTGCTGAGAATCATTGATGAGGAGCTGAACAATTTCCTAAAATTGACTTTGCTACCTTCCATCCATATGGCTACGTTCGAAATAAGAGATTCAGAAATATGTGTTGACATGAGCATGGTATCAAAAGGACACTCCATAGCCTTGGAGTAGCAAAATATACTCCAATATATGATGATAATTTCTGAATATAACAAGAAGGTATTTCCATTCTTGTATGCAGGAGAAAAACTGTGGGGATTTTGGAGGAGGAGAACCTTTCAGGAGGAGGATGACTCTCCTAAAATTCAATCTTGTCTTGAGCAAGATCAGCTGCAAGAGGGGCAACAAAAAAAATTTGGAAACACTCCAACATATGACTTTGGCATCAAGCATGTCAAGTGGGAGAGCCATGATATGACAGATGCTTCATTTTAGGCTTCTACAGCGCTGTCAATGTTGGGAGACCTAGATCCTTATTGGGAGTCCCAACTCTTGATGGAATATTCCAAGGACCTCTTCACATGTAAGATTCTTGATGATAAAATGATATATAGGAGGTATAAAGTAGTTAATGGAGTTGTTTATTTCTATGATAAGATCTACCTATCTAAGAACTCCAAACTCAAGAACAAACTACTTCATGCAACCTATGAGATCTCGATTTCTAAACCAACTAGATTCATTGAAACATGTCATACTATATTGGAGGGATTCATGTGGGAACATCTCAATAAGGAGATGCACTCTCATATGAGGATTTTCATGGATCATTTGCTAGTTGAGGAGGGACATAGCTCTTGGGAAGAGACATCCTCAACACTTCCTTATTCATTGAGTGTGAGAAGGAACTCATCCATTAGTGAGTTACCTCACTAATGTAAAACACGTATATGGAGGGACTTGTAACTCTGAATATTTATACGTGCTTATTATATTCTTGTATTTTTCTGACACTCATGTGCAGGGCTTTGCTCCAAGAGGGAGCATTATTTCTGATGGGTCTCATAGGTCACTTGGGGCTATGAGCAATGGTGATTATGGCCATTCCTTGGAGGGCCTTGGAGGGATGATATACTTTGCATGGTGTGATTCCTTTAAACCAACTATCATGCACTTTCTCCAAGCATGCACGAAGGATGGGGCAGCAAACAAGTGTTGGGGAGAACACTTGTCATACCATATTCCAAGGCAATTAGGAATAAAACTGCGCTAGTTACACTTGAGGGGCCATTGTCCTTCTCCATTATTGCACATGGCAGATGGCATGAATCTAATTTTGATTCCATATGCTGAAATGTTTCTTGTCATTGTTTGGAACATGAATCGAGGGGAGACACATTGGCTGAATGTGTCCTGGGGAAAAGGAGTTTCCTACACTTTTTGCACTACATGCTTCAAAGGGAGCATGGGATATTATATGGCCACTATGGTAGACCACTTGTTTCTTTGTAGGGTGAGCCATATGTTTGTATGGGACATGCCTCTCTTATGTATTGGGGAGGAGTTTTTCTATGGATTTCCAAGCTAGGAGGTGATCCACTTCATTTGGATGGTATCATGGAGATGGGATTCTTTCATGGATGATGAAATTCCCCATGATTGTCATCACTTCTACCTTGAGGAGGCCATGGATCAGCAAGGAGGTTTCCACATAAACCTTCCATTCCTTCATGATGAGAGCCATTTGTTTTATTCACCAAAGGTCAACTTGCACATTGGGGAGGGAACATTGGGAGACAGAACTATTGCAGAAAATCTGAAGCAATGGTGGAGACTATTGGATGATGGGGCCACAAGAGAAGAAGGGGAGAATTTTTAGCACTCACCTTATCAGTTGCTTGAGGACAAGCAACATTTTCAAGGGGAGGAATGTAATATTCCCACGTAGCTCAAGCTAATGGGAATATTCTATTTTTTCTTGTTTTATTTTTCATTTCATGTTGATGAATAAAATGTAAAGGAGGACATGTAAAACTCCTAAAAATAACAAAATAAATCAATGCCCAATGTGAACATGGCTAAATCTGGGCCATTTTATAAAACACACTTGAGTGTCAAAGAGGTTGATCACTTGAAGAAGTCAACCATGACCATATCTACAGTGCAGTCTAGATGCATTGAACCTTCTTGGGGCACAACGAAGTTCTAGATGGGGGTTATACATGTGAAAGGGGCTAAACTGATGAAGTGGTTTAGGGTTTGACAAGACTCCAATATTATAAGAGGAGGGGAAGAGTAGCATGAGAGGGGTTGTTGAAGATATTATTTCAGAAGAATTTTTCTGCTTAGACATTTCTCATTCTCTAGTTGTTTAGCTAAGAATAGTGTTGCTTAGCACTTGGGTGTTCCTGGTCGGGAATCCCAGCTCCTTCCTAGAGCAACTCTTGGAGGAGTTTTTCTTTTCTTTTCCACTATCAAGCTTGGTCCAAGCTTCACCTTACACCTACAGCACTGATCCTATTGAGGTTTGGGTTGTCCTTGTGAGTTGCAGCAGGTGGGAGATAGATCTTCTCATATCTATGCATATCTAGCCTCTCTTTTCACTGGGAAAGTTTGCTATCCCATTAGCAAGAGTGTCCTAGATCATCAGAGCTTCAGATCTAGACCTTGGCATCATGACAAATCATTCTTAGAGCCTAAAACGTAGTTTCTATCCCTGAACTGCGTTATTTGCAAGTTTGTAGTTATAGGGTGTTTTTTCTGCATTTTGGAGGAGATATCTCCAGTGCTAGGATCCTTCCTCTCACTATGGTGATCCATGGATTTGCCATCCAATCCATGATCTATTATTGTATATTATGATTCAAGAATTTTTGAATATTTCTGTAGATCTACAACTCTGGATCTCAGATCTACTCTCAGTGCTTCATGTTTTGCACAAAACCCCAAGGGGAATGTATAGATGAGATTTTCTTGTACACAGATCTGAATTAGATCTATATTTTTATGTAAATATCTACTCTAGATCTGAGTTTTAATAAAATGCTGCTTCATCTGGTTAAAATAGCGTTGTCTGGTTTATGCAGGGTTTTCTTGTGGTTGTAGCACCTCATTTCTGAGGATTTTTCCTGTATAGTCTTATACTTTCTCTTGTACAATGTATGGGCTGTAATGTACATCTGATTTGTTGTTATACATATGATATTTGAACCTCCATATTAGCCTACTGCTTTGCTTCAGTGGAATTGTGTTATTTTATGAGCAGAATTGTTTATTGTTGCTGCAGTCCCTTTTGGGGCATTTTTCAAGAAAACTAGGTGTGGGAGATCTGTTTAACCCACCTAGGAGGATTTGTTTTTGATATCCTCTTGGATTTAGTACTTAGATACTCATATATAAGGGATCCAAGTGCTGGTTTCAAATTCTATAGCACCCATTCTTGGAAAATGTGTTTTCCAGTCATGCCTCGCTGACAGTTCCCATTTTGGGATATTACAGTTGCTCCTTAAAAATTGACTCTATGAGCCTAACATCAGATAAATCCTTACCTAACTTAGCTACTTTTCCTTCCATGACCCCTATGTGATACACTCCTTTAGATGTGGCAAGATTCATCCAATGATGAGTGCATGCCCTCTCCTCTTCCAACTGATAAAACAAAGATATTGTAAACTTTTGAGGAATTAATCTACCCCCCTCATTGTATGTGTAGTAGGAGCTGAGATTAGGTTGAGGTCTAGGGTTTGTCACCACTGCCACATATTTGAGGACTGGTTTTTTGAGGTGGCCTCTTCCTTATCATCTTTTCCTCCTTCTTTTTCATCTTAGTTTTCCTCTTATGCCTTGTCCACATCTTCCTTGACCTCTTGCTCCTCTGTGATTGTCTTTTCCTTCTCAACCAAGGCCTTTTTCTCCAAATCTATGCTTGCTGGATTTTCCTATAGAAAAAACAAAGTTTTTTGTAGAAAACTTTGTTTTTCTTGTTGAAGACCCTCTTTTCCTTTTTTTTTCACTATTTTCAGTCCTTGGAGGGTCTGTGGTGGTTTCATATGGGATGTTAATCTTGTTGAATGTCTTCTGATATATGTTACAAGGGTCCTTTCAGGTGAAGTGACCTCTTGCACCCTTCCTTCCTCTAATCTGATTTCTTCCTCCTAGGGATATTAACAAGGCCTGCCCCAAAGACAATTATCCTACTCCTTACATCGACCAAATTTTTGATGATTGTGCCAAAAACGAAATATTTTCATTTATGGATGGATTTTCTGGTTACAATCAGATAAATATACTCCTTGTTGATCAACCTAAAACAACATTTATATGTCCATGGGGAACATTTTCATACTTTAAATTACCATTTGGACTAAAAAATGTTGGCGCAAAATTTGAAAGAGCTATGTCTTATGCATTTCATGATATCAAAAACATTGCAAAGCCCTACTTGGCTGACTTACCTACTCATTCTTTACACAGAGAATATCATCCTACACATTTACGTGCCATATTTATGAGATGTAGGCATTAAAACATTCGTTTGAATCCACATAAATGTGTTTTTTTGTACAGTCTAGACATTTACTTGGATTCATTGCTTCGAAGGAAGGCATTCGTGTCGACTCGTTGAAGGTTGAGGCCATTGTTAATTTACCTCCTCCTTCCACTCTTCGCCAACTCCAAATTTTGCAGGGGAAAGCAAATTTTTTGCGCCATTTTATCCTGAACTATGCGTAGTTAACTAAAGGTTTCACTCGGCTGTTAAAATAGGAGGTTCCATTTGTCTGGGACGAGCTTGCCAATAAATATTTTGATGCACTCAAATACGTGTTGACCCATGCACTATTGTTGCATCTGCTTGATTATCACCGAGATTACCTTTTTTATTTAGCTATGTTCAATTCGATGATTGGAATGATTTTAGTTCAAGAGGATGACTCCAAAAATGAACATGTTATTTATTACCTAAGTCAGAATCTCACTCTGATAGAGATCAAGTATTCATATGTTGATAAATTATCCTTGGCATCCGTTCAAGTTGTCCAACGATTCTATCATTACATATTGTTACGTAAAACCACAGTGATATCTAATTGCAACCTGATGATGTACATTTTAATGAAACAATTTCTTGGGGGGAAATACTCCAAATGGATCGTTATCCTATAAGAGTTTGATTTGGAGTTCGAGAAATCCAAGTCCAATAAATCATTGGTTTTTCCTTAACTTATGTGTGATTTTCCCTATACTGAATCTGAAGCAGTGGTAAAGGACCATCTCGTTGACAAATCTGTGTTTCTAATCAATACATTAAATCTTTGGTATGGAGATATGATTATATATCTTCAGAACCAAACCTTTTGGCCTGAGATTTCATGATCTGATCGAGGTATAATACGATACCAATCTCAAAAATACAATATTTTTCACGACATTGTTTATCGTCCTGGTGCTGATTCTATTTTTCAACGTTGTATAACTCATGAAGAAGCTAAAAGGGTCTTAAATGAATGTCATTATGGAGCGTGCAATTGTCATATGTCTGGGTTTGCCACAACCCAAAAGATATTGTGCGTTGGATATTTCTAGACGTCACTATTCAAAGACTGTATTCTCGCGGTTAGAAAATGCCACAATCGCCAGATTTTTTATCGAAATATGCATGCACCTCCAGCTCCTCTTCACCCAATCATTGTTGTCAGTCCTTTTTCCAAATGGGGCATCAATTTCTTCACATGTAACCCTCACTCAATCGAGGGGAATGGGTATATTATTCTCACAGTAGATTACTTAACCAAATGGGCTAAGGAGATGCCTACAATCACAGTTGATGGTAAAACTGCAACAATTTTTATATTCAATCACGTCATTTCTAGGTTTTGTGTCCCTCAAGCTATCATTACGGACCATGGTAGCCACTTTAAAAAAATTATGATGCCCAAAATTTGTGCTTAACTGGGCCTATGCCATGATAATTCTACACCATATTACCCATAGGCTAATGGTCAAGTTGAGGCTGTCAATAAGGTTTTAACCAACATGATTAAATGGATTGTAAAAACTCGTAAAAAAAATTGGCATACCATGATTTTTTCTACATTATGGGCATACCATAACTCTGCAAAAACATCCACAGGGTTCACTCCTTTTAAACTTGTTTACGGTTTGGAAGCTTTGTTACCCATTGAATGTGAAATCATGCCACTCAAATTAGCCATCAAATTGTTACCAGCTACCTCTGAAGAGGAGAAAGGCTTCCTATACCTATCACAATTAGATGAGACTCTTTGCACCATTGCATTAGTTGTCAAATCTCATAAAAATGTGTTAACCCTCGTATATATTCGGAAGGTGACCTGGTTTTAGTTTACGATCAAGCTCACAATAAGCTAGGTGCCGTTAAATTCAAACCAATGTGGCATGGTCCTTATATTGTTAAGTGAGTGCTTTCAAAAGGAGCCTATGATTTAATTGATTATGATGACGTCTCTTTAGATAAACCCAAAAATGGCCTTTATCTTAAGAGATATTATGCATGATTTTCCGTGTGAAGATCCTCTTTGTACATTAGTTACATTTTAGAATAATGTGCCTTAGATTAGAAAAGTGTGCCTTAGATTAGTAATTTTACTTGATGATTTTTTGCTACTTTCGTTGCTTATCTTGATTACTCTTAATACTGCAGATGTCAACATTCCTTTAGACTTACATTTTTTTTGTTGTGTAGTATTCCCAAATGGGGAAGCAAAAATATATGAACACAATAATGTAAAGAGAAATGATAAATCAACACATAAAAGTGTTGTGCCTCAATCTAGTCTCCTAAACTGAGTTCATTTAATTGTCAACCAGGATTTGTAAACTGCTGAAGTGAAATGTACCATATGTACCTAGGTGCTTGTTTCCTAGTGCGTTGTATGTAGTGTTTGGTGATGTTTTGGTCTTTTATGTTGATTTATGATGTTTTTGGTCTTTTGAAGTTTTATGTTTACAATGAAAATGCCTAGAAAACTAATGAAAAGGAATTGGTGGTCAAGAACACAGTTGAGCCTAATGTATGGAATGGCAAATGTAATCAAAAATACTGAAGCAACATCTAAACTATGACTGAATAGAAACAAGAGCTTAATGATGACTTCTTAACAAATGACACAAACTAGACTTTGAGAAATGATCACTTAAATATGAAAGTTTTCTAACTAGACAATTAGACACTAATCATGATGCAACATTCTATTCCAAACTCATCTATTCCATGACTAATTCCTAGTTCTATTCTGCAATTTCAATTGAAGGTCAGAGTCTATTCTCCAAGAGTTATTGGTTTCTTTTCAGGGTAGTTCTGTTGAGGAAGAGCTCTGTTTATAGTGAGGAATTTGCAGAGATATTTCAGACCTTGTAATGATGTTATCTTCTGTTCTTAAAGTTATGGATCACTGATGGTTTTCATAACAAAAAGATATTTGTAAATAATGAAGGCTGTCTTAGGAATCCTATCAACTAAAGTGATCTACTGTGCAAAGGGTGACAGTGTGACTATGAGATATGAGTGCTATGAATTGATTTAAACATGAGCTTAAGATGCTTCTAAACTAGAACAATGTTAAACCATAAGCCATCATCAAACTTTGAAATGAAGTAGCTGGACATGAATTAAATGCAAAATGAAACTCCGGAGCATTCTAATTAACATGCACTATTCTAGGAAGTTTACACAATCGATTTGTTCATCATGAGGGATATTTTGGAAGAGTTCCTTCTTGTGGAAGGGTAGAACAATTTTGACTGTGGACTTGTATGCAATTGAAAGCAAATGAACTGAAAGCAAATGAAACTAAGTTGTCACATCACAGTCATATCTTGAACTTCTTAAGGATGTCTTGGAAGAATTTCTTCTTGTGGAAGAGTGATTAGGACAAGTGCAATTATGATAGTGAAGACTAAAAACTACAACTAATTCTTATGACACTATAGCTATTCATCATTCATTGTTAAGATTTATTGGAAGAATGTCTTCTTGTGAAAGAACTATGATGAATATAACTACAGTCTCTAGTTAAAAACAGATACAACTCCTATCCTACAGTACCATAGTCATTAACCATTCATTGTTTTGATTTATTGGCAAAGTGTCTTCTTGTGGAAGAACTGGAACGAATTATGGCTACAGTAGCTAGCTAAAACAAATATAAATCCTATCCTACAGTACCATAGTCATTAAACATTCATCGTTTTGATTTATTGGCAAAGTGTCTTCTTGTGGAGGAACTGGAACGAATTATGGCTACAGTAGCTAGCTAAAACAAATACAAATCTAACTGATATCCTACAATACCATAGTCATCAATCATTCATCATTTTGGTCTGTTGGAAGAATGTCTTCTTATGGAAGAACTGGAACGAATACGACACAGTATATAAAACACAACAACTACTAATTCAATATGCAGAACATAAAGACAGCTAGGAAAAACTTATCTAGTTTATGCTAAGGAAATCCGTTCAAGGGGCAGGGGCCCTCTACCACTTGACGGCATTCGACTTCACAATTAAATCACGCCTTCAAGATAATTTTTTCTGCTCCATTAACGATGAAATAGTTTGAACATAATGCTCTGTGTCTTAAAAGACGTAACACAGAGTTTACACCAAAATCTAGCAGCAAATCTACACAAAATTTCTAACTAAGCTCTCGGCCTACTCAAGAGTTTATAAAGTAAATGCAAGTAACAATATTTACAATAATTTAGGAATGATGTCTTCTAATCCAAATCATTTTAGGAGTCTCTGAGGTGGTCACAGAAATAAAGAGAAAAGACACCGGATCAGAATGTACCCTAGTAGGAGTCTTTCACAAATGTGTTCCCACGTACATAACCGTATCCAGAATTCATTTCCTCTGCCATGACGAGCAACACACCATGTAGGCACGACGTGGATCATGCCCATATGCGTTTTTCCTCAAGAGGCCACCTGGAACATGCTCAAACATAAAGGTAGGTGCAGAATCGCCGGTTAGCTACAGAATGCCTTATCTCGGCAGTTTGACTCCTGCCCAAAATGCTTAACAATGGCAACAATCATAAAATTCAACAAGTCAGTCATATAAACCATTCTAGAAGTAATTTTAACTATTCTTATTGATCAATTGGGTTTAAAATGGAAATGGACAAGGGAAAAATGAGGTAAAATGAGGTGAAGGAAAGCACAAATTTGAGGCTCAACATACCCCCACTGCTGTCTCTTTGCATGTCCTCATGCAAATTATCCTATGAATTTTGAGGCTTCTGCAAGGACATCTAATCCCCTTCTTCTCCTTTGTCTGACTGTTAGAGGCCTTCTGGGTTTCCTGATCACAAGTTTGAACCTGAGGTTTGTGAGTGCCCTGATCAACTTTTTGTTCCTTGTCTTCATCTTCTCATTGGTTCTCTCCACTTTTTCTATATGCAGGGATAAGGTTGAGTTCATGTCAGTCTTGAGCTTGATTTGATCTTTGAGAATTTCATTCTCATTTTTGATGTGTCTATTTAACACTTCCAACTCATACCTATCCCTCCTCAATATATCAATTTCAGTTAGTGGAGGACTGGGGGTTCTCTCTTCTCTTTCTGAAGCTGTTCTCTCTAGAGTTTCCACATAATCATAGATTTCCGGTTGAGCAGGATCAATCTCAGGGGTGCCTTCATAAAAATCTTCATCATCATACTCTTCCATAGATGTTTCTTCATCTTCAATATTGATTACCCCTGTTTGTTTGATTGATGTTTTCTTCAGTTTTTCTTTTAATCTATGGCTTCTCCTAAGTTGAGAGGAACCCTCCCCTTTTTCCATAACAGATTCCTTGATTTCCTTCTCTGCCTTGAGTTGACTCTTGATTCTAGTCAACTTCTCCAGAATGACTTCTTCACTGCTTTCTTGAACCGGTTTGTCAATTTTACCTGTTGGAGTCCCCCATCTCCTACTTCTCTTTGTGGCTTGTGGTTCAGGTGATAGTTCTTTTGCTTCCTCAAAATGATTTCTTATTAAGAAATCACCCCATGTATCATTTGATTTAGATAGATGATGCTCAATTAAAATTTTTACTAACCCATGATGATACAGGGTTGTTTCCAAAAATTGAACTCACCTATGAACACAGGAATCCATTTTCTTCAGACTTTGATACAAGAAATATGGTAAATTCAAATCTTCTCCTAGAAAATGCAACATTAGTCTCATATGGTAGACATAAAATGTCCCATACCTACCCTCACATGTAACAAATTTTTGTAAAAGAAGTAGTATATTCCTCCATTTGCTCTTCAATGCTGTACTGGGAATTCCCTTCTCGAACACACTAACATCCATGTTTGGTGATTTTAGGATTTGTTTCCATGAGTCATTATGGAATTCCCTATTTTTAAACCATCTTTCCCCAGCTCTGGATAATCCTGTAGCCTCTGCTATAAAAACTTCATTAACAGTAAACTTAACATCTCCTATTTCAACCTCAGTGCCTTGGAATTATCTAGCAAATGTTTTGGTGACTTCCTTATGGCAACCATTAAACTTTTCCAAGAATTGGAGCCATCCTATTTGTTGTAGCATCTCCTTGCATTGTGGATAACCTTCTAAATATTTTGATCCTATAGGCTCAATCCTTACGATGAAACCCATGATTTTTCACTATCAATTAACACTCTTTTCTATCCACAAAACAATGGCTTTTACTTTCGGATTAAAATGGCTTCAAGCTCTAAATAAAAATGGCTTCAATTTTGGAAGAACATACCTTTGAAATAGCTACAGTCTTAAAAATATCTGGTTTGTATGCCTCTGTTTGAAAAATGCCTTCGAATCCTTGGACTGATGTACTTCTGTTGAACTTTGGAATGATATGGAAGCAATTTCAATTTTCGAGCTAATGTGTCTCTGATAGACAGTGGTAGATGATTTCAAATTCAACACTACACCCTCTCTGTCTCCTAACAACTTCAAAACCGCCACTACCACACTTCCTTCTTTGCAATAACAATACTTCAACCTCAACATGACCACACCTCTGTCTTTGGTAGCAAAGTCTTCAATTTTAGCACCTCTGTCTTCTGGTAGCAACAGGCTTTAAACTCTACACGGCCACAATTCTGTGTTGACAGTGAAAATGCTCCAAACTTTGTTCTCAGTGATATGCTCTCTGTTCATTGAGTTTTCACACCGTTATGCTTCCAATGTACCTCTTCTGTTCTGCCCCTGATGATAATAATGCTTCTGCCTTCGGAATGGAATACTGGCTACGGAATGACGTTATGGCAAATGGTCACGGCATAGAGTGGTGGAGTGAGGTGGAGGATTGCATTAATGATTTGAGGAGACGGCGGAGGATTTACGACGGCAGAAAAAATCTTCATCATTAAAGAACTTGGTTAAGAGTCGTGGGAATTTCAAATGATTTGGCCGTTCCACCGCTCAAATGCTATTGGATAGAAAATTTGAATTGGAAGATTTAATACAAAGTCTATAGAGGGTTTTGTTTGGTGTTTGATCAATAAAATAATTAAAACAACTCTTTGAATAATTTCACAACTAAACTATGCTAAATTTTCATGAATTGCCATCGTAATTGAAATTTGTTACCTCTGCCCTTGATGTTTTCGTAGCCTTTGCCTTCTTTGCTCATTTTTGGAGGAATCTTTCACTATTTTCTTGATGTCTTTGATTCATGAATTCACTGGATCAGTTTGTTGTAACTCTGATGTTTGCTGGTTGATGCCTTCAGGGTTTGTAGCTGCCAAAAAGACTGTCGGGCTGCAGAAAAGGTGATCAGCTGCAGAATGTCCACTGAGCTACAGAATGTTCCTGTAGAATACTTTAATCATGAAAATGAAATGTTTTTGGAAGATGGGTGAAATGTTTATGAAAATGGATGAAATGGATGATGGATTATGAAGTGGATAATGGAATAAGAATGGATTCAGTTCATGGAATGAAGGAACATAAGGGCTGTACTACAATTCATGACATATTTTTATTCACTTGCAGCAAGATATCAAATTCTATGTTTTGACATGAGAATGGAAGATGGAGTGAAATGAATGGAATGGAATGGAGTGAGATGTGAATGAAATGGAATGGAGTGAAATGAATGAAATGGAATGGAGTGAAATGTGAATGATGAATGAGATGAAGTATGGATGGATAGTGAATGGAGTGAGATGAAATGAATCATAAGTACTATGGCACTGAACTTATGATTTATAACAGCTGCTTAGAAACAAAAATGGGAAAAGTTAGAGTGTCAGAGAGACTCTGATTTTCACCCTATATTTTCTGTATAAACATGCCAATCAGTGATTGGTTTTCATGTTTATACCTTTATTTTATATATATATATATATATTTTTATTTTTATTTTCAAAAGAGAAATGCTTCAGAAAATTTAATCAAGTTGATGAAGAAGAGAGGCTCTTCTTCATTAACTTCACATCATTGTCTCCTTGGAACTTCTTGACAAACTCTTCTCTTGAGAGTGGCTTGTGGTATAGCTTCAGTCTATGGCCATTCACAAGAAAAGTGACCTCCTTTTCATCTATAGTTCTGATTTTTACTGCCCCATTATCAAAAATTCGAACAATTTCATATGGCCCAAGCCAATGTGTCTGAAATTTCCCTTGAAAATCCTTGAATTTTGAATCAAACAAGAGAGCCCAATCACCCTCTTTAAATTTCTTCTCTTTGATATACTTGTCATGCCATCTAGCCCTTTGTTGTTGGACTAGACTTGTTTTCTGAACTGCATCTTGTCTGATCTCATCCAATTCATTAATTTGCTCCAGTCTATGCTTTTGTGCCTCCGTTAGATCAAGTCCTAGCTGAACTGCCATCTTGAATGTTTGGATTTGGAAGTCTATAGGAAACAAAACTTGCTTTCCATAAACAAGCTCATAAGGAGTATGGCCTGTTGTGTTTCTCCATGTAGTTCTATAGGCCCACAAGGCTTCAGGAAGCCTATCTACCCAATCTCTTCTATGTAGATGAACAGTCTTTGTTAGGATTCCTTCAATGACTTTTTTAGTGGATTCCACTTGACCATTTGCTTGTGGATGATAAGGAGTAGATGTTCTATGTCTGATTTTGTACTTCTCCATCATTTGCTCCACTAGCCTTGATGTAAATTGAGCTCCTTGATCTGTAACAATTTCCCTTGGGACACCAAAACGAGTAAAAACATCCTCAAAAAGAAAAGTAACTACAGATGATTCATTAGCAACAAGTAATGGTTTAGCTTCTACCCACTTAGTAACATAATCAGTGCAAACTAATATGTATTTCTTTTGTCTCGATGGAGGACTAATAGGTCCTACAAAATCTAAGGCCCATTTTTCAAAAGGTTCAATGTGTACCTGAGGTTGTAATGGCATCTCACCTGAAGGAGAAGGTTTCCCTACCCTTTGGCAACTGTCACACCTTTTGACATACTCTCTTGCATCTTTAAACAAAGATGGCCAATAATATCCTAAGTTAAGGATCTTATAGGCTGTCCTCTTATCTGCAAAGTGTCCGCCACAAGGTTCATCATGACATGCCTTGAGAATTTCAAGCATCTCATCTTCACGAACACACCTTCTAATGATCAAATCTGGACCTGTCTTGTACAACTCATTAGCGACCCATGAATATCTTGCACTATCATTAATGATTTTTCTTTTATCCCTTGTATTCATAATTGAAGGAAATTTTCCTGAAACTAAATAATTAGCAATATCAGCAAACCATGGAGTTTGAGTAGAAACTGCAAAAAGATATTCATCAGGAAATTGATCTTCAACCGGAGTGTCATCTTGGATATTTTGAATTCTAGACAGGAAGTCAGCCACAGTGTTTTGTTTTCCAGGCCTATCTAGAATAGTAATGTTGAATTCTTGAAATAATAACAACCATCTTATAACTCTACCATTAGTGATTGATTTATTCATTAAATATCTAATGGCAGAATGATCAGTGTGAATAAAAGTTTCATAGCCTGTTATATAGTGTCTAAATTTGTTAATGGTATGAACAACAGCTAAAAACTCTTTTTCAGTTACAGTATAGTTTAACTCTGCAGGAGTCAAATTTTTACTGATATAATAGATGGCATAGGGAATTAAATCTTTCTGTCCCAATACTGCTCCCAGAGCTGTATCGGAAGCATCCGTCGAGATATGAAAAGGTAACTTCCAGTTAGGTCCCCTTAATATAGGTGCTTCAGAAATTTTGGTTTTCAGGGTTTCAAAAGCTAACTGGCAATCAGAAGTCCACTTAAATTCACAATCTTTGGTGAGTAATTTAAAGAGAGGAGATGCTATTTTGGTGAAGTTTTCTATAAATCTCCGATAGTACCCCGTAAATCCTAGAAAACTTCTTACATCTCTTTGACAACTTGGAATGGATAGGTTAGAAATAACTTCAACTTTCGCTTCATCAACTCCAATCCCATCCCCTGAAATGTGGTGCCCTAAAACAATACCTTCAGTGAACATCATAAAACATTTTTCATGACTAAGAGAAAGGTTTGCTTCTTGACATCTTTTTAAGAACTTTTCCAAGTTTTCTAAAGCCTCTTCAAATGTATCCCCATAAACTGTAAAATCATCCATGTACACCTCTACACAGTCATGTATCAGATCAGAAAAAATTCCTAATACTGCCCTTTGGAATGTTGCAGGTGCATTGCACAATCCAAATGGCAATACTCGGTAGGCATAAGTACCCCAAGGACAAGTAAATGTGGTTTTATCTTGGTATTCAAGTGCTACTTGGATTTGATTGTAACCACTAAATCCATCCAGGAATGAAAAGTAATTTTTACCTGCTAATGTATCTAATACTTGATCTATGAAAGGTAAGGGAAAATGGTCTTTAAGAGTAGCTTTATTCAGTTCTCAGTAGTCAAAACACACCCTCCATTTTCCATTTTTCTTAGGTACAATTACTAAAGGGGAAACCCACTGACTATCTGAAATAGGATAGATGAAGTTAACATTTAACAATTTTTGTAATTCTTCCTTGACAATTTCCCTAAGATTTGGATTCATCCGCCTTTGAGGTTGTCTGATTGGTTTGCAATTTGCCTCTATATAGATGTGATGAGTACAAGTCTTGGGACTTATCCCTTTCATGTCAGTGTATTCCCATGCATATGCAGAAGAATGTCTCTGTAATACTTTGACTAGTTCTTCTTGTTGAGATTTTTCCAGATTTTTGTTTATGTTCAAAGTTTTGCCCGGAAAAATTTCACTTGTAGAACTACCAAATTTGTCCATAGAATGAAGAGACATCTGTCTAGATGACAAGAACTCAATATTGAATTTCTCTTGAAATGATTCTTGTTTGTGCTCTGGAGAAGATTCAAAATTTTCTAGAGTATTCAGAATTTGATTATCTTCACTAATTTCTGAAATTGTGAAGAGTGGTTGCAAATATTCTTCATCCTCTATCCATTGAGTGTCATCTAGAACTGTAATTGTCCTAGCTGGAGGATATAAAGTGAATTTCTTTGTTGAACTTCCATCAGAAATATACATATCACCGGACCTACAACTAATAAAAGCATCACCTGTAGCCAACCAAGGTCTTCCTAGTATAACAGGATGGCCTCCTAGATTATTCTTGGGTGTAAGGATCATGAAATCCACAGGGTACTCCCAAGAGTCTAGGGACACTGGAATATCTTCTATTACCCCATCTGGTCTGATCACAGATCTATCCGCTAGTTGTAATAGTGTGGGTGTAAAGAGAAGATTAGGAAGTTTCAGTTTGTCCATGATTTGTCTACTCATGATATTTATTGCTGCTCATAAGTCAATGAGTGTGTTTTGAATTTCAATTCCATTGATGTGAATTTTGACAACTAGATTTCCTGGGTCAAGGTACTTTGGAATAGTAATCTTACCCATCATAATATCTTCTATTTGTCCTACCAGTTGAATTTTCTTGGTTTCTCTTATTCTTTTCTTTGTTGTCTTCATACTCAACTCCTTTATTGTTTTGGCTAAAATTGGGATTTCCTTGATGGCTTGCAATAATGGAATTTTAATGCAAACATTTCTCAATTCATCCAAGAAATCATAACTAGGCACCATTATTTGTTTTTCTACACCTTTGTCAATTTGTAATCTTTCCGGAAAGGGAGGTATAGAAGTAGATGTGGATGGTTGCTCTAATACTGGAGTTGGGCTTATTGGATCTTTTTGTTTCAGTTTTTCAATGTTTTGGCCTTGAAAGGATGTTTCTTTTTCAAGACTTTTATTAACCCGTAGGGAGTCTTCCTCAGAATTATCTTGTTCTTGTATGATCACAGAAGGTTTCCTCTTCTCAAGTATCCTTCCAGACCTAAGTTGAACATCACTAAGGTCTAGAGGAGTAATTAAATAAGTTGGAAATTGTTGTCCTTCTATCATGTATGTATTCTGGGGGTTCTTATAATTGGGGTTTGGTATGGGCTGAGCAGGTAATTGATTGGATTTTTGAGGGAATGGTAATGGAAGTGGTTGATTTTGATGAGGTTGGTTCAGATGATGTTGTTGAGAATTTTGTTGAAAATTTTGTTGAAGATTTTGAGGAAAATTTTGTGGATATGGTGGATACTGATAATATGGAGAGTATCTTCCATAGGGACCTTGTGATCCTTGTGCCCAAGCTTGAGATTGATTTTGAAATTGGGGCCAAGGTTGCTGCTAAGAATTCCAAGGTGGAGGTTGATTATACATTTGATCATGAAATCCCCGTGTCTGAGATCCCTGCCAAGGTCTTCTAGATACAAAGTTAAGAGATTCTGTGGAATCTGTAGGAGTTTCTTCTTGAAAAACAGCCTTGAGACCAGGAAGAGAAGGACAATTCTTGGTCTCATGTTTCTCGGAACAAATAACACAGGTTTCTACAACTTTACATCCAAAGGGCACTCTCTTAAGGCATGTTTCTTCCTACATTTGGGACAAAAGATTGCCAAGGCATCAGATTCAGCCTTTTGCTTGTTTTGTATCTTGAGGGTGTCTATTTGTTCACTAAGACTCTCTAAGATGTCAGATTTAAAATCATCAAGCATGTGTCCTATTTCTGATCTACTTACTGTCCCAGAAGCAGATTTACTTGCTCTTGCAAGAGCAGGATCTCTTGGACCTTCGACAGTTTTGGATTTCCCTCTGGAAAGGTTGATACATAACTCAGATATTTCAGGTAATGTGAGTTGTGATATATCCCCTTTTCCCATCATGTTAAGGATATCCAACCATTCATCCCTAATGGTTTTCAACAAAAGAGCTTTTAAAGTGTCTTGATCTAGGTTTTCCATTTGTGCCCTTTTATGTTGTATTTAAATCTTTCCAACAAATCTTCTAAGTTTTCATCTTCTTTTTGTAACATCTTGAACACTTCTTCCTTATGATTAACCGGCATACAATAATCCAAGTATCTCTCTAGAAATGCTTTTTTCATGTCTTCCCATGTCCTAATGGAACTACTGCTTAAGCTCATAAACCACTTCAATGCTGCTCCTTTCAGAGTTGAAGGAAATAATTTCAATTTTTGGGCATCTTGAAGGTAGTCATAAGTCCTACACAGTACTTCAAATTCGAATAAGAAAGTTTCAGGATCCTCAGCTTTAAGTCCATAGAAGTTCGGAAGGACAGAAGGTGAAATGTTTTTCATGGTTGTATTGGTTTCTCCATCAAGTATAGGGAACCCAAAAGAGCTTCCTATTCTACCTCTTCCTCCATTTGCACCTCTACCTCCTCTTCCTCCTTCTCCTCTACCTCTACCTCTACCTCCTCCAAATGTGTTTTCTCCATTAACAACTCCTCCTCCTCCTTCTTCTGCCATGGTTGACTCTCCTGTGGAAGTAAAAAGGTTTGTATCCTCAACAAAAGTTTTTGGATCCTCTTCTATGGTAGGTTCAATGGATGAAGTGGAAGGTTTCTCTAATGGAATAGGTGACCTTAGATCTTCTAGAAGTCCAGGATCAGTAAAGGATGGAAGATGGGTTTGAGTTGAAGGTGTACTAATTCTGGATCTAGATGAAACAAGTGGTGTTCTAGATGTCAAACTTCTGCCTCTGCTGCTTATAAATCTTCCTCTTGAATCTCTCTCCCTACGCATAAAATTGTTTTTGGATGCTAAGAAACAAAGGTTAACTAGTTTTCACTTCCCCGGCAACGGCGCCAAAATGTTGTGCCTCAATCTAGTCTCCTAAACCGAGTTCATTTAATTGTCAACCAGGATTTGTAAACTGCTGAAGTGAAATGTACCATATGTACCTAGGTGCTTGTTTCCTAGTGCGTTGTATGTAGTGTTTTGTGATGTTTTGGTCTTTTATGTTGATTTATGATGTTTCTGGTCTTTTGAAGTTTTGTGTTTACAATGGAAATGTCTAGAAAACTAATGAAAAGAAATTGGTGGTCAAGAACACAGTTGAGCCTAATGTATGGAATGGAAAATGTAATCAAAAATACTGAAGCAACATCTAAACTATGACTAAATAGAAACAAGAGCTTAATGATGACTTCTTAAACAAATGACACAAACTAGACTTTGAGAAATGATCACTTAAATATGCAAGTTTTCTAACTAGACAATTAGACACTAATCATGATGCAACATTCTATTCTAAACTCATCTATTCCATGACTAATTCCTAGTTCTATTCTGCAATTTTCAATTGAAGGTCAGAGTCTATTCTCCAAGAGTTATTGGTTTCTTTTTAGGGTAGTTCTGTTGAGGAAGAGCTCTGTTTATAGTGAGGAATTTGCAGAGATATTTCAGACCTTGTAAGGATGTTATCTTCTGTTCCTAAAGTTATGGATCACTGATGGTTTTCAGAACAAAAAGATATTTGTAAATAATGAAGGCTGTCTTAGGAATCCTATCAACTAAAGTGATCTACTGTGCAAAGGGTGACAGTGTGACTATGAGATATGAGTGCAATGAATTGATTTAAACATGAGCTTAAGATGCTTATAAACTAGAACAATGTTAAACCATAAGCCATCATCAAACTTTGAAATGAAGTAGCTGGACATGAATTAAATGCAAAATGAAACTCCGGAGCATTCTAATTAACATGCACTATTCTAGGAAGTTTACACAATCGATTTGTTCATCATGAGGGATATTTTGGAAGAGTTCCTTCTTGTGGAAGGGTAGAATAATTTTGACTGTGGACTTGTATGCAATTGAAAGCAAATGAACTGAAAGCAAATGAAACTAAGTTGTCACATCACAGTCATATATTGAACTTCTTAAGGATGTCTTGGAAGAATTTCTTCTTGTGGAAGAGTGGTTAGGACAAGTGCAACTATGATAGTGAAGACTAAAAACTACAACTAATTCCTATGACACTATAGCTATTCATCATTCATTGTTAATATTTATTGGAAGAATGTCTTCTTGTGAAAGAACTATGATGAATATAACTACAGTTTCTAGTTAAAAACAAATACAACTCCTATCCTACAGTACCATAGTCATTAATCATTCATCGTTTTAATTTATTGGCAAAGTGTCTTCTTGTGGAAGAACTGGAACGAATTATGGCTACAGTAGCTAGTTAAAACAAATACAACTCCTATCCTACAGTACCATAGTCATTAAACGTTCATCGTTTTAATTTATTGGCAAAGTGTCTTCTTGTGGAAGAACTGGAATGAATTATGGCTACAGTAGCTAGTTTAAAACAAATACAAATCTAACTGATATCCTACAATACCATAGTCATCAATCATTCATCATTTTGGTCTGTTGGAAGAATGTCTTCTTATGGAAGAACTGGAATGAGTACGACCACAGTATATAAAACACAACAACTACTAATTCAATATGCAGAACGTAAAAACAGCTAGGAAGAACTTATCTAGTTTACGCTAAGGAAATCCGTTCAAGGGGCAGGGGCCCTCTACCACTTGACGGCATTCGACTTCACAATTAAATCACGCCTTCAAGATAATTTTGTCTGCTCCATTAACGATGCAATAGTTTGAACATAATTCTCTGTGTCTTAAAAGACGTAACACAGAGTTTACACCAAAATCTAACAGCAAATCTACACAAAATTTCTAACTAAGCTCTCGGCCTACTCAAGAGTTTATAAAGTAAATGCAAGTAACAATATTTACAAAAATTTAGGAATGATGTCTTCCTAATCCAAATCATTTTAGGAGTCTTTGAGGTGGCTGCGTAAAAGAGAAAAGACACCTGGACTGTAACAGTCCTAGTAGGAGTCTTCTTTCACAAATGTGTTCCCACGTGCATAACCGTATCCAGAATTCATTTCCTCTGCCATGACGAGCAACACACCATGTAGGCATGACGTGGATCATGCCCATATGCGTTTTTCCTCAAGAGGCCACCTGGAACATGCTCAAACATAAAGGTAGCTGCAGAATCGCCGGTTAGCTACAGAATGCCTGCATTCTGCAGCTAATTCCGGTCAAAATGCTTAACAATGGCAACAATCACAAAATTCAACAAGTCAGTCATATAAACCATTCTAGA